>JANAVB010022800.1:10121337-10456337 GCA_029216955.1 Iris pallida
CGGACCTTGCTTCTAAGCATTTCATACCGGTGTATGAAATAGAGTTACCCGACGTCAAGCTCCCTACCCCGTCAGATACCTAAGACATCGTGGTGCTTTTTTTCTATGAAGACATCTCCTCTCTATCACAAAATTTCTTGCACACCTTTGTTCTGAAATTTTCTACGGGTTGCCTAAAAATATTGCGGGTCCAAGAGGTTATCGTCAGTTGGGGCATCTCCTTGGGGTACTGAGTGGCACCCATGGATCCCAAACACATGTTACTTCACCTCTCATTTGAATTCGATTACAGAATGGTTTTGGTCAAAGGGACATGCAGGGTAAACATCAATTTCATAAAAATCTTCAAATGGACTCCTGATTTCAGCACCTCAGAAGTCAGCAATTGTTTCTACGTAGGTCATCTTCCCAAATCTCCTCCTCATCTGTCACGCTCCTGCTGCTATAAAGAGGATATCTAACTCCTTCGAAACGTATGTGGCCATGGCAGAAGAAACCAGAAACCTCTCTAAAGAAAATTATGCTAAAATTTGTATGGAACTGGACTTATCTAAGGACCTCCCCAATATATTCAAATCTCCCTCAGTAATAAGATGTGCACCCAGCAGATAATATACGACAACATCATCATCTTTAGCAAATACGGCCACGTTAGAGGCCATCCCACCGAATTCTGTTTCTGTGCTCATCCGAAGATGAAGAAAAAGACTACCCGAAAAACGGTCCCCACCAAACCGTCCAAAAAAAATTCACCGATCCCCAATCCTACCACTTCCCAACTCCCACATCCAATTTGATACTAGCAATGGAACCTCCCAGAACAAGCACAAACCGCTCAAGAGAGGACCATTGTCCTCTACAAACCGTAAGCCATCAATCTTTCCAACAAATACGACCTCGCATCAGAACCCCAAGTCATCCCTCAAGAAAATTCTCCTTCAGAAGAAGGGTACCACAGTGCAGAAGGAAATACAAAGCAAGATGGTAGTCTCAATAAGAAAATTATTTCGGACACTTTTCCTCAGAGGGACGATCATGTCCTTTTGAACCAGGAAACGCTCTCTACACCTCCCAACTAGGCAACTTTGGAGCCGGACATGCTGGCCAACTTCGGGCAAGCCCCGATAGCCAGGATGAAACGTGCCGCTAATGCCGGTTTCACCAGTTTGAACGGCTACTTTGGGGACTTACCCGAAATTGTCGGTGAATAGTACTTACAACCTAACGAGGAGATTGACGACCCCAATAAGCAAGATAGAAAAGACGCCTCAACTTCCAAAAATCCAAACAAAATTAGCACCATAGAGGTACCAGCCAGGATCACCCGATCGGCCGTAAAACTTAACAAACCCCCCACATCAACAACCTCAATGCTTAACATCCTTTCCTGGAATGTTAAAGGTCTCGCAAACAAACCAACCTTAAGAAGACTTATTAGTCTCAAGAAGATTCGTAGAATCAACATTTTTATTATCATCGAACCTAAAATCCTCCAAAAGAAAATCAAGTCCATCAAGTTGCAGATAGGTTTCTCTTCCGCTATCGTTGGCAGTCATGACGTTTGGTCTTCAAGACGACTGATGTAAAGATTGACATCATCCACGATTCGAGACAAGCGCTCTCAGGCCATGTGGAACATCCTATGCTCCAATACCGGTCCCTTTTATCTGCCGTTCATGGGAGCTGCGACATCATTGAACGAAAATAGCTTTTGGAGACTCTGAGTGGCACTCAACACAACCACAACAACCTCCCTTGGCAATGTGTGGGTGACTTTAACGCAATTGTTAACAGGAAGGAGAAATTGGGGGGGCAGCCTCCCCCCGCTAGCTATACATGATTTCAACAACTTTATTTTCAACTCCCACCTGTCCCCCATTCAGTTCTCTGGCAGCGCCTTCATGTGGTGTAATATGCAGGAAGGAAATTAGAGACAATACACCCACCTCGATCGTGCCCTTGTCAACCCTAAGTGGTCGGACATGAGGATCATCTTTAATCTTGCACACCTGAATGCAACAGAATTCGACCACTCCCCTCTCCTTATTGAGATCAGCAGAAACTTTAATCTAATAAAAAATAGCTTCCGCTTCTTCGACCTCTGGAGCCACCACCCCCAGTTTAGAAACACTGTGGCTGCCACCTGGAGTAGCACCGATGCCCTCGACCCCCTTGTCCGTGTCGTTGCTAAACTCAAAGCCACCAGAAAAGCGCTCTCTCAGTGGAGCAAGGAAGCTTTCGGCGACGTCTTCCAAGCGGTCCATGATACGGAGGACGACGTTACGCATGTGGAGATTTTGTTCACCCGAGACAGATCGTCGGCGGCCCGTGCTTCCCTCAACCTCACTAGAGCGCTACTGAAGTTTCGGCTCAAAGTGGAGACGGAATTCTAGAAGCAAAAAAGCTAGGCTGACCTGGAACATAGAAGGTGACAAGAATACTAGCCTCTTCCACTCGTGCGTTAAGGGACGCAGGCAACAACTCAACCTCCACCAGATAGCTGATAAAAGTGGTCGCATTCTCAAAGAGTAAAAGGATATCCAACTGGCTTCGGCTGACTTCTACTCCAAGCTGTTTAATAAAGACAACATTGTCAAGGACGTAGAATTCCTAGCAGTAATTCCTAACCTTATAGAGGAGAGAGACAACATCCAGCTTAATCTTCCATCTTCAGAAATAGAAGTTAAAGAAGAAATTTGGGTGTTGAACAAACATAGTACCCCCGGACCTGACGGTTTTACCGGCATTTCTTCAGATCATGCGGGGAAATCATCAAGTCTGACATCCATAAGGCGGTTATAGCCTTCTTCTAAGGGAGCAGGTACCCCAGATCAATTTCCAGCACCAACCTCATCATCATCCCCAAGAAGGACAATCCGGAGTCCTTTTCATATTTCTGTCCCATAAGCCTGTGCACCTTCACCAACAAAATCATCTCTAAAATTATCTCCAATCGCATGACCGAGATCCTTCCCAAGATTATCTTTAAGGAGCAGAGAGGCTTTGTCTAAGGTCACAATATTTTAGACAACATTCTGCTTGCTCAGGAAATGATCACCTGCATGAAATTCTCTTCCAGATGAGGGAACATTGCCATCAAGTTGGACATGGAGAAGGCTTATGACTGGCTTGACTAGCAATTCATAATATGGGTGTTCAGGGCCTTCAATTTCACAGATACTTGGATTAACATAGTATGGAGGTCGATCAGCGACTCCTGGTTCTCCACCGTGATTAATAGCAAGGCTGATGACTTCTTCAAATCCAGTAGGGGAGTCAGGCAAGGTGATCCTCTATCCTCCACCATCTTCATCATCGCTGCCGAAGCCCTTAGCAGAAATTTGAATAACATGGTTGGCTCCCATCGATTTTAGCATTACTACACCACTAGCAGCTGCCTGATCATCACTCATTTAGCATATGCCAACAACATCCTTATCTTCTCTTTTGGCGACATTGGAGCATTCGAGGTAGTCAACTCCATGTTGCAGAGATACACAAGTTGCTCTGGACAGCATGACAACCCTAACAAGAGTGTCATTTATGTCCATTACTCCGCGAACATAGAGCACTCCCTTAATCTCACCAATATCACGCCTTTCTCTATTACGTACCCCCATTTTAACTATTTAGGCTGCCCCTGGTGTACGACAGATCTAATGCATGCATTTTTGAAGGACTTGTGGGCAAAATCAAAAAAAAAGATTGAATGATGGCACAACACAATTCTTTCTCCTGGCAGGAAGATGATTCTGATTCAGCACGTGCTCTCATCCATCCCTATATACACCCTATCAGCCTGCTCTCCCCCAAAGAAGGTTCTCACTTCCATTGAAAATCTTTTTGCCGACTTCTTTTGGGGGCGCAGCGACGGCAAGGATAAACATCACTAGGCCAGTTGGGACGTAATAACCAGGCCCACGGTCGAGGGAGGGCTCGATTTCTACATGGTGAATTAGGTCGTGGATGCTTGCTCAATAAAGATGTGGTGGAAGCTTCGAGCAAGTCGATCACTATGGGCTCGGTTCGTGAAGGCCATATACTTCAAGTACAAGCACCCGTCTGATGCTACCGCGAATAGCAAATCCTCAGCTTTGTGGCATCGTATTCTGTATGGTCACAGTCTCGTCGAGCCTTTCATCCGTCTTCGGCAAGGCGCGGGAGAGTCATCTCTATATTCTGAGACCTGGCTCGAAGATTATCTTCTTCTCCATCGTCCAGAAGCTCCCTCCTATAGCGTCATCAGAGATCTGTGCACCAGTGTGGGTGAGTGGGATTGGGAGAGAGTTCGGGGATGGATCGAGAAGGAAGTTGTTAGCCCATTGGTCATAGTCAAACTTGATTTTAATAATTGATCAAACTCTGTCTCGATATACGGGCTACTTAAAGATGTTTTGGACTCTTGGACACTGCTAGAGAATAGCTATCCGGTCTGTTCAAGATCAAAGTTGTGTTTGCCACTCGAGTTTGTATTTCCTTTACGTAATATAATTTTTACTTTTATTGAGTATAGGAATACATTGTACACCGAGTCGTACTAGCAAATAGGCTACCCTAAAAATATTTTCAAAAATATCCCATGTTTTGAAAAAATAGCCCCTATTTACAAAAAGCTCCTAACTGCTTAAAAGTATTTCAAAAAGACCAAAAATCAATTTGCAAAAATTCTGACTAAACCCTGACAGAACTCGGCCATAGTTCGACCCGAGTTCGTCCAGAGTTCGGTTAGTGACCTTTTGATTTTTCGAACATTTTAAAACTTGGTCTCCCGGCAGTTACGGATCCTAACGAGATTTTCTTATAGTGTTCTGTCTGAATTTTGCCCGAATTCTGCCAGATTTCTGCCTTTGAAAAAACTATAAATAGAGAAGGATTTCGATCATTTCAATTCACTCATTCATTCACTTTTATCTCTTCTTTCTAAAGCCTATTGTTCTATTCCAAATAGTTCTAAGACTTATTTTTTAAATCCCAAGCCGGCTACAATCCTCTAGTCGATTGCCAGTGCGGTACGGTCTAGAAGCTTCAGAGTGATTATAATCAGAGGCTTGATTGAAGAAAGACTCTTCACAATCGAAGTTGGTCGAGTACTTTGTATCAAAGCTCGCGTTTGTAGAAGTTTCAAGAACTTTTATGAAAACTTTTTGTATTTTTCAATAGTGGATTCAACTAGAAGCTAGAGTTCTTCCCACTGGACTAGTTCTCACAAGAGAGAAACCAGTATACATCGTCGTCTTTGTGTTTGCTTTCTAATCTCTACTTTTACAGTTATTTACTTGTAATATATATTTCTCTGTGATCTTGCTGCTAACTTTTAAAATTAGCTATATTCCGTTGCCTACTCTATTCATCCCCTAGAGTATTATGCTTTACAAATTTGTTCCTACAATTGGTACCAGAGCAGGTTATACACATAAAGCAAGATAATATTGCAGTTATAATTTTACTATTCTTAACGATTACACAGATCACAATTCATCACATGGCAACTGTGAAGTTCATAATTGAAGGCCAAACCACAAACAGACCTCCTATGTTTGACGGTACAAATTATACCTATTGGAAAACACGGATGAGTTTCTTCTTAAAATCTCTAGATTTTGACTTATGTTCTATAGTTGTTGATGGCTACAAAAAGCCTCCTCGTATTCTTGTTGAAGATGTTTTGGTTGAAAAAACGCATGATAAGTATACTGATGAGAAAAAAAGGCCAGTCTTGACGCACGTGCTATTAATGCTTTATTTTGTGCCTTAGACAGGACTGAATTTAACATGGCGTCTACTTGCACAACATCAAATGGAGAGTGGAAACTTTTTGAAGTAACCCACGAAGGAACAATACAAGTCAAGGAGTCAAAGATCAGCATACTTACTCAGGAGTATGAGGCATTCAAGATGAAGCTGTAAGTCCTAAAAATCAAGTTGTACCCTTCAAATAGTGTACAGAAGCCCAAACTGTGCACCCATCAATGAACATCGCTAACATGAATAGCGCCAAAAATCGGCTGTGCTAGACTGAACTGCGCCACTACCCGAGCGCGCTATGCTGACGTGGCAAAGCCATCATTACCTGACAAGAAAATCAAATCTACTGACAGCCTGACAGCCCGAAAAGCGGGGAATCCATTCGTATCCTGTGCAGCACGGCGCTCGAGAACAGCTGTACAGTCCAGCCTAGTCTGCCAGTCCAACCTGAGCGCGGTCTGCCAGATCCTCCTCAGCGCAGTTTGACTAAGTCTAAATCCCAGCACAATCTAGCTGTCCAAATCCTGGCACAATCTATTGATCAGAGCGGAGCGCAGTCTGAAGTTAGCGCTATCCATCAAGCTTTTTGAAAGATAATTGACATTTATTACGTGGCTTACATGCCATCAATTACTCGCCACATGGCAACCGTCTGTATACGACCAAGCGCATTTTAATCAAACAATGCCACGCGTCTAAATACAGTTAGCCCATGATCGAGCAACTGCCCAGAGGCCAGCGCAGTTTACAGTCTGCACAGTCTGTCACTGGCGCAGTCCATTGTGCGCAATCCAGAATAACTACAAAACAGTTATTTCTAGAACTCTATAAATAGAGTTTCAAGTTCTTCATTAAAGAGATCAGATCATTTTCGAGACTATCAGTGATCAAGAGTTCATGTCCAAATGCTATTGTATTCTTCAGAGGCTATTGCCTTCAAAGTTTACATCGTCCAAGGGATAAAGCGATCGTCTTCTGATCGGATCACTAAAGTTGTACTTTCCTAGAATTCATTGTACTTTTGTACTATTCTTTAAAGTTTGTGAAATAAAGACTTTTATTTTTGCAAACAAAATGGCGACTCTGCTGGGGACGACTTTCTCCTCAGACGAGGAAGTGACAACTCAATGTGATATTGCGTCTATCGGAAAGACGCAAAAGACGCTGGTTGTGAAGGTCAACCAGACTGCCTACGAAGCGATGATCAACTCTGGGGCAACTCGGCGCACTGTGACCTCTGCCAAGAGCAAGGTTCGTTCAGTGTGGACCCCGAAGTCCTCTGCACAGCCTGCTGTTTCTTCTGACAGGGGACCAGTGGCCACTTCTGCTCTTGAATAATTCACTACCCGCTCTGCCATAGTGCAATCGAAAGCTCCTGCAGTCCAAGCGCAGCACGCTGCTCCTCTTGCCGCAGCACAATCGATGACTTATGCTGCTATGGCAAAGTCTAAGACCCCTCTCCCTCTGGCACAGTTGGCGGTCTCTTTCCCTCCTGCACAATCTACTACTTCTTCAACCATAGCGCAACTTAAGCCCTCTGTAGCCAAGGCTTCACTTGTTGCTTCTTCCAGAGCACAGGGTGCACCCCCTGCTGGTACCATGACGAAAGAGCTATTTGTCATCTCCTCCAGAGGGCAAGTTGTTGCCTCTTCTGTTCCTGCGCAACCCAAAGGGGATAGTCCTTTGACTATTCTCCCCTCTTCTAATAACAAAGGGAAAGGCTCTGCCCCCCTTTCAAAACTTCCTGCTGCACTTGTGCAACCCACAGGGGGTAGCCTTTTGACTATTCCTCCTCCATCACAGAACAAACGGAAAGATCCTTTGGTCTTTTCTCAATCTTTCGTAGTCCAAAACCTGGAAAACAACAGAGGGAAACGCTCTTTGGCCAATCCTTCTTCCCAAAACAAAGGAAAAGGCCCTTTGGACTTTTCCCAGTCTTCTTCGTTTTTTACCTCGAAAGATCCATCTGAACGTGCCTTGGCACCAAATAATAGAAAAACTCTCTCAAACAAGAGTCATTTTCTTCCTGCTAAAAAGAAGAATATTGATCAGAGAGGCATCTTGCCTACTCCAGTAGCACACTTCCAAGAT
Organism: Iris pallida; assembly: GCA_029216955.1. Classification (NCBI taxonomy): domain Eukaryota; kingdom Viridiplantae; phylum Streptophyta; class Magnoliopsida; order Asparagales; family Iridaceae; genus Iris; species Iris pallida. The sequence goes on from JANAVB010022800.1 coordinate 10,129,174, forward strand.
CTTCCAACTCTTCGGATATCCCGATCAAAGCAGGGGAAATTGCTAGTGTCTCAGATAGAAGCCCCTGGGGGTGAATTTGCCGATTTACAGACTTATCTCAATAAACGCAAGCAACCAATGCCGAAGGCGAATTTGCATCAAAAGCAAACTTCCAGGAGGAAAAAATCCTGACACCTATGCCAACAAATTGAGTACTTCTCTGTATACTCATGTGACAAAGCATCTGAAGAATCGGAATCATGTTCCGAATGTCGTCAAAGAATATATCCCTGATCTTCGGGAACACCTCAAGCAGAAGCGGGACAACACTTCAACACTTCCAAACCGACCACTAGAACGCCATTGTAATCACAAGGTGGTTATCAAATATTGTTGCCAGACGACAAAACGATCTATCTTTGATCGTTTAACTTTTGAATGAAGACAAGGTGCTCTATGCCTCTGTAAATATGGCTTCTCGAGACACTAGGGTAGGAAATGTTCAAAGCACGGCAAGCCCCGCAAGCCCAGTCAACGATATCTAGATTTACTCCATGAATCTTCTGAAGGGGTATTCCGACACACCCGATCCCGAAGTCGAGAAACAGTCAGTCGTAGAAATCTTCTCCAAGATCCCTCTGGTCATTTCTCTATTTCTCACTCAGGGGATGATTCTTTCTCTGATTATGATGCATATAGCGAAAGCTCTGAGCATACAGTGTCTTCTACTGTACCCAGAGAAGTGTCAGCCTATGTCGTTACTGAAGATCCAGACGCTTCTAGTTCAGCAAGTCAAGAGCAACGAATAGCCGCACTGGAAGATAAATTGAAGACCATGACTGAAATGATCACAAATATGTATGCCGTTATTGTAGCTCAACATACTGTATCACCAACTGCACCTGCGGTAAATCCCGAGATTATAGCATCATCGGTGCCGGTTAATGCAGGTCTGGGGGTACCGTCTCCTCCAGTAGCCTCAATACCTATTCAAGTTACACCCAGTCATTCAGGGGCTGGAGGTAGTGCTTACCATGCTGTTCCTCCTCTTAATACGGTAAGCCAGCCCATTACTTCTCCATCCTCAGGAGATGCCAATGAGGCTATAAAACTTCTACGTACTTAGTTCGAGGCCTTCAAAGAGAGAGATAGTCTACAGAGGCTGGGGATCAAACAACCTTATCCGGTTGAATGGAAGAAAGTCCCATTCCCTCCAAAGTACAAGATTCCCACGATCATGCTGTTTGACGGCAGCACTTCTCCGAGTCAGTTCATTAACCATTTCGAGGTAATGACTGTCCAACTTCAGCCAAGCGATGCTCTTCTTACCAGAGTCTTCGTCGGCTGCTTAGCCGGTACAGCATACGATCAGCTTACCTGACGGCTCTATCTCTTTATTTGTCGGGCTCAAGCAGATGTTCCTGGAACGATTCTACGAGGCTATCAACGATATGACTATATCCGCCCTCAACAAGATCAAGCAAAGACATAATAAAACTACTAAGAGTTTTATTGAACGATTCCGCCGAAAAGCACTCAAAATACCTCCCGGAACTCCATATGTTGTAACGATAGACACTTGTAAGTCAAACTTGTTATCTATCATCAGCATGTGGATGGGGTCAACACAGTTCCAGGACTGGCCGTCATTCATCGTTAATGCTAAAGCATCTGAAGTTAGCATCGAGAAGTTCAAACAGTTGGGGGTACACATGTCTAACCCTGATCGAGATGAGCCTTCTACATCCAGTAGCGGTAATCGCCAGAATAACCGCAAGGGCAAAGAAACCTTGAACATCAATCTCAAGAACAAGGAATCTTTGGCCGTTAATGTGGCTCAACCCACGTCTACCTCTGCTCCTTCTACACCTCCACCAAAGGAACCTCGCCCAAAAGTAGAGTATTCCTTTGATGAAAATGATACATCGAGCATCTTCGACTGTTTGCTTAAAAGCAATAAATTGTAACTTCCTGACCCAAAGAAGCCTGACGAAATCGGTAAAACTGACCACCTTAAGTATTGTGTTTATCACAGGTTCATAGGGCATCCTACTCGGGCATGCTATGTGCTCAAAGGCAAGATTCAAGAGTTGGTCAACGCCGGTGTCATCACTCTCCAACAGGATGAAAAGACTGTTATGGCTAATATGATTTTTGTACAGTTCGGTGACTTTCCGCCATAAATGGTACAAAGTGGCATCATCCCTATTCCCAGGGCCACTCTGGAGATCGAGAATCTTCCTTATCCACGAAGTGAAGGTCTTGTCCCCTTATCCTTTGATAATGGCGAGATCATATGGATCCATCCTGATCTTGTTTCAGATTTCGAAGTTCCTTCTTCCTCCAAGCAAAAAGAATGCTCTAAGGGCAAGACAAAGAGCTGCAATATGGTGCCTTTTGACCCTATAGTTGAAGAAGAGATCCTATTAGGCACCAGGTCAGGGAAAGCCTATCTACGGGAGCATCCCGAAGCTCAGGAGGATCCTGCTTCATCTTTCGAGGCTGTTCCAGTACAACCTGTCTCTACGGAGGACATCCCTTCGACATTATTACCGATTGTGGAACCAACTCCTCCTAAACCGACAGCAGCCGACAAAGGTAAACAACAAGTCCGTTTCGACAAAGTATTAAAGAAGTCTTCTCCCTCTAGACTTGAGAAGTCGTACAACTTTGACATATTAGCTCAACTGGCCAACACGCCGGCTAGACTGTCTATCTTCGAGATCTTACGCCTCTCTAAAGAGACTCGAGAAACACTGAGTGAGGCTTTGATGCAGGCAGAAACTTGTCTAACTCTTCTCAAGAAACCTGAATCAGAACCTGTCTCTTGTCTCCACTGTCATAGTGTGCTGGAATTAATTCTAAACATTACCTTCACACAAGATGACATGTTGTTGGAAGACAATCGACATGATCGTCCTCTTTACTTTACAGGATATGTCGACACCATGAAGGTCGACCGTATTCTGATAGACCCAGGGTCAGCACTCAGCATCATGCCGAAGACGATGTTGGATGCTCTAAAGATTCTAGTGCATAGCCTCTCTGGCACTATCACCACCATCCTGGGATTCAACCAGGGAAGAAGTGAACCTTTAGGCAAGATACGCCTAAAACTCCAAATTGGCAATCTTCACACAAAGGTGACCTTCTACATTATAGACAACCATGGTTGCTCTTACAATGCTCTTCTGGGGAGACCATTCCTTCATGAAAAATTGTTCCTTCTACTCTCCATCAATGCTTCAAGTACGTTGATGACAAAGGAGAGGTCCAAAAAGAAGTTGCGAATCTCTACCCTTTTAAAGGCGTTGAAGCATATTGCAACGACGCTCGCATGTACAAAGAAGAGTTTATGAAGGTAGTACTGGCCATGGATGTTGAGGAAGAACAAGAAATAGTGCCCAATGACACCCTCATCATACATGTCAAAGGGCGTGTCTCTCATCCTCAATCCTCCAAACCACTGGCTATTCATCTGTCGGCCCGGAAGCAATCAATTGGTGGTAATCAAGATCAAAGGGAGCTCACCTCTTCTAAGCCACTGGTTATCGACTTACGTCGTAACAAGGATAAAAGGGAGCTCACCTCTTCTGAGCCACTTGTTTTCGACCTCCGTCGTAACAAGGATAAAAGGGAGCTCACCTCTTCTGAGCCGCTTGTTATCGACCTTCGTCGCGACAAGTCTAATCCTCCTTGCTCATCTTTCCCTCCCCTTGTAATCGATCTGACCAAGCCTGCTAAGGCTAAAGGTCTTGTTGTAAGTACAAATGTACAAATCAATGAAAAAGCATCTACTTTCCAGTATACTGATGTCATTTATCATACTAAATGCTATTTAGATATGCTAGACAGCTTTCAGTCATTTACAATAGGGGTCGTACAATCCCTTCAGACAGAGGTCTTATTTGAACATCCAGATGACTCATATTTTGTTGTCCCTTCTCGAAAGAGAGGTGAGAGTCCAATACTTTTTAGTAAAGGGCCAGAACAAAAATTCAGCTATACTGATGATAGCAAAAGTAACGATATGGGACGTCTCCAACTTCGTCGTTATAGTCAACAATCAAAAGACATCATCCGGAAGATGGATTATGACTTCAAGAATGGCCTCAATTATGGTAAGGGTAGACGAACTCCTATCCGTACGGTTTTGCCGAAAGAAAAATCAGAGATGTACTATAGCAGGACGAAAAGAGGTCTCGGATATGCCTCACCTCCAGTTATCCCCAGAAGTCTTCGAATCTGATAGTGAGGGTCGCTCTAATTCTTCTGATTCCAGATCATTGGATTCTGACACAAGCATTGGTCAAGTTCATCAATTGATCGTATCTTCTAACATGGTCTCCGTTGAACTCCCGAAAGGCTATGATGAGGATATCGAAGAAAATCCCGAAACAGATCCTTGGGTTCAACGAATGGATACCCAATGGGAACTCCGATTCGAACAACGGGAACCTCCTACCGAAGATCAATTGGTTCAAATTGATGTAGAAGAAAACGGGTCACCTCGTCCAATATTCATCAGCAAGAACCTCCCAGAGGCGGATAGGCAAGAATTAATTCTTCTTATTCGAGAATACATTGATGTCTTTGCTTAGAATTATGAAGACATGCCAGGTTTAGATCCCAAAGTTGCTACTCATAAATTGAATATTTTGCCTAATGCAAAGCCAGTCAAACAACAGCAAAGGCGATTCAAGCCAGAAATGATGGACGCAAATGATGATGAAGTCAAAAAGCTCATATCTTGTGGCTTTATTCGAGAAGAACAACATCCTGATTGGGTAGCCAACGTTTTTCCAGTCTTGAAGAAAACTGGCAAAGTTCGAGTTTGCATCGACTTTCGGGATCTTAATGAAGCTTGTCCAAAGGATGAGTTTTCTCTCCCTATTACAGATGTCATGATTGACAACACTTGTGGGTTTGAAAGGATATCCTTCATGGATGGATTCTCAGGATACAATCAGATTCGGATGAATCCTGAAGATGAAAAACATACCTCTTTTTGCACTCCTCGCGGAGTCTACTACTACACTGTGATGCCATTTGGTCTCAAGAACGCTGGTGCAACTTACCAACGAGCTATGAGTACCATCTTTCGAGATCATCTACGCAAGACTAGGGCTGCAAACGAGCCAAGCCGAGCCAAGCTTTTGTAAGCTTGAGCTTGGCTTGACTAGAATTAATCGAGCTCAAGCTCGAGCTCAAGCTTGATAATTTTTTTATTTTGGAGCTTGAGCTTGGCTCGAGCTTGTTTATATTAAGCTTGAGCTTGGCTTGGTTTGAGCTCGAGCTTGGCTTGATAAGCAAGCTTGATTCAAGCTTGATAAACAAGCTTGATAAGCTCAAAATAAAGCTTGTTAAGCTTGTTTTCAAGCTCGCTCAACTTTATTTCAAGCTCATTAAGCTTGATTTCAAGCTTAACGAGCTCGATTTCAATTTAGTTATGTTTGAATTCAAGCACCTGTAATATTAACAATTTATTTATAAAAATTTAATTAAAAAAGTTTATTAATATCAATTATTAAAGGACACATAAATGTATAATGCACACAAATATACATATATTTAGAATTCAACAAAGTACAAATGAGCTTCTAAACGAGCTCCTAAACGAGCTTCTAAACGAGCCAGCTCGCAAGCTCATCAACGAGCCAGCTCGCGAGCTCAAACGAGCCGAGTACTTCTAAGCTTGAGCTTGGCTCGTTTATTAAACGAGCTCGAAAATGAAGCTTGAGCTCAGCTTGTTTACTAAACGAACCGAGCTCAAAGGAACTTTTATCGAGCCGAGCTTCGAGCAGCTCGCAAACGGCTTGGCTCATTTGCAGCCCTACGCAAGACTGTCGAATGCTATGTCGACGATATTGCTGTCAAGAGCCGTCAAAAGGAAGATCATATCCAAGATTCCAAGATTTAAGAACCATCTTCAACTTGATGTGCCAACATCAATTAAAAATGAATCCCACCAAGTCATTCTTGGGTGTCTCTAGTGGTAAATTTCTCGGCTTTGTCATTACCTCTAAAGGTATACACGTGGATCCTGAGAAGATCAAAGCCATTCAAGAGATGCGTCCTCCACACAACTTAAAAAAGCTATGAGGATTCCAAGGTCGACTTACGTATATCAAGAGATTCATTTCAAATCTGTCTAGACGCTGCAGACCGTTTACTCAGTTAATGAAGAAGGGTGTATCTTTTGTTTGGACCGAAGAATGTCAACGATCATTTGATGATATAAAGCGGTATCTAATGAACCCACCAGTCTTAGTGCCACCAATCTCGGGCGTACCATTTTTAATGTATGTCCGTGCTATGGATCATTCATTGGGTGCTTTACTTGCCCAGAAGAACAAAGAAGGCCATGAACAAGCTATCTACTATCTTAGTCATACTATGATTGGTGCTGAACACCGTTATAGTCCGATTGAGAAAGAATGCTTAGCTCTTATGTTCACTGTTCAAAAGACTCGGCATTATATCATTGGCCAAACCATTCACGTTATTTCCCGAGTTAATCCTCTTCGGGTACTGATGAAAAAGCCTAGTACACTCAATTCTCGACTGGCTACATGGGCTATTCTGCTAGCCCAATACGACATAGTTTATGTTCCATAAAATTCTGTTAAGGGTCAAGCACTGGCTGACTTTTTAGCAGCTCATCATGTTCCGGAGACATCTAAGCTTTATGACGAAATTCCAGACGAAACATTGGAATCAAACATGATCTCTGAAGAATTTCCTACATGGCATCTGTTCTTCGATGGAGCATCCCAGATCGGCCCAAATGGGACCATTGTCGCAGGAGTTGGAATTGTTCTAGTCTCTCCAGAAGGATTAGCTATCCAAAAAGCTTATTCCTTTGATCAGCCGTGCTCTAACAATGTGGCTGAATACAATGCCTTGCTTATTGGACTCCAGTTAGCTAAACGATTGGAGGTTGAATATCTTTAAGTCTATGGTGATTCTAAACTGGTTGTCAATCAGGTTAGAGGAACATACGAAGTTTGCCATCAAGATCTAGTACCTTATCATGAAGCAGCGATTTACATGGCTACATCATTCAAGGCTTTCTTTATTGAATACGTCCGACGAGCTTGCAACACTGAGGCAGATGCTTTAGCTAATCTCGCAGCAGTCTTAGCAATTCCCGTCAAGAGACAACAAGTGGTTGTTGTTTCCAACAGAGAGTTGTTTTGCATTGAAAACAATCGCAACATTGAGTTTAGTAACTTCACCGAAGTCAATGTTATCAATAAAGATTGGAGAGCTCCTTTCATTGACTTCGTAGTTCATGACATACTTCCTGAAGATCCTAAGGAGGCTACGAGTATTCGTCGACGATCTCTTCGATTCTACTACAATCAGACCACCAAAGCTCTCTATCGACGGACTTATGATGGCCTACTCTTGCGCCGTCTTGCTGGTGATAAAGCGAAGCAGGTATTATGTGAAGCTCATGACGGTGTCTGCGGAGCACATCAACCCGGCCCTAAGCTACAGGATCGTATCCGACGAATGGGTTACTACTGGCCCTCTATGGTATCTGATGCCATCGAATATGCAAGGAAATGTCGAGCCTGTCAAATTCATGCAGATTTTATCCATCAACCATCATAATTCCTTCATCCGACTGCTGCTTTCTGGACTTTTGAAGCTTGGGGTATGGATATTATAGGTCCCATCAATCCTCCTTCTTCTAAGGGACATCGGTTTATTCTAGCAATAACGGATTATTTTTCTAAATGGGCCGAAGCTATACCTTTGGCTGAATTCAAAACCAGCAGCATCATCATCTTTGTCAAACACTATGTTATTTACAGATTTTGTGTACCTCAACGAATCATTCACGATAATAGACCTCAGTTCATCAGTCAAAAGTTTATCAGGTTCTGTGACGATCATCGGATTGACAATGTCGCCTCTACAACTTACAATCCTGCTGCTAATGGCTTGGCTGAAGTCTTCAACAAGACTATTATCAAGCTCCTTAAGAAGTTTGTGTCTACTAACAAATGGAATTGGAGTGAAAAGCTTGGAGAATGTCTATGGGCCTACCGTACTACGGTCCGCAACCCCACAGGCTGTACACCTTTCTCTCTGGTGTACGGTTGTAAAGCAGTTCTACCCCTGGAATTTCAAATTCCATCTTTGAGAATTGCCATCGCTAATGAACTTACTACAGAGAATAATGATCTTCTTCGACTTCAAGAATTTGAGACGCTTGACGAGAAGCGGCTATTGGCTCAACAACATATTGAGTTGTATCAAGCCCGTATCTCGAAGGCTTTTAACCGCAAAGTTAAAGTCAGAGCCTTTCAGAAAGGAGAACTTGTTCTAACAGTCAGACGACCTATGACGATGACTCAAATGAGCAAGGCAAGTTTGATGCGAAATGGGATGGGCCTTATATCGTGAGTAAAGTCTTCTCAAATGGAGCCTATCAACTCACAGAGCTGGACGGTCGAATTGCGATGATGCCTATCAATGGCAAATTCCTTAAAAAGTACTATGTATAAATGCAAAAGAGATTTCTTATAAATATGACAAGACAGTTCATAAATAAAGTTTTTATTTCATCATAAATGATATTACATGATATCAAGGACGATAATCACTATCGTCCTTTTTAAAGACAGGAAGAGGACCACTGTCGTCCTTTTCAAAAATATAGTCGACAAAAGAGCCGAGGACATCCTTGCTCGATTTCACTAGAAACGGCAAGCGGCCATCCTCATAACCTCCTCTTTTTTAGTCTTTCTTGGCTCAACTAGGAAGTCCAAGATATCCCGTGGCGACTTGGGTGCAGACGAACCTTCGTCAGTCTCCGTCTGCTTTGGCTGGGTTGGCTCGGCTGGACGTTCCTTAGCGACTTCTTCGACCTTTGGGACGATCTCAGCCTTCTTGGATGCATCTTCAGACGACATTTTGTGTTAAAATTGAAACTGCTCATTTCATCTAAAGTTCTGTTCTATTTATAGACAGAGATTCTTGAAACAGCCTATTACGAGAACCAAAGCGACGTGTTTTTTACCACATTCACTCATTTATTCGACGGTTCATCCGTTCATTCCATTCATCCGACGATTCATCCGTTCATTCCATTCATCCGACAGTTCATCCGTTCATTCCATTCATCCAACGGTTCGTCCGTTTATTCCATTATTCCGACGGTTCATCCGTTTATTCTATTTCATCCGACGGTTCGTCCGTTCATTCCATTCATCTGACGGTTCATCCGTTTATTCTATTTATCCGACAGTTCATCCGTTCATTCCATTCATCCGACGGTTTATCCGTTTATTCCATCCAATTGACGGTTCATCCGTTTATCCCGATATTCATTTCGTTCATTCATTCTGACGACTCATCCGTCCATCCATATCAGCAACTTATTATTTATTGATTACCACTGATTAAGTTGTCTACCGAAATAATGATATTCAAAAAAATTATATTCTGCCATGTCCATATTACCTCTGAGCAGATATAAGGAATATAATTATTTTCTAAATCACGAAATATATCATGTCCTGAACCTCTGAATATATTTTCTATCACTATTATTTATATCCGTAACAGGATATGCAACAAATAATAGAGCCACAAAATATTATCTTTTCATTGATTCATTGATAAAAGTGAAAGATATTATTATAAGACATATTGCAAAAAAGAAAATACAAAAAGTTTTCTTTTATTTAGTCGGTGGGGTCATAAGATCAGTAATCTGTTGCTTCAAAATTTAGAGTCGTTCATCACGAGAATCCAGCACTCGTCGCCTAGCCTCTGCCATTCCAGATTCAGTATCGAATGTTGGCAAGGTGACTAATCGGCGAGCAATTTCATCCTGATGAAACTTGACGAAATCATTCTTCTCATGGGTCAGAACGTCCAGTTGCTGAACTGCGGCCTGATGCTGAGTGGTCTCTTCTTCAATAGCAAGTTGAACGACTCTCAACTCCTCTTGAAGCTGAGCGAACTCTGCCTTCAAATCAGCAACCTTTTTCTCCTTTTTTCTAGCAGTAGATGCTATTATATCGAGCTGAGAATCAAACTCTGAAGATTTCGAGGCAAAAATATCCAAGAAATTCTTAAAATCAGCCTTCGAAACCTCAGCTTCTTGGACCATTCTCTTGAATTCGGCAGTCACGAGCGGCTCTACTTCCCCTCGATTAAGGTCTTTGTAAATCTTGATTGATTCTTCCAACTCATTCAACACATGTTCAAGATAAGCGGCCTGAGCCTCATCACCTTGATCTCGGATGCTGCCGATCAGGTAGGAAGTTGGACTTCTGACAGTATTGAAACCAACATTTTTTTTCTCCATTATCCTTTCTACTAAAGGTCCTAATAAAGTGAAGAAGAGATTGGTGAAGGAACCAACTATAAATTTGTTGGTAGCCACTGCACTAGGTGTGGCAGCTACTCCTGTAGAAGTTTTAGCAGTGGATGCCTGTGAAGGTGGAAGTTCAGCATCTTGAACGTTGGCCGTAGCCTCTTTTGTCATGGGAACCATGGTGGAGCTGGTCGTCCCTCCCGGATGTTCTTCTATAAAATCAAATGAACATTATCAGTTTGCTGTCACTAAGGACTATCAAAAAGATCAAAAGAAAGGCAACTTACCAACGCTTGGTTTGGTGACAACATTATCATTTAGTGGAATAGGCTGGAGCCTTGCGGAAGTAGTTTCAGACATTACTGCCTGACTACTTCCCGCTTCGAAGCCACCTGATAGATGACGGCTGCCACTGGCTATCACCTCTGTCTGGACCATGTCGGTACATGCCGAAAGAACTGTAGGAGGTTGGATTTTTGCATGGATGAAGGTTAAAACATTAGTCAGTTGATCTATAAATGAAGATTATCAAAAAATTAATCAATACCTCTTTGATCTTTTGAACCGGTGACAGTAGCTTCTCCTGGTGCTACTTCATTACCAGCATTCTTCTCTTGTGATGCCTGGTCAGCAGCATCCTCTTCCAAAATTATGTTAACATCCTCTGCCGATGTTTCTTTGTCATCTGCTGCCTCTTCTTGTACTTCCTCATCGTCAGTTGCATCGACTGGATTTTCGTCATGGAAGCCAAAGTCACATCCATCCAGAGCTTCGATCATCAGTCGATCTTCCTCAGTACGACGTGAATTCGGTGTAACTAGAGGATCAGTTGTTCTCATTGTAAGAGACGATTCTGACTCATTGATCGTAGTCATAGCTGCAGTCCTTTCTCCTGCTTCTGTAGCCTCATCTCTCGTCTCCACAGTCTCTTCGCCTGCAGTTCCTTCTTGTGTATCTATCACCGGTTCAGGCTCAGGAAGAGGTGTAGGAGAAGACATCATAACCCCAGCGGCAGCACTAGCCAAAGCCGATGTGCGGAGGGGTATCGAAAGAGTATTTGCTTTCTTTCTGAAAGCTATTTTATTCCTACGTAGAGGCTCTTCAGGACTCTCCACGTCTATAGCTTGTGTATGTCTTTGGATTGAGGTGGAAGTCGTCGCTTCCTCTCTGTGAGATGACTCAGCCTGTTGTCGAGACTGTGATCGGATAGTGACCATTTCTGAAGAGTCAATAGCAGTTTTCTTCTTAGAGACATGAGAAGATGGTTCTTCTGCCCTTCTTTTCTTCTCCTTGATTGGAGATTTTACAACCTTCAAGGAAACCCGTAGCGGTCCATAGACTTCTTCAGGAAGGTTAGCCTCCCTTGAAGCCTCTAAAGGCGCATCAGCAGGTTCATGTTCTTCATTATTTTCGGGAGGTAGCAGAACAGGTGCCCCTTTTCTAAAATGGGTCACCGTCGTAAAGATGTCCGTCAAATTGAAATTTTCAGTAAAAGTATTTACTGAAGTATAGAATATTGAGTAAGTGTACAGCATGCGCGGGCCTCGATCATTCTTTGTAGGCATAGAGAATGTTGTCTTGGTATCCCAGGCATTGTAATAGGCCCAAGCACGGGCTCCATCAATTAAGTAACCTTTTTTCTGTAAGCATGTCATGGCGTTGCCCACATGGAATTGGTCGTAGCCAAATTGACGTGCAAAACGACTGGGAAGATAAGGTTCAAGATAACACTCATCTTCGAATCGATATACCAGATGCGATGGCCGAATCATTCTCAGCCAGTCAAAGGCTGTATGGCCCAAAGGCGGCATTCTCACCGAGTCGACAAGGTTCGTTGACATATATTCGTAACCAGCTGGAGGGGGAACACAGTAAAAGTTCCATCCCTTGCCAAGATTCAGAGCTCGTCGGCAGTCCTTCAAAGTGGTATAAACCTACTTGCATCCGGAGTATCTTCGTAAGAAACTTCCGCTTATCGCCCCCATGGCAGGATTCATCAGAGAAGGATGGTGTAGAATCAGCCATCCAAATAAATAAGTATATGACAGTTCTAGCCGAGGGAAATATCCCTTCTTGCCCTTTCTTCGGATCATTGAATCAACAAAAAGACGAAGTCCGACGTTCATCCTGCACGTCATTGCTGATAACAAATCCATCCGGTAGCCAAAGACTAGACGCACGGCAGCAAACAATACACCGTGATGGAAGCGGTCAACTGCACTGTCCCCGGAAACAATATATCGTCGAAGCCAGTAAGTAAGGAAACCTGCCAGTTGGGCTTCTTTTGACATGGGCCTGTAACCCATCCTCATAAAGCTCTCGATGACGTCTCCTTCCTTGAAAGGAGGGTACTGAAGATCATATTCGATCTTGATATCCATCTCCTTGTACGTCTCCATCAACTCTATCACCTCGCTATTGCTAAGCGGCTTGAAGAAGTTGGGGTTGCAGTTCTCATGTTCCTTAGTTTTCTTCTCCATAATGTGGTTAAGAAAAAGATACGGCAACCACTTGGTTGAATAGCAAGTGCCGGTCGTGCCGCTCTTGTAATAAGAGAACAAATCTTGTAATGACATAGTAGCTCTTCGAAGACAGCTACCATGTCGGCATTCTCCTTACGTAAACTGTCCAATTCGTCATTTGTCGGGACGAACTCTTCGTATGGGATATCCTCCATCGGCAGATTTGAGATGTATTTCATTTCATGCAAGGCAAAGCCGATTTCCCCGTGCGACGTCATAAAGGTCCCGGTTCTGTAATTGTTTCTTTCCGCCAACGCAAGGAATAGATGTGGATTAGGGGGAAACCCATAGACAGTGGCGTACACTGCCTGATACAGTTCAATTTCTTTGAGCTGACTCTCAAATTGGACCAATATCCAATTGGCTACGCAGATCCATCTTTTATTCTCTGGGTTAACAAGACCTGTCAACCGCAAGTCTTGGTCTGGATATCTCCCTTCTACCTTTGCAAATATTGGGGTCCTCGCTGGCAACAACAGGGAAGAATCTTCCGGTGGGATGCAACCGGGTTTTAGTCCTCGGAGCAAAGAGCAATGATGTTCAGAAGAGCTGTAGAAAATATCTTTATGGTCTGGCCCTTTCTTAACATAAATGTTACCCACTCGGGCCTGCTACAGTGGAGTTATGTCCCACTCCATCTTTCTGGGATAGCTCGCAAAAGCGTATCTGGATAGAGGAAGACATCTTGAGATCTTTGTCAGATATATCATTTTCTCGCCCCTTTGGAAGATTCTCTGTTCCATACGAGGCCTCGGCTGTGAATTCTTATCAAAAGCATCACCGAACAAAAATAGAGGTTTCTTGTGGGTGACAGTATCAACAGTTTGTAGAGGTTGCCCGTTCATCAGACATAGTAAGGTGTCATTATCTTGTACAATCAAGACATCCTGCCGAGATGATGGTAAAGCATACTGAAGAAAAGAGACATGTGAAAGATCTTCCTTTAACTCTGACTCAGACAGAGTTCCTACAAGAACCTCGTAACTTGGGTCCTCTCTGAGGTTAACTACATTGATGAAGAGATAAATATCAGTATGTGCAAAAGAAATTAAAAAGTTCTTCAATGAATTTGATGCATAATTCATCCAATTGCGCTGTGTGCACAATCTATCCGATTATGCAAGCACAGTCTAGCTTGCGCAAAACATCCGATTGCGCCATCATAGCCTGATTGCGTAAAACATCAGATTGCGCATGGATGCGCAAATCAACAGATTACGCTAGATACTCTGTCAGTGCTCTCCAACCGATTGCACAAAGACACAATTTTCATAAAAATGAAAACTGTTGTACATGCAGCCAAAACCCTAAACAGGGTGGCGCAAGTGGTTGAAAATGCCATCAATCTCTAAAAAGAGAGAGGCATGAAGGTTCAAAATCATCAAAAACCCTAAAAAGGGTTTCGATTATTGTCTATCATTTACCTTGAAGAGCAGGGTGTCCTGTCTCATGACGAGATACTCGTGGTGCAACACGAGTCGAAGGTTCGGCAGGAGAATTTTCCCTTCTCAGCGGCTGATCGCTTAGGCACCATGGGTGTCGACGACGAGAGGAGGAAGAAAAAGTCGGAGGAGGAGAATCACAAATGCTCGAGGAGTTTTTCTTTTAAAGATTTAAAAGCAAGTAAAGCTTAAAAGAACGGAAGTGGAAACTATTTATAGTTTCTCACAGAAACCTAACAGTCACCTCCGATTGCGCCGAGAAAATCGAAACTAATTCCTCAAAATGCGCAGGCCTTAGCGCAACTTGATTTCAAATTTGAAATTCAAAGTATTTCGAAACTTTGAAAATTTTCAAATTTCGAAAACTTTGAAGGGGGTCTTATAAGTCCTAAAAATCAAGTTGCACCCTTCAAATAGTGCACAAAAGCCCAAACTGTGCACCCATCAATGAACAGCGCTAACATGAACAGCGCCAAAAATTGACTGTGCTAGACTGAACTGCACCACTGCACGAGCGCGCTATGCTGATGTGGCAAAGTCATCATTACCTAATAAGAAAATCAAATCTACTGACAGCCTTACAGCCCGAAAAGCGAGGAATCCGTTCGTATCCCGTGCAGCACGGCGCTCGAGAACAGTTGTACAGTCCAGCGTAGTCTGCCAGTCCAACCTGAGCACGGTCTGCCAGATCCTCCTCAGCGCAGTTTGACTAAGTCCAAATCCCAGCACTATCTATCTGTCCAAATCCTGGCGCAATCTATTGATCAGAGCGGAGCGCAGTCTGAAGCTAACGCTATCCATCAAGCTTTTCGAAAGATAACTGACATTTATTACGTGGCTTACATGCCATCAATTACTCGCCACGTGGCAACCGTCTGTACACGAACAAGCACATTTTAATCAAACAATGCCACGCGTCTAAATACAGTTAGCCCATGATCGAGCAACTGCCCAGTGGCCAGTGTAGTTTACAGTCTGTGTAGTCTGTCGTTGGCACAGTCCATTGTGCGCAATCCAGAATAACTACAAAACAGTTATTTTTAGAACTCTATAAATAGAGTTTCAAGTTCTTCACTAAAGAGATCAGATCATTTTTGAGACTATCAGAGATCAGGAGTTCTTGTCCAAGTGTTGTTGCATTCTTCAGAGGCTATTGTCTTCAAAGTTTACATCGTCCAAGGGATAAAGAGATCGTCTTCTGATCGAATTCCTAAAGTTGTACTTTTCCAGAATTCATTATACTTTTGTACTATTCTTTAAAGTTTGTGAAATAAAGACTTTTATTTTTGCAAACAGAAGCCAAATAAATCTATCACCCAGATGTTTACGAGATTCCTGGATATTGTAAATCCTCTGTCATCATTAGGTAAGGATTACAATAACCATGAGAAGATTCATAAACTGCTGTGAGCTCTCACGAAGAATTAGATTCCAAAGGCTACAACAATTATTGAAGGGAATGACCTCTCAACAATGTCTCTTAAAACACTCATGGGTAAGTTACTCACTCACGAGCTGAAACTTCAAGACTTTGAAGATGCTACACCAAAGGAGAAGTCAGAGAAGTCGATCGCTTTCAAGGCTCAACATTGAAGAACTGTAGAAAATGATTCCAACGTCGACAGTGACCCTGACACTGAGGATCAAGCTCTTATGGTGAGAAAATTTAAGAAGTTCATAAGATTCAGCAGAAGAACAAAAGACAACAACAACAACAGCAAAAACAACGATGAAGATCCTATTTTCAATGGTTGTAAGAAGAAAGGACATATGAAGAAGGACTGTCCAACAGCATCATCAACAACTAGAAAGAACAGCAAATATGACAAGGGCTACTTGAAGAAGTCTACGTCTCGAAGATATGCCAATACAAGCATATGGCATGAAAGTGAAGCTAGCGACTCAGAAGATAAGTAATCAAATGATGTTGTAAATGTATGCTTGATAGCGTACGATCAGGTAACCACTAATCCCCTGTTTGATACTTATAATGATTTTACCTTTGAGCAACTAGGAGAATCCTTTACTGACCTCTTAGGGGATTACAGAAGACTGCATAGTAAATATCAGACCTCTAAGAAGGTACTCAAAGAGTACAAAGGTGAAATAGAAAGACTTATCGACCTACTAGCTGAGGTTAGAAGTAGTAATTGTTCTAGTAAGGAAGGTGAGCTTTTTTCTGTTAAGCTGTTATTACACGAGACCCAAAGACTATCCGAAGAGAAGGACAAGACCATTACCCAATTAGAGGAAGACTTAATCAAAGAGAAGAAAAGTCTCCAGCAAGCTACTATTAGAAATGATGCACTCACTGCTAAATATAGCTTGTTATAGGACATCTCCAAAAAGTTGGAAATTGGGATAGGAAAACAGCCTGTAGTTGCTGCTTCCTACCCTAACACGTGTCACTTACCGAATCATCAAAATACGGTCAAACCCAACACTGTCAGACCTTACCAAACCAAACCATTGTCCAAGAAGACAAATAGGCATGTATTCTTTTACACTAGAAAACCTAGACCTACCAATAACGAACAGCACTCTGCTTTCAACACTCAGCATGCTAGATGTTACTATTGTGGCACCATTAGTCATATTTCTTCTTCATGTAGAGTTAGAAAACTTGTTGACTTGAAAATATGTGCATGGATACCAAAAACTAATATTCCAGGACCCTACAAGAAATGGGTACCAAAGTTTTCATCTGCAAATTCTTTTGTAGGTGAAACGTCATTCATATGTTAGAAGCAAATAGATCCTCGATAGCGGTTGCTCACGGCATATGACCGATGATGCTTCATTATTCGCAACACTGTCGAAGAAGAAAGAAGGATATGTCTCCTTCTATAATAATTTAAAAGGGTACATAATTGGTATTGGTAATATTGGTAAGGCTCCCTACCCTGTGATTAAAGATGTCTGTCTAGTTACCTAGTTAAAACATAATCTGCTCAGCATAAGCCATTTAGCTAATCACAGTTATGGCATTAACTTTTTCAAAGACAAATGTACTATAGTTGATAGCTCAACTAATAATACTATCTTTGAAGGTATCAGGGAAGACAATATATATGTTTTCTATCTGTTAGAATATGCTAACAAAGCAGGTAGATGCTTGATGGCCAAAAGTGATGAGAGTCAACTATGGCACATGAGACTCGGTCATGCAAACATGGACACAATTTCAAGACTATCCATAAAAAAGTTGGTACGAGGCTTACCAGACATTTCTTTCAAGAAGGATACGGTATGTAGCGAATGTGAAAAGAGCTACCCGATCCGCTTTTAATATCAAGAATGCTGTAAGTACCACTAGACCTCTACAATTGTTGCATATGGATTTATTTGGACCTAGTAGAATTGCTAGCCTAGGTGGTAAGTTATATGCATTTGTAATAGTAGATAATTTCTCTAGATACACGTGGGTATATTTTCTTGCACGCAAGAACGATGCATTATCAGAATTCGTTACCTTTTGCAAGAAGGTTCAAACTGAAAAGGGTTTCATGATCACTTGTATTCGAAGTTATCATGGCGGCAAATTTGAGAATATAGAGTTCAAGCAATGTTGTGATACACACGGTTATTTGCATGAGTTCTCCGAGCCCTAGGACTCCACAACAAAATAGAGTTGTGGAACGTAAGAACAGAACTCTATCTGAAATGGCTAATGTTATACCAGTTTAGTCTACCTAAATACCTATGGGCTGAAGCTGTAAATACAACGTGCTATGTTCTCAATAGGGTTCTAATTCGACCTATATCGAAGAAGTCTATCTATGAATTATGGTTTGATAGAACTCCCTCTGTTTCTTATTTCAAAGTATTTGGTTGTAAATGCTTTATTCTTAATACTAAAGATAATTGGAAAAAATTTGACGAAAAGGCCGATAAAGGTATATTTTTAGGTTATGCGGCAAAAAGCAAAGGGTACAGAGTCTTCAACAAGAGAACTATGATCATCGAAGAATCAATAAATATTAAATTTGACGCACTCAATCAACATTCTGTCGATGATGATGATGAAGAAATAAGTACACCTAGTACTACTCCTACAAAACCCTCACATAAAGCACCAGCTAAGTCTCTATACAAATCACGTACAGAACCAGAAGTCGAAACCAGCAATCTAGAGGATATGCCAAAAGAAATAAGAATTTTGGCAGACCATCCAAAGGACGTGGTAATTTATGTGATTACCACGAGTGTAAGTACTTATTCCTCTAGTAAAGATGTAGCTTCCTGTTTTGCATTTATTTTACAGCTTGAATCCAAAAATATTGAAGAAGCATGTAGTGATAATTTTTCGTTAGATGCTATACAAGAGGAATTGAACCAATTTGAATGGAATCAAGTTTGGGAACTTGTTCCCAAGCCTATTGATCATCCGATCATTGGCACCCGCTGGGTATTCCGAAATAAACTGAATAATAATGGCATAGTGACTCTTAACAAGGCTCGATTCGAAGCTCAAGGATACAATCAGGAAGAAGGTATCGACTACGATAAGACTTATGCCCCAGTTGCGAGATTAGAATCCATTCGCATGTTATGTGCACTTGTATGTTTTCATAATTTTAAATTATTTTAAATGGATATTAAAAGTGCATTTTTGAATGGTTTTATAAAAGAAAAAGTTTGTGTAGCTCAACCTCTAGGTTTTACTGATTTCAAAAATCCTGATTATATTTTCAAGTTAAAGAAGGCATTATACGGTTTGAAACAAGGCCCTCGTGCTTGGTACGATCGTCTAAGTTCTTTTCTACTTGACAACAGCTTTTCAAAAGGGAAGGTTGATACTACACTGTTTATAAAGTCTTTTAATAGCAATCTTCTTTTGATTCAAATTTATGTAGATGATATCATTTTTGGATCTACTGATGAATCTATTTGTCAAGAATTTTCAAAGTGTATGCAAAATAAGTTTGAGATGAGCATGATGGGAGAGATGAAATTCTTTTTCGGACTGCAAATCAAACAAACCAACAATGGGACGTTCATAAATCAAGCCAAGTACACAAAAGATTTATTAAAGAAGTTTGATCAGGAAGCAGTCAAACCACTTAGCACTCTGATAGAAACTTCAACCAAGCTTGATATTGATGAACAAGGCAAACCTGTTGACATACGTAAGTATCAAGGTATGATTGGTAGTTTACTTTACTTAACTGCTAGTCGACCTGATATATGTTTAGTGTTTGCTTGTGTGCACGTTTTCAAGCCAATCCTAAGGAATCACATCTATGCGCAGTTAAGCGTATCTTCTGATACATCAAAGGCACTTCTTCTGTCGACTTATGGTATCCCAAAACCACGTCGTTTGACCTAACCGGTTATTCGGA
Organism: Iris pallida; assembly: GCA_029216955.1. Taxonomy (NCBI): domain Eukaryota; kingdom Viridiplantae; phylum Streptophyta; class Magnoliopsida; order Asparagales; family Iridaceae; genus Iris; species Iris pallida. The sequence continues at coordinate 10,148,798 of JANAVB010022800.1, forward strand.
TGCTGATTTTGCTGGATGCAAAATAGATAGAAAAAGTACCATCGGTACATATCATTTCCTAGGCAAAGTTTTAGTCTCTTGGTTTAGCAAGAAACAAAATTATGTCGTATTATCAACAACTGAGGCTGAGTATATCGCCGTAGGACGTTATTGTGCACAAATTTTGTGGATGAAGCAAACCTTAGAAGACTTTGGCCTACTATACAAATATATACCCATTTTCTGTGACAACACTAGCACTATCAATTTGACTAAGAATCCAGTATGTCACTCTGGCACTAAACATATCGAGATTCGATATTATTTTCTTGGAGATCATCAACAAAATGGAGATATAAACCTTGTATACATAGACACAGAGAATCAATTAGCTGACATCTTCACAAAACCTCTAGCGGAAGATCGTTTCAATTATTTACGTCAGGAATTATGAATATTAGATGTCAATAATATTAATTAATCTCTTCTAAAATCCTCTCCATACTGCTGCTGTCGCCCGAGAGCTCCTTCAAACCCTAGAATTTCTCTAATCTATTGCTCCCAATCCACTTGAAGATTTTTATCCAAATTTTGGATTCATGCAGAGAATTCTTGTCTCTACAATATACTTAATTCCTGGAAGGTATAACTCTCTACTTCCATCTCCTCTAATTTTATTAGTTTCAATTCAATTTTGGAAGAAATGCCTAAGGGATTCACTCCTTCCAAGAGGAAGAAGACCAATGCCAGTGAAGAGGCATCGTCTTCAAATCCACCAGCGGATTCACTCTTTTCTCCGGTCCAATCGGTCGACGGTGCATACAATGAGTTTTATTTGGAAACTCATGACCAATCATTGCTATGGTATGGTGATTTTATCATGCACAACATATGTACTGGAGCCCCGATTAAGTGGACTGTGTTTCCTGACCACCGTCCTTACTTTGAGGCATTAGGGTTACAACACCTTATCACCAAAAAATTCCCTATAGCTACTAATACCATTAGATTGTTTTACTGAAACTTTGTGTTAGACACTTTTGATGCTAAGACTTGTGTCAGAGGTATTAACATCGAGTTCAATGATGTCTTGTTAGCAAAAATCCTTGGTGTTCCTAACGAAGGTGCCCCGCTCGATGATATCACTGATTTTGATTTTTCGGATGGCACGACTCTTCTCAGCTTCAAGAACGATCTTTGTGCACATGCACGTGTTCGTTCTGAAAAGTTTAAGGCTGCAAACTTGAACTTGTTTAACTATAAGTTACATCACATCATCTATTCCACTATTCTTCCAAAATCCACTTCAAAATATGATGTTACAAATCTTGAACTATCTGTCCTCTACCACATCATCAAGGGAATTCCATTTTCAGTTCCCAAGACTATTATCCAGATGATGGGATGATGTCGTACAAGGGATCGAAATCTCTCTTGTGCGATGTTCATTCCATGCATCTTTCAGTGATTTGACAATGATTTGTCTGCTTGTGCTCTGGACCCCAAGTACCTCCAGTTATCTCGTCGTAGTGCTGCCGCACCTCCTACTGCACCTGCCCCACCTCATCAGGATTACCCTATGTCTTTTGAGGGTATCCATCAGCACCTTTCTGATCTTCGAACATTCATCACTGACACATCTAGGGAACACGAGTTCCGTGATGTGACTCGATTTCTGGCACTAGCCAACTCCTTCGCTAATCTCCGATTTGCTCAGACTGGACATTCTGCCAGTTCTCTTCCTCGAGATCCAGCTATCTCCGGTTACCGCTATGAGGATAAGGCGGTACATACTCTCTTCCAACCCGATAATGATTATGATTGGTACCGTGGTCCGAGTGCTACTCCACGCACCTCTGGAGCTGGCACTTCTGGAGCTGGTCCATCCGGACATAGTGGACGTGCTGGCACTGCAGATGATGATGATGATGAGAATTTGTGATCTAGACGTACTGCATTTTGTCAAGATGATCACTTTTTGAGACTTTGATTATGTCTTTGTTACTTGGAAATGCTCCGACATTCCAAAATTTCATTAGTACTCTATCCTTTTAGTTTATTTTGTATTGAGATTGTGTTTGTCTGAGATGATATTCTGTGAACATGTTTTATGCTTTCTATAGCCTACTTTTATTCAGTTTAGAATTATTCTATATTTCTCATAGCACTATCTGTTTATGCTTAAATATTAACTGCCTATGAAATATAAACTGCCTGTGAAAATGTTGTTTTTCTATTTATTATGTTTATATTTCTTCAATGATTGTTTATCATGCATATATTACGGGTGAGCTTCTCTGTTTGCAATTATTTTGCTAAGTGACAATGAGGGAGAAATAGGATCTAACATCTATTGCAGGATACAGGAACATTTTTTTTCAGGATACAGTACAATTTACAATTTTAATCATCATTCAAACCTTATCGATCGAAGATGTTATATCGGTCAAGGTTTGTCAATTATCAAAATAGAGGAGATTGTTGGCCCGTTGGTCATGGTCAAACCTGATTTTAATAATTGATCAAACTCTGTCTCGATATACGGGCTACTTAAAGATGATTTGGACTCTTGGATACTGCCAGAGAATAGCTATCCGATCTGTTCAAGATTGAAGCTGTGTTTGCCACTCTAGTCTGTATTTCCTTTATGCAATGTAATTTTTACTTTTATTGAGTCGAGGAATACATTGTATACCGAGTCGTACTGGCAAACAGGCTACCCTAAAAATACTTTCAAAAATATCCCATGTTTTGAAAAACAGCCCCTATTTACAAATAGCTCCTAACTGCTTAAAAGTATTTCAAAAACACCAAATATTAATTTACAAAAATCCTGACTAAACTCTGACAGAACTCGGCCAGAGTTCGGTCCGAGTTCGACCATAGTTCGGTTAGTGACCGTTTGATTTTCGAACGTTTTAAAACTTGGTCTCCTTGCAGTTACGGATCCTAACGAGATTTTCTTATAAAGTTCTGTCTGAATTCTGTTCGAATCCTGCCAGAGTTCTGCCTTTGGAAAAACTATAAATAGAGAAGGATTTCAATCATTTCAATTCACTCATTCATTCACTTTCATCTATTCTCTCAAAAGCCTACTGTTCTATTCCAAAGAGTTCTAAGCTTTATTTTTCAAATCCCAAGCCAGTTACAATCCTCTAGTCGATTTTCCAGTGCGGTACGGTCTAGAAGCTTCAGAGCGATTGTAATCAGAGGCTTAATTGAAGAAAGACTCTTTACAATTGAAGTTGGTCGAGTACTTCGTATCAAAGCTCGTGTTTGTAGAAGTTGCAAGGACTTCGTATGAAAACTTGCGGTATTTTCCAATAGTGGATTCAACTGGAAGCTAGAGTTCTTCTGACTGGAGTAGTCCTCACAAGAGAGAAACCAGTATACATCGCCTTCTTTGCATTTGCTTTCTAATCTCTACTTTTACAGTTATTTACTTGTGATATATATATTTCTCTGTGATCTTGCTGCTAACTTTTTGAATTAGCTATATTCCGCTGCCTACTCTATTCACCCCCTCTAGTGTATTATGCTTTTCAAATTCGTTCCTACAGAAGTTACGGCTGGTCTCGCTGCTTCTGGCTTGGAAGTTAGCCTAGTCCCCGCTCTTTGAGGTGGTCCCTATCGGCCCATGGTTCTTTGTCATTAGCTTCTACAAGAAACGTGGTTCGAGGCACTGGAGTTTCGTCACTCGTTATCGGGCCCTTCTAGTAGAGCTGCATCCCCAAAAAATGGTCCTTTCTGATCTGGAGAGCGCAGTGCAAGAAACTCTCGACGGACGACGCTCTCACCACCATCTGCTTCAACCTAGCATCAGCATGTCACTACTGTGCGGATCGTAGTTCATACAATGTGAAACACATTCATTGGTCTGGTGACCTGGCAACATTTATTTGGAACGCATTCTCTCACAAGTGTAACCAGAGCCTAGTTGGTGGGGGCTTCAACCATCTTCTCAAGTCTTGGGGCTTAGCATCTCATGGCCACCATATCGTTGCAGCTGCCATTATGTGGGTAATTTGGAAGAACCGTAACAAATTCTGATATGAAGGCCACCAATACTCTTCTAACCAACTGATTAGAGAGGCTCACAGACAGATTCACAAAGTTAGCAGATAATGCTGTTAGAGTTATATACTAAAAGCATCACTTTTGTAGTAACCTTATTTTCTTAAATTTTGAATGAGAATCATATGGACAAATGTTTGCATATTGTATTTGTTGCAAGTGTTAATGCAAATGTCTGATATTCTATATTGTAGATAATATGGTGTGTGGTGTCACACAGAAGATCAAATTATCAGTTCCATATAGATTATATAAATAGTTCACAACCTAGATGGACTTGGACAATCTATAGAAAAGGTTGTAGTGTAATCTGTTATTAGTCTATTTTAACTATAGGTTTACACTAGTACACTTTGTGTGTATTGAACAGGACCACTTGATTTCATGATTTACAAAATAAAATGAAACGTTAGTTGCGGCATATGGTGCATCAGAGAATTTTGGTGCCTACGGAATGCCAAATCATAAGTACGACTTTGGAGGAACGAATCGTTGCATGAGTTAGAAAAAAATGATAATGCTGCTTAATATTGTCTGCGATATGCAATATATTTTCATATATTAAACTGTTCACACATTAGCATGGTCATGGACACACTTGTGCACAAGTTTGATTTTTATCAAAACGGTATTCGGGGCATCGAAACCGAATTGACCTAGGGAATGAATAATCGTGCTTCGGCACTGATGCATTGCGGGACCTTCAGTAAGGCTTGCAATCTAGGATGAACGGTAGCATTTCGATGCCGTTGAAAAAAGTTCCAAAGTGGTGTGTAACACCAGTGACCACATATAAGATAGTAGCATGTTCACATATTGTCTTATGCAGGTGGTAATTATATAATCTCTATTTATGCGGGGACGAGAACGACCGTGGTAAGAATTGAGATAAAATGCTATATTTTGATGTATGCTATAACTGTTTCAAAGAAGGCTATCAATATGAACTGAATTCATTTAGTTCTAAATAGAAAGAAAACTCTAATGCATGCCTACATTAATAATCAGAGTCGGTTTAGACGACTGGGTTCGTCCCGCTCACTAGTGCATTCCCAAGTGTACTAATCCCCACCCCACAGGTCATGAGAACTCTAGAGGTGCACGATGCTAAGCCAAAGCTGAAGTTCGAAGAGGCATTTTGAAGCTCTGCCCATTTTGAAGCATTTTGAAGACATTTCATCGAAGGCTTTCAATGTATAAAATGGTGTGAATGTTGTCACGATGCGCACCCGCTTTTCAGGATACGAATGCGTGCGCAAGCCAGCTTATACCACAGTATCGACGGTAGAATGTTGTCTAGACCATAATGCTCAGATCACAAAATGCTCATAATTATTTTCTTTATTGCTCATTCACAAATAGTAAATAAATTTACTACATTCAAAATTTACATTTGAAGAAAAGTACAATACCTCACAAAGTCTAATACAACAATTTAAAACATTCTAACTAGCTTGTAGGTTGACCTCAGCATATACACCCGTATCTTTCCAAGAATTCGATGCTAAATAGTAGTCGCGAATAATCTGTAAATTATTGGTTTCCAGTCAGGAAAAAACGAGTACAATTCAAGCATACAGTTCCAAATATATTATAACAAAAATAAAAATAGTAAAAAGTCATGACATACATGATGAAAAAAATAAACTATAAAACATGGCATAAAAAATATGGTGAAACAGTTAATCATGAACTATAAAGACAAGTGAATCATGGAACAAGGAAATTTAACCAACTACGTGATTTGAAGTACACATTTCAATAGTGATCAGGCTGGTCCACTACAAGGCACGATCTGCATAGGATTTGCATCCTCACGGTCAACATTGCATTGCATGAAATAAAGCACGGTCTATGGGGTTGATTATATATCTAATTAGTACGTACTTTTCCACCCGACTACTACATATGGATTAGTCACAACAATAAATCACAAAATACGGTAAAATAAAATATGGTATCATGACTAAAATCCATATGACACTAACTCGTGTATCGAATGTGTCAAGAATCAAATATGTATTACTAATCATGCAAATATAGTAATTAACAATACTGGAAATAAAACATGAACTGTACTCTCCTAGTGTCCTGAGCTGCTGATAAAGGTCTGGTGAAGCAAAGAAAGCCAACTTCCGTAACGTCTTCAGATGCTAAAATAAACATCACAAACGTATTTGGTATAAAAGAAATTTCTAAAAATGCCTAATCAAAAGTTCAATTCTGGACACAGAGGCAAAATTATAATTTCGGATCAAAACGATGTCCATCGTTGGACTCGCTTTGTACCGAAAAATGTGCCAGTACCTACGATCACTATAGTCATCAAACTATAGGTCTACGGTCCGGTTTGACGATACGAACCCAACCGTTTGTCCAAAGTTGGATTCCGGTGGACCGTACACAAATTCGCCTGTTGGATCAGGTGACGGACCCGCCAAAATAGCTTTCTGGTCAACCTTCTCATATTCGGACCAAACTAGGCACACAGGACCCAAAAAATGACACGGTCCTGATGGCGCAAGTTTCGTCTCGAGATGACGAACGTGTACGAAGTTATGGGCTACTTTGCAAAAGGGCCAATACTGGATATCTAGACCGATACGCCTCAATTTCGTCGTGCACGTACAACGAAATCGAGTTCATTCGAATTCCACATATCGACAACATCCATACGCGCCTTTCGATCCTCATGGGGTACGACCACGTCGCTCTGTTTGTCGGGACGCAGGCCGTATCGGGAAGTTTTATAAAAAATTTATTATTTTGACAACAGTTTTTTGTTAGATTTGGGAGCTCGATTTCTCAACATACAGTCACCAAAATTTGAATCTACAAAAAGGTATGTGAAGCCTTATAGGTTTTCTATGACTGTATTCAACTAGATTTTTGAAAGTGCTACTATTGTGTTCACAGACTCCTGTAAACATAGGGTTTAGCACTATTTCTAAACTGTTATCGAAACAGTTTTCTTCTACTTTTGAGTCAATTTTACAGACATATAGGTTCGATACATTTAAAACTATTTACTAGGGTTTCGTGGGGGTCATGTAAGCTCTCGATAGGATCTATTAGATCAAGAATTTATTGAATATATTTGAAGAAACATGGTAGAGAACTGGTGTACCTAGCTGCAGTTGAAACCGAGCATGCTCTGTTTTATGTCGGTAGAGGGCGGCACTGGTGGCTTTTCGGCGATCGTGCGACTGATGCAGGCAGCCAGGGACGCACACGGGGTATCAAGTTACTCGGGGGTCAGGTGCTTAGGGTTGGGGAGATGTGGTATCGATGGGTTCTCTTTGAAGAACTTCACGCAACTACGCGTATACATATAGCGTTTATATCCTATTTGCAATCGAATTTCTAACTTGGTCCTGCGTAGAGCTACCTAGAGTTAATGAAAATCTATAGGATTTGAGTTTGGGGAGGAATTACTGAAATTTATTTAAGATTTGATCCTATGAAATATTTTTCCCTACCATTTGCTGCTCGCAGGAAGCCAGTCGGGCTATTGCAATTATTGTTCCTTTTAGGAACAGTAGTTGTCTATAACCCCTTTTTTCTTTATTTATATAAATATTTATAAATCATAATTTAAATAAAAAATTTCAAAAAATTCTTAAATAAATCTAAATATTTTCTATAAATGTATTTCCATTTATTTTGCACTTATATTTATTTTATTATTATATATTTTACAAAGACTTAATAAAGGTAATACCTTTGTTTAAATAAATCATAATAATTTTAACAAAATCAAGATAAATTCCAATAATTCACAATAAAATTCAAATAAAATTAAAAAACATATTTAACAAATATATATAAATATTATCAGGCATATATTTACTCATCTATATGAGAAAAGCATATACGCATATATTGTATAACTACTCAATATATTTACCTAAGTTATTCAAGTAAAATAAAAATAATGCATAAATTTTGGGGGTTTTACATCCTACCCAACTTATAACAATTTCATCCTCGAAATTAAAAATATCATAATATCAAAGAATAACAAAATTAAAAATGAAGGGAGAGTAAGTGTGTTAATTCGTAACCTGATTTTCGTAAGGATGGGGAAGATAGTTACAAAAGGAATTCAATTTGACGCCATATTCTACATGATGGGGTAATATTTATTCCGGACTCTATCTAACTTATAGAAGTTGGCTAACCACAAAAATCGTTGTTACCAGACTTCCGAGAAGAACAATTTCTAGGGAGAGGCACGACAATTTTGGACACTTTGACCGCAGTCTTGGATCCTAAGGGAGCCTCAATATTGCTATGGCATTCTTGGTCAATAATTTCAATAGAAGGATTATTACAATCTAATTTCGTTCCTATCGGTCATGCTTTCAACAAGATGGTAGGAATCTCTTGTTCGAATATAAATATGTTGGTTCAAAGGAATTTCAGTCTTCGCTTAACATGGGTAACTAAGAGATGAGTGTCCATAATGGTGAACAACCTTACTATAGATTTTGATTATGTAGGGGTCTGGAATCTTTAAGTCCTAATGAATAGTGGGTGCGGGATTGGTGTTTGGGTGTTGTGCATGAGGCAGGTGTTTTCTTGGGGGGAAGGCATACGTGATAGGTGTGCTACGTCTTGCCTAGATCATGGGTGTTCAGTTCAGTTAAGGTAATGGGACGATATTGCATGGTTAAATAAAAATAGAACGAAAATGAGCATCTATAGTTTTTCCTAAAGGAAAAATACGCTAACCATGTGGTGTGTTTGAAATGAAGCACAGGAAGGTGTATTTGTGTGGGACATGTATGACATGTGTGTAGCTTGATTGGTCTAGTTCATGAGCATGAAATTTGTTGAAAGAAAAATGCTAGTGTTGTGATCCCAATATCAAATCATGGAAGAGGGTATCAATTGATATGGATAGGGATGGACGTTATGAGCCACTATTTTATTAGTTCAATTGGAAAAAATCTATCCTAATAATTTGCTAATTCTTAGAGAGGCTTGCCTATACACTTTGGGAATTCCATTCTAGAATTTGAAACTAAGACATGGAATACTACCAAAAAATCTCAAATTGGCGACGAAATTAACGACTCCGGATAAATACGTCGATATTTTTTGTGTATTTAACGACGTATCACAGTGTCGTTTAGCGACCTATCAGCGACGTTTAGCGACTGTTAGCGACTAGCATTATGGTTTGAAAAGAAGATGTCGCAGTTTAGTCGCAGAACATCGCCAATTTGTTTTATTCAGCGATGTTTTGCGACGCCTACTCCAGCACGTCGTCGGTTTGTTAATGAACAGCGACCTTTAGCGACATCTTCTTTCGACGTCGCTAAAATGTTTCATACAAGGTTTGTTGGCCTGATCGATTTTAGTTTTTTACCCAAATTTTCATTCTTCCGTTCGAGAGGCCCAAATCTTTCTCCCTTTCCCCCTCTCGTCTCCGGTGACCCCCTCTCCCCGGCGACTCCGTCCCCTCCGGCGACCCCTCCCCCCGGCGACCCCTTCCTACGGCGACACCCCTCCCCCACGTTCCCTGCCCCGGTGACCCCCCTCGCCCGTTGGTGTCCTCGTTGCCGCTCCTCCACCGCCGAACCCTCGTCCTCTGCTCCGACGACCCCGACCCAACCCCGTACAGGTATACCTAACCCTAACTGACACCACACGATACAAACACACTGACATACATACTAACATGATACAGACACACTGACACGATACATGCATACAGAACCCACCCCCTCTCCCGCTGCACATTTAGGTTTTGAGAGTTCATAGTTTTCTGAGATTATATATATATGTTTGATATGAGTATTTATAGATATCTGAGGTTATGTGAGTTGTACATATATAATATCTGATAAATATATATATGATGTATGTTTATGAGAGTATAGCCATGTGGGGTTGTATATATGAGGGTTTCCAGGTTCCTGCTATCTGTGAGTTTTTCTGAGATAGAGATGAAGTTCTGTTCCGATTAGGTAGCTTATATTATAGGTTATAAGTTATTCATGGGTTACCAGTTATGTGTGTATATATATATATATATATATATATATATATATATATATTTTTTTTTTTTTGTTATATATATATATATATATATATATATATATATATATATATATATATATATATGAGGAAAAATGTACCTAAGGTCGACCTTAGGTAAGTTACCTAAGGTCGACCTCATTTTCCTCACTTTACAATATTTTTTCTTGAATGTTTTTTTATGGGATTGATCTACACCTTATTGATTGGCAACATACCAAATTTCATGTGATTATAATATTGTTTAGCCCCCTATCTATCCCTTGCAAAATCGACGGTCTAAAACTTTGCTGCTACACCATCGATTTTGCAAGGGATAGATAGGGGGCTAAACAATATTATAATCACTTGAAATTTGGTATGTTGCCAATCAATAAGGTGTAGATCAATCCCATAAAAAAATATTCAAGAAAAAAATGTTGTAAAGTGAGGAAAATGAGGTCGACCTTAGGTAACTTACCTAAGGTCGACCTTAGGTACATTTTCCTCTATATATATATATATATATATATATATATATATATATATATATATATATATATATATATATATATATATATATATATATATATATATATATATTTTAAGAAAAGACTTTTATTGATGTATCAGGCACAAAATGTCGAAGCCTATACAAGTAAACGCGCCAAGCGCGGACCACGAAAGAGAGGAAAAACCATAAATGCTGCTCACAAAACGGCTGGAAGGCCTAGCATCGGAAGGTAAGACGTGAAGAACAAATGGCAACTCTAGAGGGGGTGAATAGAGTTTATAGCGATAATAGCCATAAAAAATTAAACTCTTTCACAAGCTAAAAACAATCAGAGTAAATGCGAAAATAAATGAGAAGCAAGAAAGCATACGCAAACACAGCCAATTTTAACCTGGTTTCCCTCGTGGAGGACTAGTCTAGGCCTGAGAACTCTAGCTCAGGATTAAATCCACTATTTGTGAAATAGTAGTTACACCCCGTGCCTTTTCTTCAGAAGAGCACGTCAACTTCTTACAACGGATCGCAGTGGCGATGCTTAGAATTTTCCAAACGACTTCTTGAACTCTTGCACAAAACTCCTAGCTGAATGATGCTGAGCACTTGAGGCTTAGGAGGCTTGTGGTTAGTAGATGAAGAAGGGTATTACTTATATTGAGCTTTAGAGAGAAGAGAAAAGAAGATTGGATGATTGAAAATGAGAGAATTCATGTCCTATTTATAGGATACTAGTAGGCAGAATTCGGCCAGAATTCTGGTAGGAATTTTCAAAAATTTGGCCGTTGGACAACTAGCAACCAGCCAACCCTAAAAATTAGGGTGCTGATTTTTAGGGGACAGAGTTCGACCCAAACTCTGTGTGGAGGCAGAGTTCGGCCCGAACTCTGTCTCCAGAGCACAGAATAGGTCTTATGGTCTAATGGGCTTATTTGGATGTGTGGAGCTTACAGATTTTGGGTAGGTTATAGGTTAAGTCTCAAGAGCTCAGCACAACTCAGCTTACATCAGTCTAGACTCAATAAATTTATAAATTACAGACTCAAAACCAACTTGTATTGCAAAACTGAGCTGTCGTCTGACTTGAGCTGGATGTAGTCGTCGTGTGTCGTATTGAATTATTACAAGTATTATTTAGTCAATGTTATCAATATTTGGTTGACTGTGACTTTGTGTCAACAATCTCCCCCATATTGATAATTGACAAAATAATAATTGTATATTCAATATTCATACCTGGACACATTTAAAGACAAAAATCATAGCTCCCCCATAATCAGTGCCGAGCTTAAAAAATAGCTCCCCCGTAAACAATGCTTTGAATCATGTAGGCCTGATAAGAACATTCTTCCAAAAGCACATATATACAAAAGAATATAGAATATACATATCTCCCCCTTTTAGCATTTAGCAATTTAAGATAAACAATAAATAACTGGCAAACACACCAAAAGATAAGAGAAGAAACTGCATATAAAATAATATAACGATCAAATGTCTAAAGAGTCACAACTCATAATAAGTCTAATACAAACCAAGTACATAAAAGCAACTAAGCAACTAAAAGCAAAATGCATAAACTATAAGCTATGATCCTCAGTCGCAGCAGCAAGGAGCAGTCCATATCCATCATCGAGCTCGTGAAGGCCCAGCGTCATCGGATGGATCAGTAAAGGAACGACGTGGGTCCATGAAGGCCGCATCCGGATCCAATTAGCGAATGACCCAAGGGTCATCGATACGATATCCCTCACGACCAGGGTCGCGCTCCATAGGAATGGGCATGGAAGGATGGCGAGACATGGAATACCGAATATCGTGCAGCGAGTTGCTGATGGCACTCATCTGCAAGGTGGTCCGGTAATCCAGTTGAGTCCAACGATCGTCCTCTAAGGTGAAGCAATCTCAGAGAATAGTCTGAAGAGACTCGAGAGTGGCAGGAGGAGGAGGAGGATCATGTCCAAGAGTAGGGGCATCTGGCTCATCATCAGAATGCTCAGACACGACCGGTGAGCCAACGGCCGCCTGAAGCCTCCTTGCCTTAGAGAGGAAGACAGGGGCAGGTAAGAATGGACACTCATCAAGGGGTACATGAAACACACGAAAGATCATAGGAAGATATAATGCATAAACCAAAGATCTTGGTTTCTTCCGACAATTAATCATCCAGTCCATCATGGTACGTGGAAGATTAAAGGGAACATGAAAGTAGAGATGATATAAGGCCGAGATTTCAAAATAGGTGACTTCATCGGTGGATCCCGCTTTGGGTAGAATGGTGTTAAAGATAATCCGATAAAGTTCATAAAAATAGGGATTGAGATATTTGGCCAAAAGCTTACAAGGACGTGTGTTAGGCTACACAAGTCGTCCTTGAAGCTTTCAAGTGAAATCCCTTCGGGAAATTGAAATGATCGAGCTTCAACAAGCTTTTCCTATGAGTTTGTCTCTTGGAGTTCAAGGTGTTCGGCCAAATCGAAATCATCCAATGAGATGTCAATACCCACAATCCGTGAGAAAATATGAGTGTCATCATGGGTCAAGTTGCAGTAAAACATTTGAATAGCACTACGATAAATGATCGAATTGGTTGTGACAAGCTCGTCAAGACAAAGATCATGAAAAAGTGAATCATATTGTGAAAATATAGTAAAGTTGATAGGGTGTCCCGCAAACACCGGACGTGTCCGAAAATCACTAAACCAATCATTTGATGCGTCGAGTGATACAAATATTCGGTCGTCAAAAGTGTTTGGGTCAAGTGGACGGGGAGGATTGAACAACGGATGGATAGGTGGTTGTTGTTCAACGGTCGATGCAACGGGTGGTGCAACGGGCGGTTCAACGCGAGGAGGAGTATTCGACGAGGACGCTCCCTCGGTCCGAAGTCTCTTCCCGCGATTGAACAAACGTGGAGCCATAACACAATAAAGATAATGAAGAAAATTGAGATATAGAAAAGTATGGAATTATACCTCAAAGTAGTGATGAACAATGAAGGAGAATTGAAAAAGAAGCCTTCTCCTTGAGTTTGGGAAAGAAATGAGCTCTAGAAGGGAGAAATTAGGGTTAGGGTGTTGAGAAAAAAGGTGTTTGAGAAGTGGAAAAGGTGGCAATAAAGAAGAAGAGGGAGAAGAACCCGAAAATATGTTAAGGGTTCCAATTGGTCGGAGCAAATAATGGCCATTGGATCAAAATAAGATCAGCGGCTGAGACTGTTCCCGGTTCTGGAACAGTCAGGCCGAATTCGGCCCGAACTCTGGTAAGGGCAGAGTTCGGCCCGAATTTCAGATTCTGGTCACAGAACAGGAATTAGGCTGATATGAAGAAAAATTGGTTAAGGACCAAAAGTGAATGAGAGTAAAACTATAAGAAAAGATCCAAGTGATAAACAAAGAATGATAGAAAGTGAACACGAAGTAGCAAGGTGAAGTTGAAAAAATAGTATTTCAGCAAGTGATAAATAAAAATGAACCGTGTAATAAACAAGGAATTATATCATAATTCAATATTTTGAAGCTGCCATGGGTTAGCTGCAGGGGCCGGATCCCAGCTAGCGGTAGTCCTGAGGACTAGTGCACCGTGTCGCTTAGGCTTTTACGCCTTATTGTCAGAAGGACCCTTTCGGCTTATACCCATAGCAAGTTCATCATAAGAGAATCACGATATACTCGATATTTACGCAGGTTGATTTTAATTTATAACAGCCTCATCTAAAATTCCAAGTTCACGACAAAGAAAATTGAAGCGCTCTTCGGATAATGGTTTTGTAAATAAATCTGCTAACTGATGATCAGTGTCAATAAATTCTAAGTTAATCGTGCCATTTTGCTGATGATCACGCAAAAAGTGGTGACGTATTTCAATGTACTTCGTGTGTGAGTGACAAATGGGGTTCTTAGTGAGATTTATAGCACTAGTGTTGTCACAAAAGATTGAAATGTGCATGAAAGATAAGTTGTAGTCTTCAAGGGTTTGCTTTATCCACAGAATTTGTGCACAACAACGCCCAACTGCGATGTATTCAGCTTCTGTTGTGGATAGTGCAATAGAATTCTGCTTTTTGCTAAACCAAGAGACTAAAGCCTTTCCTAATAAATGACACGTGCCATTCGTACTTTTACGGTCGACCTTGCATCCGACAAAATCAACATCAGTGTAACCAATGAGGTCAAATGATGTTGACTTGGGATACCATAGGCCTACTGTAACCGTACCCTTAAGGTATCGAAAGATACGCTTAACAGTAGTCATGTGTGATTCCTTAGGATTTGCTTGATATCTAGCACACAGGCAAACGCTAAACATAATATCAGGGTGACTAGCAGTAAGATAGAGTAGACTGCCTATCATACCTCGATACTTACGTTGATCTACGGGTTTGCCGCTTTCATCTGGTTCAAGTTTAGTTGAAGTAGCCATTGGAGTGCTGATTGGTTTGACGTTGTCAAGGTCAAATTTCTTCAGCATGTCCTTTGTATACTTCGACTGACAGATGAAGGTTCCATTTGACATTTGTTTGACTTGTAGTCCAAAAAAGTAGTTGAGCTCCCCCATCATGCTCATCTTAAACTCAGTCTGCATACACTTGGCAAAATCTTGACAGAGGGTTTCATCAGTAGAACCAAATATAATATCATCTACGTATATTTGAACTAAAAGAATAGTGTCTTTGAAAGATTTTATAAAAAGTGTGGTATCAATTTTCCCTTTTGAAAAACCTTTCACAAGCAAAAAGTTGCTTAGCCGTTCATACCAAGCTCTAGGGGCTTGTTTGAGGCCATATAGCGCTTTCTTTAGCTTGAACACATAGTCGGGAAATTTGTGATTTTCAAAACCAGGGGGTTGTTTTACATAAACTTTCTCCTTAATAAATCCATTCAAGAAAGCACTTTTAACATCCATTTAAAATAATTTAAAATTTTGTAAATTTGCAAATGCACAAAGCATTCGAATGGATTCAAGTCTAGCGACAGGAGCATACGTCTCATCGTAGTCGATACCTTCCTCTTGGTTGTATCCTTGGACTACTAGACGAGCTTTGTTGCGTGTAACTGAACCATCTTCATTTACTTTGTTTCTAAAAACCCATTTAGTACCAATAATCGAGTGATTAGCCGGTCTAGGAACGAGTTCCTATACTTGGCTCCTCTCGAATTGGTTGAGTTCCTCTTGCATAGCAGAAATCCAAAATTCATCATTGAAAGCTTCTAAAATATTTTTTGGCTCAATTTGTGAAATAAAGGCAGTGCTAGCAATAGAGTCTCTTAATGATGATCTAGTAGTTACTCCACGTGAAACCTCACCTATTACCAAATTTTCTGGATGTGAAGGCTTGGAAGAGAATTTCTTTGGCAAGCCCTCCAGAGAGTTGGTCTCGGTTGTGGTATTCATTGGAGTAGAAGTTGATGGCTCAACATCATCATCAAGAGTAGCTGCTGCACTGTTATCTTCATCAAAAGTCACATTTGTAGACTCTTCCACAATTAATAAGTATTTGTTAAAAACTCTATATCCCTTGCTCTTGGCAGCATAGCCAAGGAAAATACCATCGTCAGCTTTGGCATCGAATTTGCCTAAGTTGTCTTTGGTGTTAAGGATAAAACATCTACAACCAAAAAACTCTAAAATAAGAAACATTTGGGGTTCTTCCAAACCAAAGCTCATAGGGTGTTTTCTTCGTAATGGGACGAATAAGCACCCTATTTAAAATGTGGCATGCTGTACTGACAGCTTCGGCCCAAAAGTATTTCGGAAGTGAAAACTTGTTCAACATGACTCTAGCCATATCGCCAAGAGTCCTATTCTTCCGCTCCACAACACCATTTTGTTGAGGAGTTCTTGGACAAGAAAACTCATGATTAAAACCATTAGAATCACAAAACTTTTTAAAATCAGAATTTTCGAATTCGCCTCCATGTTCACTTCGGATTCGAGTAATCATGTAGCCTTTTTCGTTTTGAACTTTCTTAACAAAAATCTTGAAAACCGAAATAGCATCACTTTTATTTGTAAGAAAGAAAACCCATGTAAATCTAGAAAAATCATCAACAATGACAAAGGCATAGAGTTTTCCACCAAGACTGGCTACTCTACTAGGGCCAAATAAATCCATATGAAGTAGTTGCAAGGGTCTAGTAGTACTTACAGAGTTTATTGAATGAAATGAGGACTTGGTTGCCTTATTCAATTTACATTCGGCACATACCGTGTCATTTTTGAATGTGATATTAGACAAGCCTCTAACTAGCTTCTTAGTCGATAGCCTGGATATAGTATCCATATTGGCATGACCAAGACGCTGGTGCCAAAGTAATCTTTTATCCTTATGAGCATATAGGCATCTACCTGCATTGTTAGTATCTCTAGACAAATAAAAAATATTTATTATCCTCTCTTATCCCTTCAAAAGCGATATCTCATGTTGACCTATCATAAATAAAGTATTTATTTTGTCCAAAGTTAATGTCATATCCATGGTCAGCAAGATGACTAATGCTGAGCAGGTTATGATTTAACTCGGTCACTAGGCAGACATCCTTTATTACGGGAGAGGGAGGATGACCAATAATACCATTACCTATGATATACCCTTTTAGGTTGTTGCCGAAGGATACATATCCTTCTCTCTTCATCGATAGTGATGCGAAAAGATTTGCGTCTTCCGTCATATGCCGCGAGCATCCACTATCGAGAATCCACTTACTCTTAGTTGAGGAGGGAAGGTCCACCTACATCAAGAGTAGATATGACCTTTGGTACCTAAGTTCTTGAGGGTCCTGAAAAGTTAGTTTTCGGAAACCATGCATATATCTTTCTATCTACTAATCTTCTAATTCTATATTATGGTAAAATGTGTCCATGTAAACCACAATAAGTACATGTAGCATTCCTATTTATGTTAGGAGCATGCTGATGATATCTATAAGTAGAGTGATGAGGAGTAGCATGATGATATGTAGAGTTAGCATGGTGATGATGACTATGCATAGAGTGATGTGGAGTGGCATGGTGATATTGTCTATATGGAACATCAGAGTGATATAGAGTAGCATGGTGATAATGTCTATATGGAATAGCATGGTGATGATGTCTATATGTAGAGTGATGGTGATTTTGTTTTTGTGCAGCATAGTGATGATTGTATCTATGTGTAGCATGATGATTTTGTGACATATGAGAATTATTTCTACGTGCATGTGGTTTGTGTGCTTTATGAAAGTGTGTGTACATGAAAGCATGGTTACGTGCTGCAGGTGGATGACGTAGTTGACTAGTATGAGTAGTATTATGCTTTGTGTGTGTCTCATGTGATTGGGTTTGAGGTTGAGCAACCTGTTTTCCCAATTTAGTCTCTTATCTCTTAGAGACAGCCTGCAGTTCAGTAACCTTAGCATTCAAACCATATATCTTAGTCATAGAAATCTTGTGTCTACTCTTTTCTTCAGCAAGCATCGTGTTGAGTGCAGTGATTTCTTGTGTTTGTTGTTGAATATGTGCTTCGGCATCATGAAGGCTTAGTTTAAGCTTAGATACCTCATCTGTGACTTCCGTGGGTGAAGTGTCTCTAATGTTATCAAGCAATAAAGAAAGTCTTTGAATTTCTACTTCATGACTTTTGATCTTTTCCTTGGCATGTTTGTATTTACCAATGACCTTTTTGTGATCATCGAGTAAATCGGTGAAAGCATCGCCAAGTTCATCAAAAGAGAAGTCATCAAGAGTTTCGTTTGATACCTTGTTGGACGTTGCCATTAGGCACACATTTGTAGTATCTTGAGGAGAGTCCTTTTCTTCCTCGGAGTCACTAGCTTCGTTTACATGCCAAATGCTTGTGTTGGCATATTTCTTTGAGGAGGCCTTCTTGTATGATTTCTCATAGCGGTTGCTCTTCTTTAAGAATGGACAGTCTTTTCGGACATGTCCAGTCTTCTTGCAACCGTAGCAGGTTGGCTCTTCTTTGCCATCTTCTTGTGGTTCCTTCTTTCTTCGGTTGAAGCGAAGGAATTTCTTGAAGTTGCGGACCATGAGAGCTTGATCATCATCTTCCGAGTTGTCGTCATCCGTCTCTTCGGAGTCAGCACTTCGTCGTTGAACTTTGAGTGCGATCTCCTTAGCCTTAGGAGCAGGCTCTTCGAAGTCTTTGAGGTCAAGCTCATGAGTCATCAGCTTTTCCATCAAAGTCTCCATGGACATAGTAGTGAGATCATTTCCTTCTATGATGGCTGTCACCTTGGGGTTCCAAATCTTTGGTAACCCCCTAAGTATCTTGCAGATCTTCTCGTGATTTGAGTATTGTTTGCCGAGAGAAGACAAGGGGTTGATGATGTCGAGGAATCTTGTAATCATTTGTGTGATCGTCTCATTTGGCTTTATCTTGAAAGCCTCATATTTTTTAGTGAGACGGCTTATCTTCGATTCCTTGACTTGGGTGGTTCCCTCATGCGTCACTTCTAGAAGTCTCCATACTTCATGAACGGTGGTGCATGTTGAGATCCTGTTGAACTCATTCCTGTCTATAGCACAGAATAAAGCATTAATAGCTCTCGCATCTAGACTTGCCTGTTTCTTCTCCTCGTTAGAATATTTGTCATGGGTTTTCTCAACGAGATCACCATTGACAACAATCCTGGCGGGCTTTTTGTAACCATCGGTGATGATAGTCCACAGGTCGAAGTCTAGCGACTTGAGATAAAAACTTATCCTTGTTTTCCAATACGTGTAGTTAGTTCCATCAAATAGGGAAGGCCTATGAGTGGACTACCCTTCACCGTGATTGGAAATCAAGGATTGTGTGGTTGCCATGGATCAGCTCTAGGATGTTAGTCCTTGTTGAGAGAACAGAGCTCTGATACCAATTGAAGAACAGATGGCAACTCTAGAGGGGGGTGAATAGAGTTTATAGCAATAATAGCCAATAAAAAATTAAACTCTTTCACAAGCTAAAAACAATCAGAGTAAATACGGAAATAAATGAGAATCAAGAAAGCATACGCAAACACAACCGATTTTAACCTGGTTTTCCTCGTGGAGGACTAGTCCAGGCCTGAGAACTCTAGCACAGGATTAAATCCACTATTTGTGAAATAGTAGTTACACCCTGTGCCTTTTCTTCAGAAGAGCACGTCAACTTCTTACAACGGATCGCAGTGGCGATGCTTGGAATTTTCTAAGTGACTTCTTGAACTCTTGCACAAAACTTCTAGCTAAATGATGCTGAGCACTTGAGGCTTAGGAGGCTTGTGGCTAGTAGATGAAGAAGGGTATGGCTTATATTGAGCTTTAGAGAGAAGAGAAAAGAATATTGGATGATTGAAAATGAGAGAATTCATGGCCTATTTATAGGATACTAGTAGGCAGAATTCGGCCAGAATTCTGGTAGGAATTTTTAAAAATTTGGCCGTTGGACAACTAGCAACCAGCCAACCCTAAAAATTAGGGTGCTGATTTTTAGGGGACAGAGTTCGACCCAAACCCTGTGTGGAGGCAGAGTTCGGCCCGAACTCTGTCTCCAGAGCACAGAATAGGTCTTATGGTCCAATGGGCTTATTTGGATGTGTGGAGCTTATGGATTTTGGGTAGGTTATAGGTTAAGTCTCAAGAGCTCAGCACAACTCAGCTTACATCAGTCTAAACTCAATAAATTTATAAAATACAGACTCAAAAACAACTTGCATTGCAAAACTGAGTTGTCGTCTGACTTGAGCTGGATGTAGTCGTCGTGTGTCGTATTGAATTATTACAAGTATTATTTAGTCAATGTTATCAATATTTGGTTGACTGTGACTTTGTGTCAACAAGACGCCGATAGATAGGAGAGCTTCCCAAAACCACGGTCGACCTGCCCAAAGAGGGGCGGGGATTTATAGGTCTAGCTTCGACCAGAATGTGCTCGGGCTGTGGGAGCACTCGGTGCTCCTTTTGCGGCATTGGCGGACGACTTCTCTGATGAGCTGGTCGACTGAGTATTGGTGACCTTCATATCTCGCCTTGTTACGATTCTTCCAAATAGCCCACGTGGTGGCCATGGGAGGCAGAACCCCAGCAGACCGTTCGATCGTGGAAGCGTCCCCCACTCGACTCCATACTAAAGAGCTGGTTAAGTGTCCTCCATATACTGCCAGGTAGGTTACCCTGGTAAAAGATGTGGTCCATAGTCTTAATCTGGCGCTCAGAGCAGCACGTGCAGGCTGAGGCTAAGCCGATTCCGATGGTGTTGAGGATATCGTCGGTGGGCGATTTTTGCCTGATGACTCTCCACATCAGGAACGACCACTTCTTAGGAATGTTGGATTGCCAATAGGGCACAATAGGATGGTGCGGACGACCGGATCCCAGAACGACGGCTCTCGCAGATCGCACCGAGAATTCTCCCGAGGCTTCGGCGGACCACCTCAGCACGTCGGCCTCGCTGCCGATACTTAATCCGCTCAGACGGATGATATCAGCAGTGTCATTACCGGACCACTCCCTAATTTTATCCCAGTTCCACTCCCCAGTGGAGTGGCTCCACAGGTCATTAATCCTACTATCTCTCGAGGACTCTGCGATGTTCGGGATGAAGCTGTCCCCCACCCATCGCTCGAGGAAGGGATTGGAGTCGCCCGTCCCTAAAAGTAGTCTCATCATGGGCTTAGCAAGGTCACACCCGATAAGGATACGACGCCAAGCCGCTGAGGATCTACTGTTGGAAATGGCGATAGAAGGGTGGAAGTGCTTGAAGTACCTGTCCTTCAAAAACCTGGTCCATAGATTGTTGCTCGTGCAGAGTTTCCACCACAGTTTCATGGAGAAAGCTTTGACAATGTGAGAGAGTTTCGAAAATCCCAACCCCCCCTCGATAGTGGGATGAGCCATGGAGTCCCAGCTGGCCCAGTGATGCTTGTCTTGGTCGTTGCAATGCCTCCAAAAGAAGTTACAGAAGATCTGTTCGATAGAGGAGAGAACTTTTTTGGGCGGGGGACATGCTACCAGATTGTGGATGGGGATGGAGGTGAGCACGTGATTGATCAAGATCATCTTGTCGCCTGGGAAAAGGGTTGTATTGTGCCATCCTTCGAGTTTCCTTCTGATTCTAGTGGTCAAGTTCTTAAAGATGCCTGAGTTGGACTTCCCATACACAAGAGGATAACCGAAATAGTTGAACGAAGGATGGTTAACGACAAAGGATGTTAAGTTAGAGAGGTTACCGGCGTGATCTCTCCTGATGTTGTGGTGGGCGTAAATGACGCTCTTAGAGGAATTAATCTTCTGGCCAGAGCACCTGGAGTACCTCTGGAGGGTGTTGTGGACCACCTCTACCGCTCCTTCGTCCCCGGATGAGAAGATGAGTAGATCGTCGGCGAAGGCCAGATGGGTGATGACAGGGCATCCACTGGAGGTATGATAGTGCTGGAAGTACGGGGTATTGACCATGTTGTTGAGGTTCCTGCTCAGGGCGTCGGCTGCAATAATGAAGACGATAGAGGATAGAGGGTCGCCCTGTCTAACCCCACGCTCTGATTTGAAGAACCCTTCAGTTTGGCCGTTGATGACCGTAGAAAACCATGAGTTGCTAATGGATCTTCATACGATGTTGGTCCAGTTCTCTGAGAATCTGAAGGCCCTGAATACCCAGATCATGAATTGCCAATCCAGTCTGTCGTAAGCTTTTTCCATGTCTATTTTGATTGCCATATTGCCACCTCTCACCGGAAATTTCATGCATGTGACGAGTTCTTGGGCCAGCATAATATTGTCTTGGATGTTTCTCCCACGAACAAACCCGCTTTGCTCCTCGAATATGATCTTGGGAAGAAAACCAGACATCCTGGTTGCGATGATCTTGGAGACGATCTTGTTGGTGAAGGTGCAGAGACTTATGGGTCGAAAATCGCAAAATGATTCTGGGTTGTCTTTTTTCGGGATAAGGATCAGCTTGGCGCCAGAGATGGCTCTGGGGTAAGTGGCTCCTTCGAATAAGGCGATAGCCGCTTCGGTGATGTCGTGTTTGATGATATCCCAACACATGCGAAAGAAAACCCCCGTAAACCCGTCCAGTCCTGGCGTACTGTGCTCGTTCAGCGCCTACACCGCCTCTTTCACTTCCTGGACAGAGGGGGTCGCTCTAATTGAGCATTGTCGGATGCATTAATGAGGAGGGGAATTTGGTCAAGAAAGGAGTTGTCTTTGTGGGCCGTCTCTTTGGAGAATAGTTTGGAATAGAAGTTCGTGGCCTCGGCTTGAATGCTCTTTTGGTCCGTTCTGATGGTCCCATTGTCATCGATGAGACGGTGAATTGATAGCTTCTGTTTGCGGCCGTTGACGCAAGCATGAAAGTATTTGGAGTTTTTGTCCCCTTCGTTGTCCCCTTGGTGAGATTCAGAGCTTTTCTGGCCGCAATGGAGCGGTCCGACAAGAACATGGCTTCGACGCGGGTGACATCGTCCTCTGTGACCCGGACAGCTTGAAAAATATCCCCGTACGCTTGTTTGCTCCAATGGGACAGAGCTCTCCTAGTAGCTCTGAGTTTGTTACTCACCCGGAAGAGGCGATTGGGAGAGTCCTCGTGATTCCACGCTTCTGCCACGATGCCCAAGAATTGTGGGTGATCAGTCCAGAAATCGAGAAATTGGAAGCTTTTTTTGAATGGGTTGGTAATGTTGTTAATTTCAACCAGTAGAGAAGTATGGTCGGATTCCATGGAATTGAGGTAGGATAGGTTGGTGTTGAGACCCATTCCGTGCCAGAATGCATTCACGAGCCCTCTGTCCATGCGAGAGTATTGACGGCGGTCGCCTTCCTGCATGTTGCACCAGGTGAGGGGGTTGCCGGTGAACTGGATGGATGTTAGGTGGGCGTTGAATATGAAGTTGTTGAAATCTTGCATGGCTGGCAATGGAGGAGGGCGACCACCAATTTTCTCTTCTCTGCAGGTTATCGCGTTGAAGTCTCCGATGCATAGCCACGGTGTGTTGCTGTGTTGGAGGTGGATATCAAGAAGGTCGTTCTAAAGGTGTTTCTGCTCCACCATATCACAACTGCCGTAGACAGCTAAAATAATGGCGTGCTCTGGGATCATGGGGTGATCGAACCAGTAGAAGAAGGCCTGTCTGGCGTCTTGTATGACTTCGATGTTGACGTCCTTCGAGCAGAGGATCCAAATGTCGTGTCTGCCAGCTATGGTCGTAGGGAGGCCCGGCTGCAGCTGGATTGATTTGATTCTTTTTGGAGGAATTTTGGGTTCAAGAATAATGAGGATGTCGATCTTGTGGATTTTTCGAAGGCTGGTTAATCTCCTAAATGTAGGTTTGTTCGCCAGGCCGCGGACATTCCAGGATAGGATGTTAAGCATTAAGGATTTTGTGGGATGGTTTTTTGTTCCGCTTGGCGGCGGATCTGGTTTGGATAGTTGTTGATTTTGTAGTTCCTTGTTTGGCATTGGCTCCGGAAGTGGATGCTCCTGGGGTGGGAGGGTCGCTACTAGCTTGCTTGTGTGGCTCCGGTGGGATTCCAACTGATTCCCTGACAGAGTCCTGGATAGGCTGCTCTGGCGGTATGATTAAAGAGTCGGATGTGCATCCTATGCACAGAATAGTTTGCTGTAGAGGATAACCAGCGGCTAGCACCTGTAGTCCTCTCTGAGCTTGTTCTGGCCCTAGGATAGCTAGGGCTTCTTCTACCGAGTCTGAGTCTTTATTTGTGCGATGTTGGTCTGCATCTGAGGTGACATTGGATGCCTCAGCATTCTTCTGGGTCCTGGTGGGAGCG
This sequence comes from Iris pallida, assembly GCA_029216955.1. Taxonomy (NCBI): domain Eukaryota; kingdom Viridiplantae; phylum Streptophyta; class Magnoliopsida; order Asparagales; family Iridaceae; genus Iris; species Iris pallida. The sequence goes on from JANAVB010022800.1 coordinate 10,173,132, forward strand.
CAACAACCAGTCCTCTCTGAACTAGTTCTGGCCTTTGGATAGCTGGGTCTTCTTCTACAGAGTCTTTGTTTGTGCGATGATGGTTAGCGTCTGAGGTAACCTCGGTCGCGTCCGCGTCCTCCTGGGTCCTGGTGAGGGCGCGGACATCGTGTTGGGTTTCTGACTCCGATGTGGATACCTCTTCCTCCAACTCGAGGGCGTCAAATTGGTTGAAGAGGGTAAGGGCTCGGGCATTGAAGGGTATCAAGGCATTGCTGAGGGGCTCGCTCTGATCTGACTTGCCGTCACTGGACTCGAATCGAGTGTGAGAGTTCGGCAGAGGTAGAAGAGGTGGCTTGGGAGTCCTTTCTACTGCTGGAACGAAGTCATTCCGGGCGGGTTTCTTCTTTAGTTCTGGGTGAAGACGGTGGCAGTGCTTAGGAAGGTGGCCTCTTAAATGACAGTGGCTGCAGAACAATATGTGGTTGTCATAAAGGACTTGTTGGTTGTGGGTCTGATTGTCCAACTCGATATTGATAAAGCTGGGCGGTTCGGAAGTGAGGTCAAGTTCCACACAAATTTTGGCGTAGTGAGCCTTGGTGAGGTTGCTCGTCTCCGTGGCTGTTGCCACATAAGTACCAATGGAGTTGGCGATCTGTCTTAGAGCTGCTGGGACAAAGCAAATGAGGGGTAGGTTGGACAGGGTCACCCAGGCAGCGACCTGAGGTGAGTCTTCTTTGGTACTAAAATCAGCTGACCACTTGATGATCTTCATCTGGTGGAAATCAATTCTGCAAGTGCCTTTGGACCATACGGTCGTATGGTCGACCTCGGAAGATAGGTGTAGAAGTATATACTTGGGGTCTAGGGGTGCTATACGGTAATCCGCTGAGAGTCTCCAACTGGCAATCAACTCCTGCACCTTGGAAAGTTTAGGGCAGCCAGTCGAGAATTTAAGGATAAATGTGTGAAGGAAGGAAGTTGATAGTGAAGACACTTCCGCGTCTGAAAATGGAACCAAAGGCACTGGGGAATCTTGGGGGAAGTCAATGTCCGGGAGGTTGACATCTGGGAGAAGTAGACTCTTGTTCTTAGACAGATCTGGGCGGAGCACGGCGGCGACGGCTGGGGTCTACCCGCTGAAGGAGGGAGCTGAGTATGTCCACTAGATGGAGGAGGGGTGGATGGGGGTGGGCTCGGCCCAGAGTTAGGGGAGGGGGCCAAAGGGGTCACCTTGGGGGGCCCCACTAGGGGGAGGAGGGGAGCAGGAGTTCCAGGCCTGACTGAAATGGATGGGGGGGCACGACGAGAGCATTGGGAGGCTCCTTCTGCGAACCAATGGGCTGGATCGCCGCGGATGGGACCGCGATCCGACCATCGCCAGAGGACGAGCAGGAAGCCTGCGGGAGAGAGTTTGAGGTGGCGATGGAGTAGGCGCCGGAGGCAGAGGTCAGCAGGGCAGATGCCCCTGGTGACGGAGTAAGAGCTGAGGGCGCAGCAGAATACGTCGGGGTAGGGCTCACCGGAGGGTAAAGGACGGAGGGAACGGGCGGGAGCAAGGGCCCCACAGGATGAGGCACGGGAGCAGCAAGCGAAGCGGCGTCTAGGGGGATGCCAGATGACCCAGCGAGAGCGTAAGAGGAAGCGTGGGCCCCTCCCACGGAATATGCGTACTGGGCCTGAGCGTAAAGGTTGTTGGACGCGAAGGGTACTGCACCCTGATGAGCTGCTGAATGGGCGGTGGAACTGGGCCCCACAGGAAGAGCTGCTGACTGGGCACAAAAGGGAGAAGTCGGGGTAGTGCGCAGGAACCTGCCAGGGGCAGGATGGGCCCCGTCCGCACTTGCAGCGAACACGTCAGGAGCGTACCGTGAGAAAGGAGAGTGGTTACGCTCGAAAAGAGATTGAGAGAGGTGGGCCCCGCCCGGGTCATGCGCAAAGAAGTGCTGGAAGAGCGCGAATTGGGAGAAATTAAGGTGGTCGCTAGCGTAAAAAGTATGAGAGGGGTGGGGCCCACATGGAGTATCCGTATAGAGGGGTGGCGGACGCTGAGCGTAGCCGCTAGCGTAAAAAGGATGAGAGGGGTGGGACCCACTTGGAGTATCCGCGTGGACGGGAGGGGAACGCTGAGCGTAGCGTGAAGTAGAGTGGTCCACCACGTGAGAGTGAAAGCCAAGGCTTTTCCCGTAGGACCAGACGGGTTGGTTCCCCTGGCCTGCGTAGCAGGTGGGAATCCTTCCCGAGGAGTTGACAGAAGGGTCCCCATGCCCTGCACAGCAGGTGGGCGACCTTCCCGAGAGGGTGACAGCACCGTTTGAATTACGAAAAGCAGCAAGAAATGAAAAGGGGGTGGGGGGATCCTGACTGGGCGAAGGGGTAGGGGCTGACCCGGGCGCCGCCAAGCCAGCCAAATCTGCGCCATGAGATGAGCAGGCGAGGGATGGTGAGGGGGTAGGGATGGAGCAAGAGAGTGGAGGGGGACCGCAGGAACACGGGCAAGAAGCGGGGGGGTGGAGTGGCAGCCAAAGGTCGGAAGGAAAGTATTCTGGGGGCGGACGAGAGTATGGGAAGAGATGGGATCCGGGGCGGTGGCAGGAGTAATCGGGGAGAAGTTTAGGACAGCAAAGTGAGATGGAAGGGAAGGATGGGGAGGGTAGAGGGGGTAGGGGGAAGGAGTGGCTGACTAACTCAACGCAGTTGGCCGGCCACTGGCGAGCCATCAACGAACGGCAGGTCCACCGGAAGAGGGCTGAACAAAGGAAGCCCTAGGGGCTTCCCAGTGGGAAGGGGCGCTCGGGGGGAAGGAGCAGCACATAGAAAAAAAAACTTTTCATTGATATATATATATATTTTTTTTTCATTGATATATATATATATATATATATATATATAAAACTTTTCATTGATATATATATATATATATATATATATATATATATATATATATATATATATATATATATATATTTATATATATATATATATATATATATATATATATATATAACTTTTCATTGATATATATATAAATATATATATATATATATATTTATATATATATATATATATATATATATATATATATATATATATATATATATATATATATATATGCGTGGGATTAATTGAGTTAGATGCAACTCAGTTTTCAGAGTTACACATACGGGTTAAAGGCTGTATAGTTTGGGGGTTCAGTTTTGCTGAGATTTAAATATATATGTGTGAGTATAGATGTAGGTTGTACCAGTACCTAGAGTGTATAGAGTATCCTAGTACCCAGAGTGTATAGAGTATCCTAAGAAGTGTATAGAGTATCCTAGTACCTAGAGTGTGTAGAGTATCCTAGTACCTATAGAGTATCCTCTAGAGTGTACAGAGTATCCTAGTACCTAGAGTGTATAGAGTATCCTAAGATATTGGGGATTACCTACTCTGAGAACCTTGCTAAGAAGTATCCTAGTACCTACAGTGTATAGAGTATCCAGAAGTGTAGGTATGATTGGTACAGTATTTTGACGATGGATATCTTGAATCTAATGATGCAATACTGAAAGTCTTTAATGCTTTCGGAAAGCCTTCTGGAAAAATGAAGAAAAGATATCTGAATGACGAGGAACTAAGGGCTACTCAGTTATATATATTGCTCAACTGCGATGAGGATGAAGTGGAGAAGCTCGAGGGGTAAGTAACTAATACGTCCACATTTACGTCATCTATGCATGTAATAGTATCCAATATTATTATTACACTAATTGGTACATGTGTTGTTATTTTCAGCACATTTAATGATGAGGTGAGGTCGATTAGACAGTACATAACTGATGAAAAACTGGAACAGAAAATGAGACATCATTTTCCTTCATGGTTGAGTGCATATGTAAGATGATGCAGTAATTACTTCTCGTTTATGCACTTTGCACAGTAATTAACAAAACGCTAAAATTAATTTCTTATCTTGTGGTATTTTGGTCGATCATCCAGACGCAATACTAGAGAATGAGTCTATTAGAACTCAAGTCAATGAGCCCATTTATTTCGTCAAATATAGCCAAGCTATTGTATGAATGGGTTTAGGTTCAAGTCAACAAATGCTCTGATCAGAGAGAACTTTCCATATCTTGATTCGACCAAAAATAGTTGTTTGTGTATACGATCTACAAACTACAAAGATGTAGATCCGGACAATGATTTCTATAGCGTCTTACGGGAGATTGTGGAGTTGACATATAACTACGACGTAGAACCGACTAAGATCATGTTGTTCAGGTGTGATTGGTTCGATCCGATCCAAGATCAAGGTTGAAAAATTAACAAATATGGTCTTGTGGATATTAACTACCGCCGTCGATATCAAGGATACAAACCATTTGTTCTAGCAAGTCAGGCTCAACTAGTTTACTTCACTACTTATCCTAGACGGGGAACAACTAGGTTGGACTGGTGGGCAATATGCAATACTAAAGCCAAAAATACCTACGATGTTGACGAAATAGCTTATCAGGAGGACGAGCTACCTCTCGTAACAAATACAGTTGACGTGGACACAACAGAAGTTCCATATTACACGTCTAATCATGTAAAAGAGGTAGAAGTATCCGAAGAGGAAAACGAAGTAGATGAAAGCGAAGATGAGGAGGAAAAGGAAGATGAGGACGTGGAGGACGACGAAGATGAATTTTCAGAAGATGATTGAAAGTAAAATAAAATATAAAATATCTTCCACATTACACATCTAATATTGTTATTTTGTTTAATCCTTAATTAATCTCTATATTTCTATCAATATTACCAGATGGCACCCATGACCCGAGGACGTCGTTTGAGAGAGGTAGTGGCAGCTCCTGCTGCTGAGGAGGTAGTGCTTCCTTCTGCTGCTGAGTCGGTAGTGGTACCTAATATAGAGATGACGGTCATGGAAGAACTTTCTCCTACTATTAAGGAGGAAGTGATTCCTAAAGCCGAGATTATTGTGAAGGAGGAGGTGGCACCAGAGGGCAGTTGCACCGGGAGTTCCAGCCATCCATCTCCTCTGGATATTGATCATGCTGGCGTGGATCCTACTTGTGCGCAGTGGCTGAGGAGGGAGATCTCTTTGTGCCTGCGTAGAGGACAGTAGACTTATTTCTGGGTTAGACTTGGCTTTGTTTCTGGATATTGATTTTTGACCGGCTTTGTTTCCGGCAGACTTATTTCTAGGTTAGACTTGGATGTTTCTGGATGTTATTATCTAGACTTGGATGTTTATTTTACTTTCTGGATGTTTGTTTTACTTTCTGCATGTTTATAGAGTTTATTATCTAGACTTGGGTATTATCTAGAAATTTAATGGAGGGTTGCTCCGGGTCTATTTTTATAAACTGTGATATGTTAAATGCATGTTTATTATCTATAAATTTAACGGAAAGTTGCTCCGGGTCTATCTTTATAACCTATGATATATTAAATGCATGATTATTATCTTGTAGATATCTATTTCTATCAGATACGGTAGGACGCAGAGGATCGTACCCCCGTGGTAGTAGAGGAGTATCCCACGGAGGTAGAGGTTCCACCGGTGGACGGAGTGGTATTCCGTTAGTGGATGACGGTACCGGTCCCTCGTCTTATAGTACTCCAGTGTACCAGCCACTCGGATATCCGTCTGCGTCGACGGTACGTGGCAGCACTACTGGGACGGACAGTTCCAGGCCTGATCCTAGCCCGTCCAGCAGCATTCCTCCTGCTGACGGCACTATGGAGACGGAGGAGCGGGTGGAGGAGGTCGTACCTACGCCGTCTACATATGATCTAATCGATCCCCCATACGCCCCTCCGAACGAGGCGATGATGGAGATTTGGTCCGACGAGCCTATAAAGTAAGTTAATTAGTTAACATTTATTCATACTTATATCTATATGTTAATGAATTTAATTATCGTTGTGTAGATATCGTCCTTCGTCAGTTCAGAGGCCATTGGGGCTATTTCTGAGGTCCAACTACGGCGGGCCTTGAATCAACTACTCGAATGCCTCGGACGAGAGGATGGCATTCTGGTTTGCCCACTTCAAGATAACTAAAGTATATTGTTTTTAGTATAAATCATATTTTATGCATATTGTATAGCTAACTAATTTAATTCTTGTAGAAAACATATTTTTATCCACCACACCGGATTGAGACGATTGAGAAGCAATTTCCTGTCGTTGCCGCCAAGTTGATCCGGGATACGATCGACAACCAGAAGGCTCGAGACCGTTCCGGAAAAGGGATCCAAGGTTGGATCATGCCCGAGCAGTGGACTACCATGAAGGCTAGATTCGATGCTCCTAGGTATAAGGAACGGTCGGAGAAGGCGAAGGTGGCTAGGACGAAGGCAGGAAAGTGGTGTGGTGGCTCGATTTCCATGACGGAACATTTCTGTCACCTGGTACGTGTTTTACTGTAATATATTATTTTAATAAAAGTAGTAATAAAATGTTTAATTTTAATGAAAAATATTTTATTATAATAGGTAAAGAAGGGTGCGAACCACAACATGGTGACGGTCTTCCTGGCTATCCATCGGAAGGACGGAAAGCTCATCGATGATCAGGCCACGCAAAGCTATGTAAGTATTACTTTACGTGTTACTAACTTTATTATAACTTCAGAAATATGCAAATATATCCATAGACTTGGAACAACTAGGTTGGTAGTAAATATTATGCTTATCGAGATGCGTACTTTCTATGATAAGTATCTTAGGCTAAAGCGTGAGCTTACTAATGCATCTGCTGAGGGAGGGACTGGTACTTCTGCGCAGCCCCTCCGGCTTGGACGATGGACGAGCTCTGGATGACCTTCATTGGTGGTCTTCAGAGGGGTACGTACTACGGTACGGGATCCTACGGTGCCTTTGTGGCGACGCAGTCATCCAGAGCCTCCTCTGCCAGTGTGTATTCCCCATATCCCTCAAAGGAGTTGGTCCGAGTGGGGGAACTCTGTCGCTTACTGAGCTGCGTGACAAGCTGTTGCGAAGGATGGAGCAGCCCCAGTCTCAGTCACAGACGGACGATGCGGCCCTCACCGCACAATTTGATATGCTCGAGCGCACCATTAGGGAGACGGGCGAGAGGATGGATCGTGTCGTTCAGGCAGTGTAGAGGACGCAGACGGCCATTGGCGAGTAGATTTCGAGGCTGGTGGCTATTATGGTGTCCACCAACTCTAGACTGCTGGCCATGGAGCGGATACTTCCTGGTCATGCTTCGGCATCCACACCGACTGCAGAGGCTCCACTGCCCCATCTTCCTCCTACTGATGGGTCGTCACCGGTGATGCTGACCCCAGAGAAGTATAGGTTCCTGCTGTCCCAAGTGCAGGCACTGCCTACTCCTCCTCCTCCTCCTCATCCTGACCAGGCGTAGTCCTTTATTGGATTTGTTTTCATTTGTTGTATTGGTGACCCATTGTTGGGTGTTTATGTATTTGTTGGTTTATGTATTTATTTTAACCCGGGTATGACTATTTGTGTTATGTTATGTTGAATATTATCGGACACACTTTTTATAGCCATTTAGTAGTGGATTTGTATCCACCCAACTATTTATTGTCTTTCTGACCGTTCGATTCTATTTATTTGATTATTGGTAGTGCATTATTATTATGTCTCTATTCAGCGAACCCAGGGAATTCTACGAAGGGTTGCTCTGGGTCTATTATTTGTAAACTGAAACTCTAAATGTAGGTACAATATTTTTAATGTAACTATTATTTATATAAAATGCATACTGCCTGCTGTTTTTTTACAATTTTTTTGGAATTAGCGACGGTCAGCGACGCATACTTACGTCGCTAGAACGTCGCAAACCTGAGAACCAAACGTCGCTAATTATCGCAGAACGTCGCAGATGCTTTGACGTGGCAAACTGTTCAGGTCAGCTAATCTAGTATCTGGACGTCGGTATTCAAGTATCGTAACGTCGCTAAAATGATGACATGGCAACCAAAACATTCTCAGATATAGAGTCGGACAACGTCGCTAATCACTAATTTAACGTCGCTAAAATCTGAACGGACAGTGACAATCAGCAACGAAAGGTTACGTCGCTAATTGGCAACGTTGTTGTCGGTAAAAGTCGCTAGTACTAGCGACGTAGTACATCGCCGATCTACATCGCTTTGGCGACGAATAGCGACGTTTTCGCTAATAGCGACCATGAATAACGCGATATGCCCGAAAAGTTGCTAAATACGTTGCTGTTTTCAGTTAGCGACGTTTTATGGCTGTTTAGCGACGTCGTTTGGCATCGCTAATATGAGATATTTTTGTAGTGGAATTTGAAGAATCAAGGTTGCGATCTTTTATCGCGGTTATCTAAACGCATGAGCAAAGGGATATAAAATATACTACAAAGATCATATTGCAACTTCCAACAGATAAAAGAATGGTCACGATGGAATCCAAATTTGATATCACATTCCAAGAGATAGAGTACGCTAAGTTCAGGGTTCTACCCAACTTGTAGAAATTGGTTAATCGTGGAAGCACGGTGATAGGACTCCTATGAAGGCCAAATTTTAAGGAGAGGTATGAGAATATGAGGACTTCTGATCGTAGTCACGGACTCTAAAGGAAGCCTAGGTATTAATTATTCAACATTTCTCATGTATTGGCCACGTTTTATCAAGACAGTAGGAGTGGTCTTGGTCAAGCATAACCGAAAATAAGTTTGTACTAAGGGGTTCCATTCATCGCATAACATAGGATATGAAAAGACATGGTTAAGAAAATTTATAGAAGGAGGATTTGTGGACCAAGAGATGGAAACTACTTAATAGGTGTAGGGACTCATTTCATAAAGTTAGATTTTTATAGTCCAATTATGGGGATGTGCATGAATAGGTTTAAATAGGGTTTTGGTGGTTTCCTTAATTGGACATCAATCTTGGATTAAATGAATCTTGAGTCTAAATCTATATTGGCTAGAAACATTTCATAAAATCAATCTAAACTATTTCTATTAGGCAAGGGTAATCTAGAACAGGTCTAACTAAAGTGGTTGAGCTAATTTCCAGTCGGGGTGGTTAACTAGGTTCTTTAAGCCCAAAATATGCCTTCTGTTACTTTTGTGTTTAAGTAGCACGTAGGTACTCCATTGAGCGAGTGGCACGTGCGTAGGGGGCTTCGAGTTGATCACATCCATATATTGGGTCGAAAGATTTGAGTCGAGGTTGGATTCTAATTGAACTCGGAAAGTACATCGGTATTACGACAAGGTTATAGTTAGCCTTTTTGACCCGAAATTCGCATCACAAAAATAGAACACAAGGGGACGTGTTTGACTGGGACATGATGTGCCTAAATGAAGTTGGACTCGTCTAAGTCTTGTATATGAAATTTGTTTGAAGGTAACAACTAGTATCGTGCTCCGAATATCAATGCCACGATATAGGACACCAAATGATCTAAATAGAAAGTGGGTGTTCATGAGGCATTGATTTATCATCATTGATTTAAAATCCTTTTCTCACAATTAAGCTAAGGCACAATTATATGATTAATGCAGTTTATAAAAAAATTTAAGTCGTGTTATCGTACCTTGACTTTTGATTATAACAATAATACATGACATAACAAATAACATCATACGATAGGTATGAATCAAGTTTGAATATCGTTCTCTGATTCGAATAGGTGAAAAATGATTGTATGTATATAGCTTTCATGGCCATAGGTGATATGGCGAACTAAGGAAGACATTCTGTGTCTATCTTCCCTCAAATACAAGCATTTATTTTTTTGAAATAAGTAAGGGCAAAAAATAATTGAGTTCAAGGGTGAGGGGATCCAATGTGAATACGAGGTTCCAAGGACGATTGAATAATTCAAAGGGAGTTGTCAAGGCAGTTGAGGATGAGATCCTAGAGACATCTATATCTCAATTCACGTAGGTAAATCATATGAAGAGCGAACTGATGCACTAAGGCTGATCAGACCATAATACACCGATTCTAATTAGGCAATATATTAGTGGGTGTCCCCTAAACATATGTCCTAAAAAAGCTCGATAAAGAATAAGCTTGCAAAACTAGGCTATAATAACATCATTAGTCAAGGTATTCCAAAAATATAAGTACACGAGATTTATGATTGAAAGAAGGCACAAGTAGTTCAAGTTCATCAAAATCTAAGACTCGTTCGGTGTTGGTATCTCTATAGTTGTCCTACTAGTCCTTTTTGTCGAAGGCCTTGGTCGACCAATGTGTTAGGGACCTCTAAACTCTATATTATAGGTAAACCTATTAGCATTATTCAATTTTCTCGTTAATACGTCATAAGGACAACGGGATGCTAGGTTGGGAGGCATGCTACCCAACTTATAAAAATTTTACTAGTATTGCTTTGAATCAATGGGACATACAGGTCATTTTTCTGACCTATCCAAAAACTGTAATCACGTCTGAAGTCATTTTACCGAGAATTTATGCCTCACCATTGTACACCTGGCTGTAGTAAACCTTCGGTTTCGTGACTCAAATATGATATGATATCGAATATTTTATAACTTTATCCCATATTGACATAAAGATAACTAAGATCGAAAGAGGACAACTAAGACATAGTTTTAACAATATTCAATAACCTACTTTACTTGAAAATAATTTCAACTTTAGGGGTCATGCCTCACCAGTGCGCTGCTGGCTACAGTGAACCATGCAGTCTCCATAACTCAATTAAATGGCGATAATGCGCGGCTGCCTTGCCATTATAAGTCATCAAAAATTATTCCAACTATATCCATAGGTAATTCAAATGAGCTTAAATTCAAACAAGTCGATAATGATAGAAAAAGTGTAAGTATCTATTCTTGAAGTGACAGTATCAATTTTGAAAATTAAACGGTCGACTAGAAAACGACCGAAGACGGGAAGTAAAAATTTCAAATTTCTATTTATCTCATACTCGAGGATCGAGGGACAAACATGAACGAAACTGACTCAGAATTACTAGATGGATAACTCGGTCATGTTAGGCTCAAAAGTCAACGGGAGGAAATAGAGTATTGAATAATTGCTTATGGAAATAAATAAGTGATACGGCTTAGACAGGAAAGATAACTCGAACAAATTATCAATGTTAAGGATTGAATCATAGGAAGTCCTAATTTACCAAGCGAATAGTCGAACCACCTTGGATCCTACCATCATGTCAAAATAAAATAAGGTATCCTTATAGGAGAATTCCTCAAATATCTAACAGGGTTTAGAATTCAATAAATTCCTACTTAAATCACATGACCTATGTAGTAATCTTAACTACCCTGTAGTCGAATTGAATAAGAGACTCCTATGGTATACCTAGTCATAGTCATTCTCCTAAAAATTAAACCAATCCTAATTGTGAATAAGCACTTCCTAGTCGCAGGCTCGTAATAGTATCACTAACCTAAGTACTACCACGTGTTCGCACAATTTTGTAAAAACTTACCTGCATGGGCCACCACAAAAACTAGTCATGATCCGTACCCGTTTTTCGGAATGCGAGTGTGTGCGCAAGCCAGCCTACACTGCAGTATCGACGGTAGAACGTTGCCTAGACCATAATGCTCAAATCACAAAAATGCTCATAATTATTTTCTTTATTGCTCATTCACAAATACTAAATGAATTTACAACATTTAAAGTTTACATTTGAAGAAAAGTACAATCCTCACAAAGTCTAATACAACAATTTTAAATATTCTAACTAGCTTATAGGTTGACCTCAGCAAATACAATTGTATCTTCCCAAGAATCCGAGGCTAAATAGTAGCCGCAACTAATCTGTAAAATATTGATTTTCAGTCAGGAATGGAACGAGTACAATTTAAGCATGCAGTTCTAAATATACGATAACGACTATAAAAACAGTAAAAAGTCATGACATACATAATGAAAGAAATAAACTATAAAACATGGCACAAAAAATATGATGAAACAGTTAATCATGAACTATAAAGACAAGTGAATCATGGAGCAAGAAAACTTAACCAACTACGTGATTTAAAGTACACCTTTCAATATGTGATCATGCTGGTCCACTACACGGCACGATCTACATAGGATTTGCATCCTCACGGTCTACATTTCATAAAATAAAATACGGTCCACATTGCATGAAATAAAGCACGGTCTACGGGGTTGATCATATAGCTACTTAGTATGTATTTTCCAACCCGACTACTACACATGGATTAGTCACAACAATAAATTATGAAACGGGGTAAAATAAAATATGGTATCATGACTAAAATCCATATGACACTAACTCGTGTATTGTACGTGTCAAGAATCAAATATGTATCACTAATCATGCAATTATCGTAATTAACAATACTGGAAATAAAATATGAACTGTACTCGCCTGGTGTCCTAAGCTGCTGATAAAGGTCTGGTGAAGCAAAGAAAGCCAACTTCAGCAACATTCTCGGATGTTGAAATAAATATCACAAACGTATTTGGTATAAAAAATGTCTAAATGCCTACCCAAAAGTCCAATTCTGGACACAGGGGCAAAATCAAAATTTTGGGTCAAAACGATGTCCACCATTGGACTCGCTTTGCACCGAAAAGAATGCCAGTACCTACGGTCACTAAAGTCATCAAACTATAAGTCTACGGGTCCGATTTGACGATACGAACGCAATCGTATATCCAAAGTTTGATTCCGGTAGGCCATGCACAAATTCGCTCGTTAGATCGGGTCGCGTGCCCATAAAAATAGCGTTCCGGTCAACCTTCTCAGAATCGGACCAAACTAGGCACACAGGACGAAAAAAATGACACAGTCCTGATGGTGTAAGTTTCGTCTCGAGATGATAAACGTACACAAAGTTATGGACTAGTTTGCAAAAGGACCGATACGGGATATCTCGACCGATACACCTCGATTTCGTCGTGCACGCATAACGAAATCGAGTTCTGTAAAATTCCACACATCGACAACATCCATATGCGTCTTTCGATGCTCATGGGTTGTGACCACGTCGTCCGGTTTTTCGGAGCGCACGCTGTATGTCACGACCCCCACCCTAGAGTAAGGGCATGAGACGTGGGTACGTCCAGCCTATGCCGTAGTATCGACGGTAGAACGCTGTCCTAGGTCAACATATATACATCTAACAATATATCTCTAAACAGTTTATACTCCCCGAATGGTGGTGACATAGCAGTAAATGAACTCAATCACAACTAAGGAAGAGATAGCACGATATGAAATAGAACTCAAAGAAAAATAGAGGATAAAGTAGTCTAAGATAATCCCAGCAAATATCCAGAGGTACATGGTCTCAGATACTGAATGAAAGAATATATACAACTCAGAACAGTATAAAGTCTAGCTAAACATGTCTCAAGACTACAAAAATAAGATAAACCTAACTAAACTAGTCTAGGCAATGGGGTGATGTCCTCCGCTAGAGCTGGGTCCTCCTGAGGGTCCAACTCGCAAGTGTCATCTAAGGCTGCCCCGTAGAAGGTATCCAGACAGGCCTCCTCCTCGTCCTCTGTAATATTTTCAACAGGTCCAGTCAGGACAGGAGCGAGCACAGTACATCTCATGCAGTTCATATCATGGCAGGAAATATAAAACAAGCAATAGAGTAAGATACATGAAACGCTGTAAGAAGATGTACATAAAACAGAAGAGATATTTGATAAATGAAAATATATAAATGATAAGTAAAAACTGTAAGTGACTAGTGATTTAGAGTAAGAGATGGCATGTAATTGGCTTAGGTTGAACATGATGTACATGAGTGATCATGTAGGACATCAGCCAATAAGGCTGTGTTGTACATGATAAAACATGAAAAGTAACAGAGTGAACATGATGGGTAAATCACATGACCATTTATACTCACCCCTACCCACAATCAATACACAAGGATCCGTTCAAGTTACGTTACGGACATGATGTTTTGGTTATACAAGAAACACATGAGGAAACATGAGCGTTCATGAAAGAACATGAGAGTACATGAACGTACATAAAAGAACATGAGAGAACATGAGTGTACATGAATAACGCAGAAGCAAGGAATACATGATGTACATGAAACACATGTCATAAAGTATCCGATGCGCCCGCTAAGGGGGATAACATCCCAAGAAGAGATCCATATAGTACCAATCCGTGATAATAACGTGACAGCATCAAGTAAAAGTAATCTAGAGCGAGAATATAAGTCATGACAAGTATGAAACGATCAGAGAATGTACTCGCCTGGTATCTGAGTGTCCAATATGAAAGCACTGTCCGAGGAGTGGTGTCTGGCTCCTAATCAGAACAGCACAAGTCACAACAAGTACAAAATGGTAAAATGAAGTCCTACTATGCATTCTACATGATTCTAGGTCGATCTAGGCCAAAGTCAACTCTTGGTCAACTCTGGTCAACCCTAGAAGTCAAACTAGGTCAACCAAGTCTAAACTAGGCCAAACTAGTCTACCTTAGTCTAATCAAGCCTAGCTTAGTACATACACAATATATATATATACTACACTATACATATACATTATATATATCATATATAACCATAGGCTAATGTGTAACCTATACAATATTAAGATAATACATAGAAATATATACATATGCATAAAGGGCTTATGTGTGTGTGATAATGTGTATGTGTGTGTTAACAAAGTGTGTAGAGAGATGTGTGTGTGTCATAGGATTTGTGAGAGTGTTAGGTATAATGTGTTAGTGAGGGAATTGTGTGAGGGGGTGAAAAGTGGACTGTACAGGAATGTAAAACCTGGAACACAAAACAGTTAACATTTGAATCCTAAACAGTTTACAGTTTACCATAAAACAGTGGGCTAATGCATACATGTGTAAAATCTGAAACAGTGGCTTTGTGTGTGTGTGTGTGAGGGAGAGTGGACTGTGAGATGTAGGAGAGAGTGTCCTGTTGACAGGAACTGCACCAAAGCAATCTAATACAATCCCAGGTTTCAGGTTATCTGAGAAGGAAAAGAAGGGAAGGAAATCATTTCCCAGGTTAATAAGAATATGACAGTTCTCAAAGCCAATAACAGTTCTCCATGAATAGATTCCTAGGTTTATAAGAGCTGGAAATCAATACAGATATTGGTTTAAAGAATCAGGTGACTGGTTCAAAAGGGAGCTTATCACAGGTTAAATAACTAAACAGTGTATCCATTGTACAGTTCAAATTCAAATGACATTCGAACTTCTTCCCCAACCAAAAGCCTACATTTGTATTTAAACTTAGTTAATCATGGATTATAACATGTAATGATCAAAAATCAGTTGAAAACATACACAAATAGTAACTTAAACACCTACTCAGGTTTGAATTAAACCTTCACTTTACATTGAACTCTCAGTTCAAAGGTTGTACTTAAATCAATCTCATGTCAGAAATTAAAGAATCAATTCAAGTTTAAACTAAGAAATAAAAATGGGAAACCAAATCAGGATTCAATGATTAGTTCCTGATACTGCATTGTATCAGTTGAATATATTGGTTTCGAAGCCACTCCAGTTAATCACATTTCAGGTGAACCAGCATCCCAAAAGAAGTACAATTCAGAAATCAAATTCAAGTTAAATCCTGGTGTATCAGAGCTTTTAGAGTATCTGGCCTTTGCAAATCCCAAACCCAAATCACATTCGAAAACCCCATAAATCAGTCCCAAATCAATCCAATTCCGACATATAGCTAGGAATCATGGTACACATATTAGAGTTTAAAATCATGCAATTAAACAGTCTAAAGTAGTTTAAAATCGATGCTAAAACCATATTTTAAAACCTAGAAAAATCAGTGAATAATAGGCTGATACACAGTTTCAGAAAATAGGGAATTCGAGAATTCAACATTAAAATCAAATTAAAATGCCAAACTAAAGGTTGGTAAACCTCAACACACTTGTGCACGTGTCATACAAGTCACCTCGTGTCCACCATGGCCGGATACGACGTGTCCACACACGAGAACCCAACCGACAGTACACTGGATTGAACCAGTTCTGTACAGTCGAGCCAAGCAACTCGAGAGAACTCTCTCGATACTAAATGAAACCCGATGAAGCTTGGGGAATGTCTTGGCAGACATTGCCCCTAGGTCTCCAATGAATTTCGTGTCCAAAGACCCCGTGTCGTGTCCTGTGGAACTCCCGAGTAGCAGGGGATCCAACCCGAGCGCGCACGTGCGTGTGCAGTGCGTGTCCACGCACCGATTCTGACATGACGTGACACAGAGACACTCTCAGACACAAAGAAATGCATAAGCGACATCACAAGCAATTTTCCTATTCAAAAACTTCCTGGAAATTAGGTCGAAAAGTTCACTGAGGCATTTCGACAAACAGTTCTAGACAGGTCCTGATACGTGTCCAAAACGGATACGAAACTTATGAAACCCGACACGAAACTAATGCAGACACTTAGGGGACAACTAGGGCTTCCAGAATATGAAAAGAAATCAAAATTTCATGGAGAAATGGAGAAGTTACCTATACTTGAACTTTCAAGAAAAACCTCCTTTCTATAGCTCTTCTCCTTGATGTCCCAATCCAAACAAATCACAACAAACTAAAATGAAACTTCAATGACAGCAAGAATAGGTGTATTAGAACCTAATGGAAGAGATTTGAATGAAAAAGGAAGAGGAATGGAATTCTAGGGATTAATTGAAATAGGAAACAAACCTTTCTTAAACTTGAGGTTTTCCTAAAAAAGAGGCAACCCTAAACTAAGAGAGTATTTATAGGGTGGTGTTTCCAAGGATGATATGGTGGCTGGCCAATAATGTCTAGGGCTAGGGTTTTGGAGTTGTCTTGGGCTTTGGGCCAACTTACAAGGCTATGAGTTAAATTGATTTATTAAAGGTGCTAAATCATAAGCCATGACTTATGACTTTCTAATTCTTATTGCTAACTAGAGTCTAATGACCAAACCAAGGATTAGCTTAGGTTAGACTAGGGTCAAATAACCTAACCAAGTCCATACTAACTAGGGTTAGCTTCTAGGTTAGTCTACAAGGGTCAACACTAGTCAAAGTCAACCTAGTCCAAACAATTCCAAAATAAATCCTAAAAATTCCCATAAATTCAAATAAATTATAATAAATTCAAATAACCCTAAAAATGTCAAAAATACCGTAATCACATGGCTAGGCTCTAGGGTAGGCAGTCTCTACTGTTCACTAGTAAATCACCATAAATCATAAGTCATGAATTTAAATAGTTTAAAAATAATTAAAAATCACTAAAAATTATAATATGAAATAAATATCATTAAATAATAATTATAATTACAACAAAATTACCCTCTTCTGGAAAACTAGGTGTTACAATCCTACCCACCTTATAAAAATTTTGTCCTCAAAATTAAAATGGTAGTAGTCCTTCTAGGTCAAACACCCCACAATCAAAGTCTCAAACATACCTTTAGATAATCATATGCGTCTGTCCAAAATCATGATACTCAGAATCTTCGTCGTGCTAGTGAGCATGGCTACGATAATCACAGAGTCCTCGACTAAGGCACATACCTCTAGAATCATGGTATTTAAAATTTTTGTATTGCCGTGCGCTTGACAGCGAAAACCTTAAATTCCCACACCCGAGAAATACGTCCATAATCCGACTATATGTCCTCACTATGCCTGCTAGCATGACCCTAGAGGATTCTAAAATCTCATAATCGAGGCGACCTAGCCAATATGACTTATCTCAGAAGAAAATTAAATTATAATGAAACACCAGATCAAACTTATCAACAATGAGGAAACAGATAGGAATAGATGGAATGGAATTCCAAGATAGGTACAATGAGACAAGGTAGAATGGAATCGAGAAGATCAGAACCTGCAAGCACCTCTCCTACTGCCTGAGCATCCTCAAGTGTCATGGCGTAAGCTCGCCCTTGCTGGCCTCCCCTGGCCTGCTGCTGATGCTGTACGAACCTCTGTTGCTGAGTCTACAATGTTGGTCCCCTCTGTTGCCCTGCCGGAGCCCTAGCTCCTGCTCCCTGAGCTGTTCGTCCCGCAGACTTGGGACACTCTCTCAACTGATGATCTGATGATCCGCAGAGTAGGCACTTGCCTAGCCTCAACCGGTATTCACCGCAATCGTGTCCTGGTTTCTTACAGAAGGGGCAAAAGATAACATGCTGCTGTCTCTGCTGCTGCTGCTGGAACTGCCTCGGCTGCTGGTGCTGAAGGTGAGGCCTCTTGGCCTGGCCTCCGCTGCTGCTGCCCCCAACTGGGTCTCACCCCCTCTTGAGCCTAAGCTCAAGATCATCCTCTTCCAATAAGGCTCCCGTCAAGATCTCCTCGAATATGGCATCCCGGTTGCCCTTGGTCAAGGACTTGACCTCCTTGACTAGACCCTTCCGAAACCTCTGGGCCTTTGCCGTCTCGCTCAGGCCCTCTACGAACCTCCCGAGGCGGCCAAACTCCCCCGCATACTCCTCCACTGAAAGACTCCCCTGGACTAGGCTCTCGAACTGCGTCTCCAAGGCTCTGAGTGCTGAATCTGGGAAGAACTTCTTCTTGAAGAAGCCCTTGAACTGCTTCCAAGTCTGCCCAGCTACCTCCATCCTGGGGTCTGACTGATACCAGGTGCGAGCAAGATCTCGCATCCGGCTAGCTGCGGCCTCGATCTGAAGATCTGCTGGTATCCTGGCCAGGCGGAAGATCTCCTCTATATGCTCGATCCACTCATCGGCATATAGGATCCCCTCCGTCCCCAGAAAGTCTCTGGGGCTCATCTTCTGAAACTGCTCGATCCCCGGTGTCTTTGGCTGCTGGACTACCGGTCGAGCTGTGACTGTTGTAATGGCCAGCTCCATGCCTCTGTCCTGTCGAGCCTGCTGCCGGTCCATGAACTGCTGGAAGTATACGAACATCTGCGCTGCATCCACGTGTCCTGTAGACGACGGCTGCTAGAAAGGATCCTCTGGGATGACCGGGTCCTGCCTCCGAGCCGGTGGAAGCATACCCTCTGCTGCTACTGCCGAGGTCTCAATACGAGCAGAGGTGGCAGGAGCTGCAGTCCCCTGGCCCCGCTGTACTGGCTGAGAGGTAGCAGTCCCCTCTATAGCATCGTCATGAATGGCACGTTGCGATCGAGTCTCTACCATCCTGAAGATAGACAAACAAGAGTATCAATTTCTGAGAAAGAAGCATATAACAAAGACGGACAGTTAAAATTCAAAGGATCAGCTGACAATAAGGATTCGGATGGCAATAAAAGAATTTTCCTAAAGTGATTGAGTACCTTAAAATTAATGTCCTATATCCTACTGCAGGCTGTAGTGATACTCTAATTCGAATACCACTACACTTCTAGTCTCGACCTGCATGGGCCACCACTAAAAACGTGTCACGACTCGCACCCTAGAGTAAGGGCACGAGACGTGGGTACGTCCAGCCTACGTCGCAGTGTCGGCAGTAGAACGCTGTCCTAGGTCAACATACATCTAACAATATATCTCTAAACAGTTTATACTCCCCGAATGGGGGTGACATAGCAGTAAATGAACTCAATCACAACTAAGGAAGAGATAGCACGATATGAAATAGAACTCAAGGAAAAATAGAGGATAAAGTAGTCTAAGATAATCCCAGCAAATATCCAGAGGTACATGGTCTCAGATACTGAATGAAAGAATATATACAACTCAGAACAGAATAAAGTCTAGCTAAACATGTCTCAAGACTACAAAAATAAGATAAACCTAACTAAACTAGTCTAGGCAATGGGGTGATGTCCTCCGCTAGAGTTGGGTCCTCCTGAG
The DNA here is from genome assembly GCA_029216955.1 of Iris pallida. Taxonomy (NCBI): domain Eukaryota; kingdom Viridiplantae; phylum Streptophyta; class Magnoliopsida; order Asparagales; family Iridaceae; genus Iris; species Iris pallida. The sequence continues at coordinate 10,192,883 of JANAVB010022800.1, forward strand.
GGTCCAACTCGTAAGTGTCATCTAAGGCTGCCCCGTAGAAGGTATCTAGATAGGCCTCCTTCTCGTCCTCTGTAATATTTTCAACAGGTTCAGTCAGGACAGGAGCGAGCATAGTACATCTCATACAGTTCATATCATGGCAGGAAATATAAAGCAAGCAATAGAGTAAGATACATGAAACGCTGTAAGAAGATGTACATAAAACAGAAGAGATATTTGATAACTGGAAATATATACATGATAAGTAAGAACTGTAAGTGACTAGTGATTTAGAGTAAGAGATGGCATGTAATTGGCTTAGGTTGAACATGATGTACATGAGTGAACATGTAGGACATCAGCCAATAAGGCTGTGTTGTACATGATAAAACATAAAAAGTAACAGAGTGAACATGATGGGTAAATCACGTGACCATTTATACTCACCCCTACCCACAATCAATACACAAGGATCCGTTCAAGTTACGTTACGGACATGATGTTTTGGTTATATAAGAAATACATGAGGAAACATGAGTGTTCATGAAAGAACATGAGAGTACATGAACGTACATAAAAGAACATGAGAGAACATAAGTGTACATGAATAACGCAGAAGCAAGGAATACATGATGTACATGAAACATATGTCATAAAGTATCCGATGCGCCCGCTAAGGGGGATAACATCCCAAGAAGAGATCCCTATAGTACCAATCCGTGATGATAACGTGACAGCATCAAGTAAAAGTAATCTAGAGCGAGAATATAAGTCGTGACAAGTATGAAACGATCAGAGAATGTACTCGCCTGGTATCTGAGTGTCCAATATGAAAGTACTGTCCGAGGAGTGGTGTCTGGCTCCTAATCAGAACAGCATAAGTCACAACAAGTCCAAAATGGTAAAATGAAGTCCTACTATGCATTCTACATGATTCTACGTCGATCTAGGCCAAAGTCAACTCTTGGTCAACTCTTGGTCAACTCTGGTCAACCCTAGAAGTCAAACTAGGTCAACCAAGTCTAAACTAGGCCAAACTAGTCTACCTTAGTCTAATCAAGCCTAGCTTAGTACATACACAATATACATATATATACACTACACTATACATATACATTATATATATCATATATAACCATAGGCTAATGTGTAACCTATACAATATTAAGCTAATACATAGAAATATATACATATGCATAAAGGGCTCATGTGTGTGTGATAATGTGTATGTGTGTGTTAACAAAGTGTGTAGAGAGATGTGTGTGTGTGTGTCATAGGATTTGTAAGAGTGTTAGGTGTAATGTGTTAGTAAGGGAATTGTGTGAGGGGGTAAAAAGTGGACTGTACAGGAATGTAAAACCTGGAACACAAAACAGTTAACATTTGAATCCTAAACAGTTTACAGTTTACCATAAAACAGTGGGCTAATGCATACATGTGTAAAATCTGAAACAGTGGCTTTGTGTGTGTGTGTGAGGGAGAGTGGACTGTGAGATATAGAAGAGAGTGTCCTGTTGACAGGAACTGAACCAAAGCAATCTAATACAATCCCAGGTTTCAGGTTATCTGAGAAGGAAAAGAAGGGAAGGAAATCATTTCCCAGGTTAATAAGAACATGACAGTTCTCAAAGCCAATAACAGTTCTCCATGAATAGATTCCTAGGTTTATAAGAACTGGAAATCAATGCAGATATTGGTTTAAAGAATCAGGTGACTGGTTCAAAAGGGAGCTTATCACAGGTTAAATAACTAAACAGTGTATCCATTGTACAGTTCAACTTCAAATGACATTCGAACTTCTCCCCCAACCAAAAGCCTACATTTGTATTTATACTTAGTTAATCATGGATTATAACATGTAATGATCAAAAATCAGTTGAAAACATACACAAACAGTAACTTAAACACCTACTCAGGTTTGAATTAAACCTTCACTTTACATTGAACTCTCAGTTCAAAGGTTCTACTTAAATCAATCTCATGTCAGAAATTAAAGAATCAATTCAAGTTTAAACTAAGAAATAGAAATGGGAAACCAAATCAGGATTTAGTGATTAGTTCCTGATACTGCATTGTATCAGTTGAATACATTGGTTTCAAAGCCACTCCAGTTAATCACATTTCAGGTGAACCAGCATCCCAAAAGAAGTACAATTCAGAAATCAAATTCAAGTTAAATCCCAGTGTATCAGAGCTTTTAGAGTATCAGGCCTTTGCAAATCCCAAACCCAAATCACATTCGAAAACCCCATAAATCAGTCCCAAATCAATCCAATTCTGACATATAGCTAGGAATCATATAGGTACACATATTAGAGTTTAAAATCATGCAATTAAACAGTCTAAAGTAGTTTAAAATTGATGCTAAAACCATATTTTAAAACCTGGAAAAATCAGTGAATAATAGGCTGATACACAGTTTCAGAAAATTGGGAATTCGAGAATTCAACATTAAAATCAAATTAAAATGCTAAACTAAAGGTTGGTAAACCTCAACACACTTGTGCACGTGTCATACAAGTCACCTCGTGTCCACCATGGCCGTATACGACGTGTCCACACACGAGAACCCAACCGACAGTACACTGGACTGAACCAGTCCTGTACAGTCGAGCCAAGCAACTCGAGAGAACTCTCTCGATACTAAATGAAACCCGATGAAACTTGGGGAATGTCTTGGCAGACATTGCCCCTAGGTCTCCAATGAATTTCGTGTCCAAAGACCCCGTGTCGTGTCCTGTGGAACCCCCGAGTAGCAGGGGATCCAACCCGAGCACGCGCGTGCGTGTGCAGCGCGTGTCCACGTGCCGATTCTGACACGACGTGACGCAGAGACACTCTCAGACACAAAGAAATGCATAAGCGACATCACAAGCAATTTTTCTATTCAAAAACTTCCTGGAAATTAGGTCGAAAAGTTCACTGAGGCATTTCGACAAACAGTTCTAGACAGGTCCTGATACGTGTCCAAAACGGACACAAAACTTATGAAACCCGACACGAAACTAATGCAGACACTTAGGGGACTCCTAGGGCTTCCTGAATATGAAAAGAAATCAAAGTTTTATGGAGAAATGGAGAAGTTACCTATACTTGAACTTTCAAGAAAAACCCCCTTTCTATAGCTCTTCTCCTTGATGTCCCAATCCAAACAAATCACAACAAACTGAAATGAAACTTCAATGACAGCAAGAATAGATGTATTAGAACCTAATAGAAGAGATTTGAATGAAAAAGGAAGAGGAATGGAATTCTAGGGATTAATTGAAATAGGAAACAAACCTTTCTTAAACTTGAGCTTTTCCTAAAAAAGAGGCAACCCTAAACTAAGAGAGTATTTATAGGGTGGTGTTCCCAAGGATGATATGGTGGCTGGCCAATAATGTCTAGGGCTAGGGTTTTGGAATTGTCTTGGGCTTTGGGCCAACTTACAAGGCTATGAGTTAAATTGATTTATTAAAGGTGCTAAATCATAAGCCATGACTTATGACTTTCTAATTATTATTGCTAACTAGAGTCTAATGACCAAACCAAGGATTAGCTTAGGTTAGACTAGGGTCAAATAACCTAACCAAGTCCATACTAACTAGGGTTAGCTTCTAGGTTGGTCTACAAGGGTCAACACTAGTCAAAGTCAACCTAGTCCAAACAATTCCAAAATAAATCCTAAAAATTCCCATAAATGCAAATAAATTATAATAAATTCAAATAACCCTAAAAATGTCAAAAATATCCTAATCACATGGCTAGGCTTTAGGGTAGACAGTCTATACTGTTCACTAGTAAATCACCATAAATCACAAGTCATGAATTTAAATAGTTTAAAAATAATTAAAAATCACTAAAAATTATAATATGAAATAAATATCATTAAATAATAATTATAATTACAAAATTCCAAAATTACTCTCTTCTAGAAAACTGGGTGTTACACTGTATCGGAAAGTTTTCTATTATTTTGAAAGCAATTTTTTGTCAGATTTGGGAGCTCGATTTCTCGACGCATAGTCGCCGAAATTTGAATCTACGAAAAGTTTTGCGAAGCCCTATAGATTATCTAGGACTGTATTCAATTAGATTTTTGAAATTGCTACTATTGTGTTCACAAACTTCCTACAAACATAGAGTTTGGGATTGTTTCTAAAATGTTCTCGAAACAGTTTTTCTTCGACTTATGAGTCGATTTTACGGACATATAGGTTCGATGCATTCAAAACTATTTACTAAGGTTTCTTGGGGGTCTTGTAAGATCTCGATACTAGATCAAGAATTTATTGAATAGATTTGAAGAAACATGGCAGAAAACTGGTGTACCTGGCTGCGGATTAAAACAGATGCCATGCCCCAGAACCAGAATACTGGAGAGCGGGGGAAGACACAGCCAGCTACGTATATTGAAATAGAATACATCTCAACTATACGGTCACGGCTGTCTAGATATGAGGGTTTACTACAAGCCAGCAGTCTCTTAAGGTCAAGCCTATTGTCTCAATCTCAAGCAATTAACAGAGTTACAAGATGTTAGAGCATCAAATATATATATAAGGCGTCCCAAATATTACATATTGGATGATCATGAAGCTAGTCGTACAAAATGATAGGACTAGCAAGAGTTCAGTCATACATGATCAACCCTAGGATTTGTTAATCATGTTTACAGCCCGTAGGCAGACAGTAAGTAAATGTGCATCGAGCTAACAGGTGCTCGTCGGCTAAACGCCTCAAAAGAATAAATTTACATATAAGTGGGTGAAACAAAAAGGAAAACCCACTCTTGGCCCGGGTTCCGTCTAGTTGTCACCATTGGGCTGGAAGCTCGGTAGATCCTCGGGAGCTGCTCCGAAATCTGGCCACACAAAACCAGCTGGGTCAAACCCCAGAAAGAGCAAGTGCCACAAAGGAGGCCACAAATAAGAACAAAAGCCAGCATATCAGAACATAAAGAATAAAGGAAAGTACAAGTAATAAAAGTACACAGGGCGATAAACGACTAGGGACGTGGAACCATTCCGGGAGCCAGGTTACAATCCTTAAACCAAACAAGGACCCGGATTGTAGCCCTTCGCCTGAATAGCTCACTGCCTCTACCCATTTATCGTTAGAGATAAGTAAAACAATCATGATCAAGAGTTCCAGGTACAAGGCTAGACAAGACTTAGATAGGGCTGGACACCATTCATTCACAATCGGCCAAGCAAGTACTACGGCTTACTACTTTAACTAACTAGGGTTATCACAAGCCTAATTACTAACAAGATGCAAGTGAGAAACTCCCAGTCCCAAGCCCTGCAGACCATCCAGTTATCCTTCCGCGGGTTGAGAGTTATAGTTGGGTACATTGCCCGGGAGACAAATGTACCCTTAGGTGACTTAGAGGGTGCAACACATGACAGTGTGCTGGAAATGTGCTCTACTCGTCGGCAAGCTACAAGTCCATTAAAGTGCCCAGATAACGAGATTGCCTGTGACTGGGAATTCTCCATGTTCTAGTTTGATCTACTAATTAGCCTAATCCAATTTAGCGCGAGTCCCTGGCCGTGGTACCCAGGAAGTCACGTCCTAGACATGATGCAAGACAAGACAAGTGGATTGTGCAAACAAGCAAGCAGGAACACCCACGGTGTCAAGGCAAGTCAAGTCAAGTTATCAAGTCAAGTCAAGTCAAGAGTGCGCCGCCACGGGCTACTATCAAGTTATCAAGGTAAATCATGTCAGGGTACTTGTCAGGGGTGCGCCACGATGGGCCACTATCAAGTCAGGTTGGTCGTGTCAGGAGTGCACCACTACGGGTCACTGTCAAGTTATACTAGTTCCTTGTCATCCTATGCTGTGTACAATAGTTATTCCAAACATATTAAGCAAAATCAAGTTCATGCCAAAAGGCGTAAGGATATAAAATGGGCGTAAAATACCTAATAAAATACTAATATAAAATAGGACTATAGAAGAGCCAAGATCAAGAAATAACAAATTCATCATAGACAAGTAGGTTGTACAAGGGGGTCAGGGGTAGGTCTGCGCAGGGTGTGTACTGCGCACGGAAGAGCTGCGCAAGAGTTGTCTTGCGCAAGGGTTACCTTGCGCAAGGGTAGACTGCGCAGGGGTTACCTTGCGCAAGGGTGGTTTGCGCAAGGGTGGGTTGCGCAGAAGTGAATTGCGCAGGAGCGGTTTGCGCAGAAGTGAATTGCGCAGGGGTCACTTTGCGCATGGCTGGATTGCGCATGGCTAGCTTGTGCCAGCGCAGCGCAAAGCGCTGGCCAAGTGACTGCGCAAACGGCCATGCGCTAAAGAGCACAGGCCAGGGGTGCGCAATCGGCCATGCGCTAAAAAGCGCAAGGCAGGGGGCTGTTCTTCCTGGCCGAGAGCAAGTCCAAAAACACCAAGAACTTCAATTCTTCATATTTTTGTCAAATCAAAACCAAATCTAGATTTTTAAAGTTCTAACTTGAGTAAAATTGAATTCTCTTCCACATGGAAGCATCAAAGTTTAATAGATCAAAACCAAGGATTTCCGAAAATGGTTAAAACCTAGATCTAGAAGAATGAAAGCTCCAAATCACAAAATTCCAAGTTCTAATGTTGATCTACATGTCCTAATCTATCAAATGGACAAATAAAATTGGGTGCTTATTTGTTGGCAAGGTGCACTTGCCTATTGGTTGGGGAGTTGTGTGGAAGAAGGAAGAAGAAGAAGTTTGTAAGAAATAAATGAGAGAATAAAGAGGAGAGAGAAAAGTAGGTGGTGTTATAAAGTGGGGGAGTTGTGGTGTGCTGAGGGAGGAGTGTAGGTTAAGGTGTTCCATTCATGATAAACCAAACTAAACCAACTTTCACAAAATAAAACCAAGCCATGGTCCAAAATCCATTTACGAGAAACCAAAATCCGCAAGTCGAGAAAATAAAATACGTGCCAAAAATCAAATACGAGCATAAATACGAAATACAGGAAATGAGGGTGACAACTCTACCCACCTTCAAAGAATTCCGTCCTCGGAATTTAATCAAGGAGCTAGAGATTGCCACGACAAGCTATACTAAGCACAGACAAGCTACACTAAGCAGTTCAATCATACAATCATACAATACAAGCAAGGAAGGGAAAGCGTAAGGCACAAGGAAGACATTATACCTTACGAGTCAAACAGGTAGGGATATCGCGATCGGATGTCGTCCTCACGCTCCCACGTTGACTCACCTAGAGAGTGATGACCCCAAGCAACACGGACTAAGTTAATAGTCTTGTTCTTGAGCGTCTTTTCTCTCCGGTCCAATATAGACACGGGCCTCTCCTCATACGAAAGGTTGGTACCAACAACCAATTCCGAATGATCTAGGATATGGCTCGGGTCCGGGATGTACCGTCTTAATTGGGACACATGGAATACATCATGTACCTCACTTAGCGACGGCGGAAGAGCGAGACGATAGGACACATCGCCTACTCGCTCCAGAATATCGAACGGCCCTATATACCTAGGACTAAGCTTTCTCCGTACGCCAAAACGAATGACGCCGCGGGTAGACGAGATCCTAAGGAATACATGGTCGCCGACGGCAAATTCTAAGGGACGCCGATGAGCATCGGCCCAATGGCGCTGGCGATCCTGAGCAACTCGGAGGTGATCTCTGACTCTCCTAACCACTTCAACCATCTGAGATATCAGTTTTGGACCGAGCATCTGCCTCTCTCCGACATCGTCCCATGCTAACGGAGATCTGCACTTCCTGCCATACAGAGCCTCGAAGGGTGCCATCTGGATACTGGCCTGGAAACTATTATTGTACGAGAATTCCACTAGGTGCAGGTGATCCTCCCACGAACCACCGAAGTCAAGGGTACATAACCTCAACATATCTTCGAGAGTTTGTATAGTACGCTCTGACTGCCCATCTGTCTGCGGATGATATGCTGAGCTGAACTTGAGACGAGTCCCTAAACTTTGATGAAGACTGCGCCAAAAGTGCGATGTGAATCTCGTATCCCTGTCCGATACTATGCTGACTGGCACTCCGTGAAGTCTGACAATCTGCCTGAGATACATCTCTGCTAGCTGTGCCGTCGACTGTCCAACTCTAAACGGAAGAAAGTGTGCCACCTTGGTAAGCCTGTCCACAATGACCCAAATAGCATCTCTGCCTGCCGGAGATCTGGGTAACCCAGTCACAAAATCCATGGTAATGTGTTCCCACTTCCATTCTGGGATCGGTAAAGGTTGAAGAAGTCCAGCTGGCCTCTGATGTTCAGCCTTGACTTGTTGGCAAACCAAACATCGAGAGACGTACCGGGCTATCTCCCTCTTCATACCATTCTACCAAAAGTGTTGACGAATATCTCTGTACATCTTCGTGCTGCCTGGGTGAATGGAGTACTGCGAACTGTGAGCCTCTGCCATGACTTTCTGTCTGATATCTCCACTGGGTACACAAAGACGCGTGCCGTGTCGAAGTGTACCATCCTCATGAATACATAACTCTGGCCTTCTCCCTGCCTCGCACTCTGCTCTGAGACGCTGAATCTTGGAATCTGTTAACTGTGCTGTCCGGATCCTCTCAACTATGGTGGACTGAATCTGTAGGCTGGCCATCAAGGCCACATTGGAAGGAAGAATCACTTCAATTCCCATCTTCTGAAGATCTGCCAATAGCTCTGGTTGCGCCGTCAGGAAATAAACTCCGGCTCTCCTGCTCAACGCATCTGCTACAAAGTTGGCCTTTCCTGGATGATACTGCAAATCCATATCGTAGTCCACAAGTAGCTCGAGCCATCTTCTCTGCCGCATATTAAGATCCTTCTGGGTGAAGACATACTTCAGGCTCTTATGATCAGTGAATATCTCTACTCTGTCTCCGTACAAGTAGTGCCTCCACAACTTAAGTGCAAATACTACTGCTGCTAGCTCCAAGTCGTGGGTCGGGTAATTCTTCTCATGATCACGGAGTTGACGTGACGCATAAGCAATTACCTTCCCATGCTGCATCAAAACACATCCCAATCCTCTGCCTGAAGCATCGCAGTAAACTGTAAATCCTCCGGTCCCATCTGGAAGTGTAAGAATGGGAGCCGTTATCAAACCTCGCTTCAACTTCTCAAATGATTCCTGACATTCTGCCGTCCAAACGAACGGCACATCCTTGCGGGTCAACTGGGTCATCGGCGCTGAAATCCTTGCAAAATCAGAGACGAACCGCCGGTAGTAGCCGGCCAATCCAAGAAAGCTGCGAACTTCTGCTACTGAGCTGGGTACTGGCCATGCCTCGATAGCTACAATCTTCTGGGGATCCACTTCCACTCCTCCTCTGGTAATGATGTGACCCAAGTAAGAAATACGATCGAGCCAGAACTCGCATTTACTGAACTTGGCGTACAACTGGTGCTCTCTGAGAATCTGGAGGACAATTCTGAGATGCTGCTCGTGCTCTGCTTCACTCTTGCTGTAGACCAGGATGTCATCAAGGAACACTATCACAAACTGATCCAAGTAAGGCATGAAAATACGGTTCATGAGGTCCATGAACACCGCCGGCGCATTGGTCGCTCCAAAGGGCATAACTAGAAACTCCCAATGCCCGTACCTAGATCTGAACGTCGTCTTCGAGGTGTCCTGCTCTCTGACTCTGATCTGGTGGTATCCTGACCGCAAGTCTATCTTCGAGAAAATTGAAGCCCCCTTGAGTTGATCAAACAAGTCATCTATCCTCGGGAGAGGGTATCTGTTCTTGATTGTCACTGAGTTCAAGGTACGATAATCAACACATAGCCTGGACGTACCATCCTTCTTTTTCACAAGAAGCATCGGGGCTCCCCAAGGCGATCCACTTGCACGAATGAATCCCTTGGTTCTAAGTTCTTCAATCATCTTGTACAAAATCTCCAACTCTGAAGGCGCCATCCTGTAGACTCGCTCTGATACTGGTGCTGTCCCGGGAATCAAGTCAATGGTGAACTCGATCTCTCGCTCTGGTGGCATCCCTGGAAGTTCCTCTGGGAAGACATCTGGAAACTCTTCAACTATCCGGGGCAACTGCGCTGCTGCTACTACTGCCATCTGCAATACTGGGGGAGAAGGCTCCACGGCGCCTCTGGAAAATGAAAACTCTGGCCCTCCGGGAATACTAAAGACAACTCTGCCAACATGGCAGTCTATCCTAGCATAATGGTTCCTCAACCAATCCATGCCTAGGACTACATCATAGTCTGCCATAGGGAACTCTATGAGCCTAGCGGGGAACTCTCTACCGCTAACTACGATCCGACACGAGGAAAACACTCGATCTACTCCCACAAGACCATTACCAGTAAGTATATTGAGCCTCACTGATAATGACTCGGGCTCCAATCCTATCCGTGTCGCGAATCGTGCAGACATGAATGAATGCGATGCACCAGAATCAAATAATACAGATGCTGGAAAAGTGTTGACGAGAATAGTACCTGCCACTACCTCACCTGGTGCAACTTCTTCTTCCATGGTCATCATCATAGCCTGACCTCTAGCTGCGGGTCCCCTCTGCTGGAATCCCCTCTATCGGTTCTGTACTGGAGCCTGGGTGAACTGCTGCTGGAAGGCCTGGGCCTGGGGCGCCAATGGCCTCGGGTACTGCTGTTGCTGCTGTTGCTGGACTGGAACTGGGGCTGGTCCTCTCACCGAAGAACTAGAAAGATTGGATGATGATGGACCTCCCCTATTCGGGCAGGTCCCTATCTTGTGATCTGCTCCTCCGTAAGCCAGGCACAATCCCTGTGCCCTGCGACACTCTGCCACTACATGGCCCGGCTTCCCGCAATGAGAACATCCCACCACGGAAGACTGCTTATGCTTCTGCTGCTGCGGGTACGTCGGGGTCGAATGCTGAACCGACGTCACTGAGGCCGCCCGCCTCGGAGTTCCAATGGTTATACCCCTAGCTGCCGGGGCTGGAGCTGAAGACTGGTGCATCTGGTTGTGGGACCGCTTCCTGCCTTCGGTCATGTCCACAATTCTCCGGGAGGTATACTCATGCCTCCTCGCTGCCTTCAATACTGCATCGAACGTCTGGTGCTCGAACTGTTCGACAGCCAATAATATCTCTAAATGCAGCCCCTGCTGGAACCGCTGGGCCCTATCGAATTCGGTTGCCACCAAGGTGGGGGCGAACCTACTCAGCCTGGAAAACTCGGTCGCATAGCCATCGACCGTCCTACCTCCTTGCTTCAAGTTGGTGAACCGGGTCTGCAGGTCGTACCGTGCCACCGCATCGAAGTACTTTATCTGGAATCTCTCTCTGAACGTCGCCCAAGTGACTGGTGTTGCTAATCCCATGGCCTGAGCCGCCCACCAATCGCGAGCCAAGTCTAACAACTGTAGCCGTACCACGGCCACCTTCTCATTCTCAGGTGTCCTAGCTGCTTCTAGAACCACCTCGGTATCCTGAAGCCAAGCGTCTGCGGCAATCGCATCTTCACTGCCGTCAAAGAAGGGAGGGTTCAAGTGCTTGAAACTGTTGGCCGCCTGATTCCCATGGGGACCTCCTCGGTTTAGTGCATCATGAACTTTCTGGTGCAAGGCGTCGCCTCGACGATCTTGGGATGCAAGCAGTTCTCTGATAAGCCCTACCAAAGGTCCCTCATCCTGTCTAGCTGGTTGAACGGGCGGAGCTGCCTGAACTGGAGGTTCTGAGCCTCCGGAAAGCATAACTCGGGAGGCTACTCCAGAGTGCTGAGCTTGATCTTCTTGGCGCTGGGGTGCTTGTCGAGCTCCCTCTGGCTGGTTGGCAGGTCCGGGAGTAATGCCGCTGAAGAAGACGACATAGGGAACAGTAAGGAAAGGACCAGGACAGATCAATGATACAAGCATGTGATCAGGTCAAGAATCTCAGGGGTTTGAAGATACGAGCAGAGATCAAAGGCGAATATTGATTGAGACATCTATTCGGTAAACCCTCACATTTCTTGATTGACAAGACCTGCATGGGCCACCACTTAAACCGTGTCACGCCCCAGAACCAGAATACTGGAGAGCGGGGGCAGACACAGCCAGCTACGTATATTGAAATAGAATACATCTCAACTATACGGTCACGGCTGTCTAGATATGAGGGTTTACTACAAGCCAGCAGTCTCTTAAGGTCAAGCCTATTGTCTCAATCTCAAGCAATTAACAGAGTTACAAGATGTTAGAGCATCAAATATATATATATAAGGCATCCCAAATATTACATATTGGATGATCATGAAGCTAGTCGTACAAAATGATAGGACTAGCAAGAGTTCAGTCATACATGATCAACCCTAGGATTTGTTAATCATGTTTACAGCCCGTAGGCAGACAGTAAGTAAATGTGCATCGAGCTAACAGGTGCTCGTCGGCTAAACGCCTCAAAAGAATAAATTTACATATAAGTGGGTGAAACAAAAAGAAAAACCCACTCTTGGCCCGGGTTCCGTCTAGTTGTCACCATTGGGCTGGAAGCTCGGTAGATCCTCGGGAGCTGCTCCGAAATCTGGCCACACAAAACCAGCTGGGTCAAACCCCAGAAAGAGCAAGTGCCACAAAGGAGGCCACAAATAAGAACAAAAGCTAGCATATCAGAACATAAAGAATAAAGGAAAGTACAAGTAATAAAAGTACACAGGGCGATAAACGACTAGGGACGTGGAACCATTCCGGGAGCCAGGTTACAATCCTTAAACCAAACAAGGACCCGGATTGTAGCCCTTCGCCTGAATAGCTCACTGCCTCTACCCATTTATCGTTAGAGATAAGTAAAACAATCATGATCAAGAGTTCCAGGTACAAGGCTAGACAAGACTTAGATAGGGCTGGACACCATTCATTCACAATCGGCCAAGCAAGTACTACGGCTTACTACTTTAACTAACTAGGGTTATCACAAGCCTAATTACTAACAAGATGCAAGTGAGAAACTCCCAGTCCCAAGCCCTGCAGACCATCCAGTTATCCTTCCGCGGGTTGAGAGTTATAGTTGGGTACATTGCCCGGGAGACAAATGTACCCTTAGGTGACTTAGAGGGTGCAACACATGACAGTGTGCTGGAAATGTGATCTACTCGTCGGCAAGCTACAAGTCCATTAAAGCGCCCAGATAACGAGATTGCCTGTGACTGGGAATTCTCCATGTTCTAGTTTGATCTACTAATTAGCCTAATCCAATTTAGCGCGAGTCCCTGGCCGTGGTACCCAGGAAGTCACGTCCTAGACATGATGCAAGACAAGACAAGTGGATTGTGCAAACAAGCAAGCAGGAACACCCACGGTGTCAAGGCAAGTCAAGTCAAGTTATCAAGTCAAGTCAAGTCAAGTCAAGAGTGCGCCGCCACGGGCCACTATCAAGTTATCAAGGTAAATCATGTCAGGGTACTTGTCAGGGGTGCGCCACGACGGGCCACTATCAAGTCAGGTTGGTCGTGTCAGGAGTGCACCACTACGGGTCACTGTCAAGTTATACTAGTTCCTTGTCATCCCATGCTGTGTACAATAGTTATTCCAAACATATTAAGCAAAATCAAGTTCATGCCAAAAGGCGTAAGGATATAAAATGGGCGTAAAATACCTAATAAAATACTAATATAAAATAGGACTATAGAAGAGCCAAGATCAAGAAATAACAAATTCATCATAGAAAAGTAGGTTGTGCAAGGGGGTCAGGGGTAGGTCTGCGCAGGGTGTGTACTGCGCATGGAAGAGCTGCGCAAGAGTTGTCTTGCGCAAGGGTTACCTTGCGCAAGGGTAGACTGCGCAGGGGTTACCTTGCGCAAGGGTGGTTTGCGCAAGGGTGGGTTGCGCAGAAGTGAATTGCGCAGGAGCGGTTTGCGCAGAAGTGAATTACGCAGGGGTCACTTTGCGCATGGCTGGATTGCGCATGGCTAGCTTGCGCCAGCGCAGTCCAGCACAGCACAAAGCGCTGGCCAAGTGACTGCGCAAACGGCCATGCGCTAAAGAGCACAGGCCAGGGGTGCGCAATCGGCCATGCGCTAAAAAGCGCAAGGCAGGGGGCTGTTCTTCCTGGCCGAGAGCAAGTCCAAAAATACCAAGAACTTCAATTCTTCATATTTTTGTCAAATCAAAACCAAATCTAGATTTTTAAAGTTCTAACTTGAGTAAAATTGAATTCTCTTCCACATGGAAGCATCAAAGTTTAATAGATCAAAACCAAGGATTTCCGAAAATGGTTAAAACCTAGATCTAGAAGAATGAAAGCTCCAAATCACAAAATTCCAAGTTCTAATGTTGATCTACATGTCCTAATCTATCAAATGGACAAATAAAATTGGGTGCTTATTTGTTGGCAAGGTGCACTTGCCTATTGGTTGGGGAGTTGTGTGGAAGAAGGAAGAAGAAGAAGTTTGTAAGAAATAAATGAGAGAATAAAGAGGAGAGAGAAAAGTAGGTGGTGTTATAAAGTGGGGGAGTTGTGGTGTGCTGAGGGAGGAGTGTAGGTTAAGGTGTTCCATTCATGATGAACCAAACTAAACCAACTTTCACAAAATAAAACCAAGCCATGGTCCAAAATCCATTTACGAGAAACCAAAATCCGCAAGTCGAGAAAATAAAATACGTGCCAAAAATCAAATACGAGCATAAATACGAAATACAGGAAATGGGGGTGACAACAGAGCATGCTCTATTTCGTGTCGGTCTAGGGCGGCACTGGCAGCTTTCCGGTGATCGCGCGGTCGATGCAGCCAGCCAAGGACCCGCATGGGGTGTCAAGGTACTTGGGGTCAGGTGCTTGGGGTCGGGGAGATGTGGTATCGATGGGTTCTCTTTGAGGAACTTTACGGGACTGCACGTATACATATAGCGTTTATATCCTATTTGCAATTGAATTTCTAACTTGGTCCTGCGTAGAGCTACCTAGGGTTGATGAGAATCTATAGGATTTGAGTTTGGAGAGGAATTGGTGAAATTCGTTTAAGATTTGATCCTATCAAATCTTTTCCCCTGTCATTTGCTGCTCGCAGGAAGCCCAGTCGGGCTATTGCTATTACCCTTTCAGGAACAGTAGTTGTCTATCACCCTTTTTTCTTTATTTACATAAATATTTATAAATCAGAATTTTAATAAAAAAATTCAGAGAATTCTTAAATAAAATCTAAAATATTTTCTATAAATGTATTTCCATTTATTTGCACTTATATTTATTTTATTATTATATATATTTTTAAAAGACTTAATAATAGGTAATACCTTTCTTTCTAAATAAATCATAATAATTCTAATCAAGATAAATTCCAATAATTCACAATGAAATTCAAATAAAATCATAAAATATATTTAACAAATATATGTAAATTTTATCAGGCATATATTTACTTCTCTATATAAGAAAAGCTTATAGGCATATTCTGTATAACTACTCAATATATTTACCTAAGTTATTCAAATAAAATAAAAATAATGCATAAATTTTGGAGGTTTTGCAAATGTATGGAATGACAAGTACTAGTTCCGGCAACTTGTCGAGTATTTTCTTTTGTTTCAATCAATGTAGCCGCAACAGCATAGCCAATGTAATATGAATTGCACTTTGTTGCAAGCTATCAATGAAAGCATATTACTATCTTTCTAAATTGTGTGTTCAATTTTCTGCGATTTATGAAGTTCTAACTTGATGTTTCAAAAGATGTATCAAATATAATGTTCTTGCCTTGTACGAGTACAACTCCAGACTCGTACGACATCACGCCCTAGCGAGGACGATCGATTCGGTATAATCGATGCGAGGACGAATGGTTTGTCGAATCGGGATGTGACAGTAACTAAGTAAATAGAAAATTAGTTGGGATGAGGGGGCTTTAGGCACAAGTAAGGTATGGTCCCAAAAAACCTAGATTGACCTAGTTAACAAGGAATTGACCTAGTTTGATCTAGAAATGACTTTAAGACCTAGAATTGAGCTAGTATAGCATGTTTATGTTTCCAAAACACAATTTGACATTGATATCCCATATTTAGGTCTTCGAGGCACCATATCAGATATTGTTGATACTTCACACCGGATCTCAGGCGAGTACATTCTCTGACAAATTTTTATTTATGATATTTTCTATGTTTCTTGTATTTAGTGTAGATACCCATAATTTTTTGACACATTGGTTACACGGATTGGTATTTCTGGATCCCGTCATGAGATGTTATTCCCGGTATCTCTTGGTGTACCTTGTGCAAGCCTTGTTGTTGTTCTTGTGCATTTTATGGACACCGATTCATGTGAAGGCTTGCGACCTTCTCAGATAATCTCGTGTCGTAACATACCATGGTTGGATCCACTATACTAGTCGGGGCGGGGAGTATTAGCGTAGATACGTGATCAATACCCTCCTTGTATCAAGTCTTGTTCCTTGAATAGTGTTAATCATACACTGTACGTATAATTAACCAGGCCATAAATTCATGTGCAAGTTCCTAAGCCGATCACATGTTGAAACTGGTACTCACTCACGTATATAGTTATTTTCTGATTACTGTACATGATGATTCATGTTCTCTACTATTTACTTACAGTATTTCTATATATGTTGTATCCACGTACATGTTTACCTTATCATGTATATTCTCTCTATTTACTGTTACATAGTCTTTATCAGTTACTGGAACTGTTATTAAAAATGTACTTCGCTCCATTTCTGATTGGATATATTTTTTAGACGTCATTCGTGACAGTTGCCCTACCTATTACGTCCCACAGGACGTGGTAGGCGTAGAACGGGAGACTCTGATTCCAAGGGTTTAGCTCCAGCTGATGAGACTTATTTAGCGATTCAGTTAGGCTAAATTTGTACTGAATTTGTTCCAGCTTGACTTTTGGCCTGTTTATTATTTAGACATGTATATGAGATAAACGACTCTTAGACTCTGGACTTGTATTACTTTTATGTTAGACATTTTATGGATATTGTATATCATGTTGTCATTTTCTTTATCGTGCCATTATTCTTCCTTATAGTCTTGTGATTAAGTATGAATATTGTCATTACTTGTCCTCCGTTTGGATATAATTATCTCAACATATTATGATATGTGTACTGCTAGTTAGCATTATAGACCTAGACAGCGTTCTACCGCCGATGCTGCGGCGTAGACTCGACGCTGTCACGCACTCGTGCCCCTATAACTAGTACGGGTCATGACAGTTTTGAAACCCCCTTTTATATATATATATATATATATATATATATATATATATATATATATATATATATGAGTCCGGATCGGAAGCCCCCCAGCGGGAGTCCCCCAAAAGCCTCCCTCTTACTGCACCGTTGGATCGAGGGGATGCACCCGCGGGCCCCACGCAGCCCACTCGATCCAACGGTGCACTAGGGAGGGGGGCGCCAGCTGGGGAGCTTCTGATCCGGATTCTATATATATTGCTCTGAGAGGGCAAAAAAATGCAACAATTCAAATATGCCAGGACCTGCGACTGAAGTGACTTCAACTATTCGATTGCATCATTGCATCATCTAACATCAAAGCTTTGACTTACTAGTAGCATCTAGGCATGAGGTTTTGCAAGACTGAGGAGTCTATACAAGACTTGATCTCTACGGGTTAGAGACTCAGCAAAAGTAACGAAACCAGAACATGGGCGAGTAATGAATCCAACAAAAAAAAAGATGTAATGTACAGAAACATAAACTGGATAATGGTTTCCGCTAGGTATGATCCTACTGTACAAGGTTCATGAATATAACTGAACCCTATATGTACTCGAGAGGCATAGTGCCTCTACTGCAAGGAATACCCCGTTTTTGTGTCAGTTGAATCCTGAATCGTTAAAGCATATCGTATCCATTTTCGTGACTTGAACTTGGATTCTTAAAGTTCCTCCAGAACTGTAGAATATTGCGGCAAGGTGGGATGTGCATTTACATTGCTTCAGTGGCCTCACTACTTTTTGTTGGCTTTTCTACGTGAGCAATGCCATTTTGGTGATCAGGGGATCGACGAATCCGTCCAGTACATAGATGACAACGTGGAGGAGCATGTTGATTCCTTGGGATGTCGCAAAGGCGTGCGCCTAACTCTCTGTTCTTGACCAATCTTCATTATCTTCAGATCAGAGATCACTGCTGGCTCTGAAATCTGAACGTCTCTTGTGTCGATCTTATTAGACAGCATATTAACCACCCGAGACATAGGTGGCCTGTGATTGGGCACATTTTGCACGCAAAGAAGGGCCACCTTCAGATACTGATTGGCTTCTTGAGCAGGAAACTGCAATGAAAGCAAGGGATCTACAAGCTGTATCAATTGATCCTCCTTGTACAGCTCCCAAGCCTGCATCGTAATCTCATTCAGTGTATGACATGGAAATTTTCGAAGGAAACATAAATGGTTACAAGCAATAGACATGTAGCTACGAGAGGAGTTAGGAACTAAGAACTTGTACGTTTTGTTAATTTGCTTTGTTGGAAAAATACCAAATCAAGTTCAGTTCTTAACCTAGGTTGTCAACTCGCGATCCTTATCGTGTATCGAATTCCTAGTGCATTGCAACAAGATAGTATCATGATACAATAACTATAGGAGTTCAGGTCTATACTTCTAAATCAATATCAGAACATGATTAACTATAACTTTCTCATATTTTTTTTTCATCTGTTTCATCTTTACAGGTATATATAGCTTCAGCATCTATATTTTTAAGTATGTTTTATACGATTCAAGTAAAGAAAACGATAATACCTATCATCATGTATGCATTGTGTCAGAATACATCGTATCGGAACAACCAATACGTAACGAAATGGTAGGATATTGTATATGGTATGGCGTACCATACTAACAACATAGTTCTTACCAATGAATGTCTGTATGTATAAATACTCTCCTAAGGGTTATAAGGCTTTTGAAAATGATTTGTTAATTACTAAAAGAAAAGAATATTTTTGTCATCTTACCTTCTGCACTAGACTGTAGTATTCTGCAAACGTTGAACGGCTGGTGCAACTTCTGCATACGTGTATCGATTTGCTAAAATATTGCAACATATCTTGTATGTTGTATCATGATACAATAAATATAGGAGTTCAGGTCTATACTCCTTAATCAATATCAAAACATTATTTACTAAGTTTCATCTTTACAGGTATATCTAGTTTTAGAATCCATATTTTTAGTAATTTATACGAGTCAAGTAAAAAAAACCCGATAATACCTATCATCATGTACGCATCATGTCGGAATACATCATATCGGAACAACCAATACGTAACGAAATGGTAGGATATTGTATCGTATCTTATGATACGTATCATGTGGCGTACGTTACTAACAACATAGTTCTTAACAATGAATGTCTGTATGTAGATATACTTTCTTAAGGGTGATAAGGCTTTTGAAAATGATTTGTTAATTACTAAATGAAAATACTATCTTTCTCATCTTACCTTCTGCACTAGACTGTAGTCTTCTGCACACGTTGCACCGCTTCTTCCGCACATTATTTCAAGAAGCAATACCCCATAGCTGTAGATATCCGACTGGCGAGTAAGCTTCCCCAATCTGGCGTACTCGGGAGCAAGGTAGCCTCTTCATCACATAAGAAAAGGGAGGTGGACAAAAGTCAAAATCAGACAAAACTTGATTGCCAGGTCTGTATTATTGTGACAGAATATTGAAATTCCAATTCTGTGTTCTTGTACAGCAAGTCCGGAATTGGAATTCCTAGTGAAAATACAATTCTCAAGTTCCTAATAACCAACAATAATATAGTCCGAACTGAGGAACTGAGGTTCCTGGTTTCCAATTCCCGGCAACAAAAAAGACCCTTGACAAAGAGGAAGATCAAATTGGTTCTAGTTACGAAACTCACATAGTACCAGCAACACGCGTACTGATATGTGTCATGTTGTCAGGGAAGAGCTTCGCAAGACCAAAATCAGAAATCTTTGCTGTAAGGTTCGCATCGAGAAGTATATTACTTGGTTTGATATCTCGATGTATGATATGCGGCTTAACCTCCTCGTGCAGGTAAGCGAGACCGTGTGCAACTCCCAAACATATTTTTCTTCGCACGTCCCAAGTGAAATTGATGTCACAACGCCTGGAACCTGATATAAGATGCCAAAATCATTATCCAATGGACATACAAAAGAATTTGCTATTTGCTTGAAAGGGTTAGGCTATTGATGAAATAGGCTTGCTATATATATATATATATATATATATATATATATATATATATATATATATATATATATTTGTTTTTTGGGGAACCAGGTAAACTGTTTCTGGAATCGCTCCCACTGAAATTCGAACTCCTGACCACTCGGGCCGCATGCATCTCTCTTAACCACTAGGCTAGAGGTCATCTGCTATATATATATATATATATATATATATATATATATATATATATATTATATATATATATATATATATATATTTTTTTTTTTTTTTTTTTTTATATATATATATATATTACATCCATCTAAAATTTGTGCCAGAGGATTCGGAGCTGAGTTGCTCTAAAGTCCTCGTCAATGACCAAAACTCTAGAGCTATAGTGAGGGTTGAGGGATATATATTCATATTATTCTAACAAAATAGAGGAAGAGTTAATAAAACTTGTGACTTTCTATAAAGATATTAGGCTATGATTTTAATCCCCAATAATGAGGATTTAGGTACAGAAGCATAGGATAAAGTTGGTCAGGTATGGTAGTATGATAAACATGTTCTTTGTTTTGACAGGCATTGCTTGAAAATATGATGAATTTGTTGGAATGCAATCAGAAAAGGTTAGAGAAGGGAATTACTTAGCATTGCTTGAAAATATGATGAATTTGTTGGAATGCAATCAGAAAAGGTTAGAGAAGGGAATTACTTAGCAAGGTTTGAGCAAGACTGCTCTGCTCCATGTAGTCGTATACCAAAACTTTGTTGTTCTCGCTGGTGCTGTAACCGCGAAGCCTTACAAGATTTTCGTGTTTGACATTTCTCAGGGATTCGATTTCAGCCAAAAACTCCTTCTCCCCCTGTACAGATTTCTCCGAAAGAACTTTGATGGCAACCACTTCATCCCCTAGTTTTCCCTGGACAACACAATCACAATTTTAAGAGAGCATAGTATTTTGTTCTTGAGCTGCAATATTGTTGACAAGAAAGAGAGTGACTTATATTTCTATGAGTGAAAAGATAGTAAGGTGCATAATTCAATTTTAAGTTGTGCAAACTTATTCTAATGAAAATATTCTCAGCATTCTGGTCATTCTCCACCAGTTCTTGATATCCTTATTTACCCATAGATTCAGTTTCAATTTCAGCCAGGAGAAGTTTTTTTGTTGAACAGTGTGGAAACTGTTGGAAAATAAACCAAGCTTATTTTATAAGACCACTATCTATATTAAAATCATCAGTTTTGTATTTGGTTTTAGTCTTTAGAAGACTTCCAGCTAGAGACTTCTAGCTTTTTACTCTTTCGCTTATAAGCCTCTGTTTTGCTCTAGCATCTTCGATTCCGGCACAACCTCAATATATGGTGTGCTTCCTTGTCACTTTGAAGTAAGTTGTTGAATGAATTAATAGCTTCCTTGTTGCTGCAGAAATCTCTCTCTCTCCCCCCCCCCCCCCCCCCCCCCCCCCCCCCCCCCCCGCGTTGTTGTTGTGTATTTGGATCTGTTCTACATGAAACTGATATTTCAAAGGTTTGTATATCTTGAGTAAATTGGGGAAGCAAAAGCTCATTATATATCTTTGACTGTACGCATATTCAGAAAACATTTAAGGGTCTAAAGATGAACCAGATATAGATAGAGTATAATGTTGCATCATCACATTCCCTATGTGAAGCTAGTTTCGTTCAATAATTTTCTTTCGCATATTCACAAACCTATGCTAGAATCCTTCCTTTCTTCTCCGAACTTGTGAAACTATTAGCTCATATCATACTACCATTGTTTCTAAGATGGCAAGAAAATGTGTTGGTACTAACAAGGATAAGATTGTTGGCCTGCCTCTCGCATCGATTGAGCAGTTGAAAGGTTTTGGTGGCTAAGCCTAATGGTAGTACCATCTACATCTTTGTGCAATAAGATCTCTCATATCAGAAAGATGTGGGAAATTGATGTATCTATATATGTAGTCATATACCCAAAATCTAAAGGGTGCTGCTAATAGCACTCCTAAAATGTCATTCGACACTCCTCTTTAATTTTTTCATATTCGAATTCCAAATTTACCCCTGCATTATATGACATTAATTTGTGTATGCATGGATGGAGGAGTGTAGGATGACATTTTAGGAGTGTTAATAGTGTTAATGTATGGACAAATCTGGAATTCAAATATTAAAAAATTAAGGAGGAGTGTCGAATGACATTTCAGGAGTGCTAATAGCAGCACCCAATCTAAAAGGTTTATATTTTTCAGTCAAACTTGTCTCTAGCCCAAATTCAGTACCCAACACCTTGTACAAAATGCCTAGCTCCTAAATGCTTTTAATTGCAAAAGATGCATACGAAGCTGTATAGCTTGAATTTCCAAGTTCTTAGCATGATGCTTACTCATCACCTAGGGAGCAAGGACGCTCCAAAAATCTCTTGTGTATCAGACGCGGCACACTCCAAAATACTTTAGGACACACCAAAATAGGCGCCGTGTTTGTGCAACATAGTTTTATCAGTATTGCAAACAAGTCAAGCTTAGAGCCAGAATTTAGGCAGTCCAAACTAAAATTTAGTAAAAATGAAGGATCCTGTTATCGGCACTCCTAGAATGTCATCATGCCATCTTTAATTTTCTATAATTCAAATTTCAAATATGTCCCTACATTAACATTATTGGCACTCCTAAAATACCATCCTACACTCCTCCCTCCACGCATGCACAAATTAATGTCAGCTTTAATGTAGGGGTAGATTTAGAATTTGAATGGTAAAAAATTAAAAAAGTGTGCAGTATGACATTTTAGGAGTGTCGATAACAGCACCCAAAAAGAAAACCATGTTACTAGAATGACCCATTTGTAGCAGAGTTGAGTAAGAGTTATTGCCTTGTAGACAGAGCCAAAACCTCCTTCCCCAATCTTGTAGCTGGACTGGAAACCTTGAGCAGCAGTCCTCAGGGTCTTGTAGGAGTAACAAACAATGTTTACTGCATGTGCAACAACAACTATGAACCCAAACACAAACTATGAACCATAAATAGAAAGGGAAGCCAACCATGCAAATAAAAAAGGAATCAGTACAAACTGTACTTACCATCGCCATCTCCAGTTGAAGATGGAGATGAAGAATTAGAAGACGTGTAACAGCTAAGAAATGGAAAGATGCATGAACCCCTGTTGCTTTGTTCCTTCTTCCTTCTTCCCATGTTTGTTACTTCTTCTTCTTCTTCTTCTTCTTCCTTCTTTCTTTCTTTCTTAAATTCTTTCCTTTCTTTTTGTTTCTTTCTTCTTATCGATTCTCTCAGGCTGCTGAGGAGGAGTTGGAGTTGGACCGAGTCAACAGAGGCTGCGTTCTTCGCTGGTAAA
Source organism: Iris pallida (assembly GCA_029216955.1). Classification (NCBI taxonomy): domain Eukaryota; kingdom Viridiplantae; phylum Streptophyta; class Magnoliopsida; order Asparagales; family Iridaceae; genus Iris; species Iris pallida. The sequence continues at coordinate 10,216,340 of JANAVB010022800.1, forward strand.
TTGATTAAAATATAAGTCACTTACATTCATCATATTTTTAGGGCGTAATTGTACTTTGATACCCTTAACTATTCCGGTTTTTCAACTTCATACCCTAAATTTTTTTACTCAACAACTTAATACCTCAACTATTATTTTTTTTTCAACTTCATACATAAAATTTTAAAAATTCCAAAAATGTCCTTATCCTTTCCCTCTCCCCTTCTCCCCTCCCCCCCCTCCCCCACTCAGGCCACCCTCTCCTCCCGCACAGCCCCAGCCCCCCTCCCTCCCGCCCCGCCCTCCCTCCGGCCACCCCCCTCTCCCGCTTCCGGCCACCCTCCCCCCTCCCGCTTCCAGCCGCCACCCCCCCCCCCCTCCCGCTTTCGGCCGCCTACCCCCCCCCCCTTCCGTCCACCCTCCTTCAGCCCCCCCCCCCCCCCCCCTCCCCCCACGCTGCCGTGCCCTAGGGGGAGAGGATGGGGGGGGGAGGCCGGTGGACGGAAGCGGAAGGGGGGGGGGGGGGGGTGGCCGGAAGCGGGAAGGGGGGGTGGGGGGGTAATTTTCAAGTTTGACCATGGGTATTTTCGTCCAAATTTTTTTTTTCGAGTATCAACTTGTTACAAAAAAAAGTATAGGGTATCAAGTTGAAAAAACAGGAATAGTTGAGGGTATCAAAGTGCAATTAAGCCTATTTTTAGACTAGTTCCTATCTTTTTTAACAATTACATTTTGAGGCTGAAAACATTATGTAAACCACGACCGAAAATAAATGGAGAAAGGATGAATATAATGAAAAGGGAGTTTTCTTTTCTTTTTTACTAATGAACAAAGATGGATATAGTAGAAAATAATAATAATAATAATAATAGAATAATTTTTATTGAAGCAATGGAACTAATATATATATATGAGAGGTTATGGGTCTGTTTGGTTGTAATTTATAACTTAGCTTTCCAAGTTCAAAAACCAAATAGGGAGAAAATTGTGTTTGGTTATGACATCTCATAAAGTACATTTAAAAATTCTTTTTGGAAACCAGCTGTTTAAAAACAGCTTTCTCAGAGCAAGTGAAAGCTCCTTTCATATTCATAGTGTTGTTTTCACTATTTTGTCGCTCTCTCTCCAACTATCACTCACTGCCTCCTCCTCCTCATCAATGCTTTTGTTCTCTCTCCTCCTCCTCCTCCTCTCCCATGGCTACGTAGTAGAGTCAACCGCCTTCACTTTCGTAACTCTGGCAACACCCTTCTCTTCCTCCTAATTGTCACGTCCCGAGTCGACAAACCGTTCGTCCCCGGTGTTATTTTGCCGAATCGATCGTCCTCGCTAAGGCATGATGCCGTACGAGTCTGGAATTACACTCGTACAAGGCAAGAATGTTACGTTTATCTTTTATATTGAAATGTCAAGTTGAAACTTCATAAATCACATCAAATTGAGACGTAGTATAGGAAGATAGAAATTTGATTTTCATTCATAGCTTGCAACGAAGTGCAAGTCGTAATTACAATGGATGTCGTTGCGGCTACATTGATTGAAAACAGAAAGAAATACACTCGACAAGCAGCCTGAACTAACACTTGTCGTTCCATACATTCGCCCCTTTATACATAAGTCGTCAACTGAATTGTCTTCAAAATACTTCAGCATAGGAAGAGCTTCAAAACGCCTCTCCCTACTTCAGCTTCAGTTTAGTTTGGAGCGCCCGTCGTACCTGGAAAAATTGGGGGAGGGGATTAGCACACTTGCTAAGTGGACGAGACAAACCCACTCGTCTAAACCGACTCTGATTGTTAAGGTAGGCATACTTTAGAGTTGTCTTTCTATTTAGAACTAAATGAATTCATTTCATATCGATAGCCATCAATTGAGTAATAATGCATACAGTAAAACATAGCAGTTTATCCCATTTCTTACCACGGCCGTGATCGTCCCTGCATAAAACACAGATAATATTTACTACTTGCATAAGACAATAGGTGAGCATGATCTATCTTATATGTGCGGTCATTGATGTTATGCATCACGAGGGACTTTATATGGCATTACGACGTACTTGTCAGCTTAGGTTGCAAGCCCTGCTGCAGGTCTCGTAATGCCTCGCGCCGAAGCACGAATTTATTTTTTTCCCTAGGTCGATTCGGCTCCGATGCCCCGGATACCGCATCGAAAAAAGTTTAACTTGTGCACAAGCTGTCCATGACCATGCCAATGCGTGAACTTGTTTAATATGTGTGGGCAGATTTGTATAGCACGGACAGTATTGAATGACATTATTATTTCTCCCAACTCATGCAACGATTTATTTTCCCCAAAGCCGTACTCCCGATTTAGCGTCCCGTAGGCACCAAATTGTCCGAGGCATCATAACCCACGATCGACGTTTCATATTATTCTACAGCACGTGAAATAGTCTATCTTTTTACTAGAACCTTAAACTTTCTGGTTTACGTAATAAACTTGTATTTTTCAGATTAGATTACTCTAAATCGATACGTTTTTCCCGAGTTCTTGAACTTAGTGGATTGGCATGCAATTAACTTGGCATAGTTCGATTTGAATGAATTTGAAGCAAGGAATTAGTTTGCGGGACAGAGTAGAGAAGAAGACCGAATCACCCACCAATTACTTCGCTTCGTGTCGATCGTCGAAGCGCTTCGCAACGTCAAGCTTTAGTTACGCGAGCTCCTTCAATGGCACCAACACTTTGTTAGAATTCCTTCTTTTTCCCTTGCTTCGAAATTTGTAATTGCATCCATAAAAATGACGCGAAAGCACTTTATCAAAATCCAGCGACAAAAGCTCCAAGAAAACCATACAGCGGTCCGGTCCCGTCGAAGAGACTCTTATAGAGAGCTCACTCACCGAGACGCAGCCCGCTGCATCTAGGACTTATTCCAACAGAAGTCGTTCCATTAGTTGGATCGATTCTCGTAACTTTTGTCCAAATCGATTTGAATCGATGCCGCAAGGCGTTATCGTTTTACCAAGCTTAGCGATCGAGTCAGATGGCCATCTAAGTTCCCAGCCGATCTGACTCGGCGCAAGCATATTATGAAGTTCCGTCGCCTATCGAAAGCAGGGCGCTACATAATATACCACTAAGAAAAAGTTTCATCCCGAAACTTAAGAACAAGGGTCTGACCTTAATTTAGATAAACAACGCAGGGTATTTCTCTTTCATCTCCGCCTCCATCTCCCACATCGACTCCTCAACTGTATGGTTCTGCTAAAGTACGCGGACCAAGGACATCGACCGATTTCATAGCACCTTCTCCTTGCGGTCCAAAATTTGAATAGGCTCCTCCGAGTAAGACAAGTCAGTACGTAGCTCCAACTGATCGAAGCTAACCACATGACTTGGATCATGCACGTATTTTCGAAGTTGTGAAACGTGGAAGACATCGTGCACATCAGCCAAGGCATGAGGTAGTGCGATCCGATAAGCAACCGTTGCAACTCGTTCGATGATCTCGAAGGGGCCTACAAATCCTGGGCTTAACTTGCCTTTAATGCCGAACTGCATCACACCGCGCATGGGCATTACTTTCAGGAATACATGGTCCCCGAACAAGAATTCTAGCGGTCGTCGACGAAGATCTGCGTAGCTCTTTTGTCGACTTTGTGCGATGCGGAGTCTATCTCGAATCAAGCAGACCTTTTCGACGGCCTGCTCTACCAGTTCCGGTCCAAGCACTTGTCGCTCTCCGACTTCGTCCCAGCATATTGGCGAACGACACTTCCTCCCGTAGAGCGCTTTATATGGAGCCATCTGAATGCTCGACTGATAACTGTTATTATACGCAAACTCTGCAAGCGGCAAATGCGTATCCCAACTAGTCTTTAGGTCGATCGTACACAGACACAACATATCATCTAGGATTTGATTTACCCTCTCCGTCTGACCGTTTGTTTGAGGATGGTACGCAGAACTAAAGTTCAGTTTGGTCCCTATCGCTGCTTGTAGGCTCGTCCAGAAATACGATAGGAATTGCCCGTCTCTGTCCAAAATTATTGAGGCCAGTACCCCATGCAGTCGAACAATCTCGTCGACGTAGATTTGTGCTAACCGATCGACGCTCCATCCTACTTTAATTACGATGAAGTGAGCTGACTTGGTCAATCTATCAACAATGACCCAAATTGTATCATTCCTCAGCGACGTCTTCGGAAATACCATAATAAAATCCATCGAGATGTTGTCCCACTTCTACTCGAGAATGGCGATGTTCTGCAGCTCTCCGCCTAGCCTTTGGTGTTCCGCCTTCACTTGCTGACACGCCATGCACTGCGATACAAAATTAGCCATGTCTTTCTTCATGCCGTGCCACCAGAAGTTTGTGCGCAAGTCCTTGTACATCTTAGTGCTTCCAGGATGTAACGAGTATTTCGTATAATGTGTCTCCGTCAGAATTTCTTTCCTAAGTTCGGCAGTTTCAGGAATACAGAGCCTTCCCTTTAGTCGTATCGTCCCGTCTCCGTCTTTCGTAAAGTCAGTCACCCTTCCTGTTGGAATCGGCTCATGCATTTTCTTCAGGAATGAGTCATCCTTCTGTGCGGTCTTTATCTTGCTAAGTAGGCTCGATCCTAACTTCAGCTGAGCTAGGTGCAGGTGTTGATACTCAATTCCAAGTTTGATACCCATCGCTTCAAGGTCTCGCCGTATCTCCTTGTTTATGGCTAGTGTTCCCATAAACATTCTGCTAAGCGCGTCGGCTACAATGTTTCCCTTGTGCGACGTATACTCGATCGTTAGCTCATAATCTTTTATGAGTTCGAGCCAACGTCACTGTCGTAGGTTGAGCTTTCGTTGCGTAAACAAGTATTTTAGGCTTTTATGATCTGTGTAGATTCTGCAAGCCACACCATAGAGATAGTACCGCCAGAGTTTCAACGCAAACACGATCGCTGCTAATTCTAGGTCGTGCATCGGGTAGTTTTTCTCGTGCTGCTTCAACTGCCGTGAAGCGTAGGAGATGACTTTATCTCTCTGCATGAGTACGCACCCGAGGCCAGTTCCCGATGCGTCACTGAATATCTGAAAGCCTTCTGGACCGTCTGAAAGTGCAAGGATTGGAGCTGAGACGAGCCGTTGCTTCAACTCTTGAAAGCTGGATTCACAGTCGTTACTCCATTCAAATACTACCCCCTTCTGGGTGAGGCGAGTCAGAGGCGACGCTATTTTTGAAAAGTTTCGCACGAATCTTCGGTAGTAGCCCGCTAAGCCCAGAAAACTCCGAATATCGCTAGCCGAGGCAAGTCGTTTCCAATCTACCACCGCTTCAATCTTTTTTGGGTCCATCGTGACACCTTTGGCAGAGATTACATGTCCGAGGAATATCACGCTACTCATCCAGAACTCGTATTTACTCTGTTTGGCATATAATTTGTTTTCATACAGAATCTGCAATACCGTCTTCAAGTGTTCTGCATGCTCTTCTCGATTCTTTGAATAGATAAGGATATCGTCGATGAACACGACTAGAAATTTATCGATTTTAGGTCGAAAGACTCGGTTTATCAAATCTATGAAAGCGGCTAGGGCATTCGTCATGACATGACTAGGAATTCGTAATGACCATATCGAATGCGGAAGGCAGACTTCGATACGTCGTCGGACTTGATCTTCAATTAATGATAGCCTGAACGAAGATCAATTTTTGAAAATACTGACGTGCCTTGCAGTTGGTCAAACAAGTCATCGATTCATGGCAAAGGATACTTGTTCCGTACGGTCGCCTTGTTGAGTTCCCGATAGTCGATGTATAGTCGTATCGACCCATCCTTCTTCTTCATGAACAATACAGGAGCTCCCCATGGAGAGACACTAGGGCAAATAAATCTACGGTCTAGCAACTCTAGCAATTGCACCTTCAGCTCCTTCAGTTCTGCTGGAGCCATTCGGTACGACGCCTTTGATATCGGCCGTGTATCTGGAAAGGTGTCGATGCTGAATTCAATTTCTCGATCCGGTGGCATCCCGGGCATCTCGTCAGGAAAAATGTCGAGAAAATCTGCCACAACATCAGTCTGCATTGTGTTCGTATTATCCTTTCGCGTGTCTCGAACTGATGCCAAGTATCCCGTATAGCCGGAACGCAGCATACGCCTCGCTGAGATTGCCGATACCATCATTGTCGTCTTCGAGACCGTACTGCACGAATATGAGAACTCTGTCTCGCTAGGAAGACGAAACACCACTCTCTTCTCCGTGCACTCGATCGTTGCACAACAAGCGCTCAACCAATCCATGCCCAGGATTATGTCGTACTCTTTGATATCTAGTACGACGGCATCCAAGGATAGATTTCTTCCCCCGATGCAAATGTGGCCATCCCTACAAATGAAGTTCGCAGGCATATCGACTCCCGACGGAGTGCTAACACTAATATTCATATCTAGTGATTGCATGGTTATTTTATTTTCTTTCGCATAATCAGCAGATATAAAGCTATACGTCGCACCCGAATCGAATAGTACTCGAGCAGGTATATTTTTGTAGAGTAATATACCTGTTACAACGGTATCAGACGCGAACGCCTCGTCCCGAGTTAATGCATAAACTCGGCCTTGAGCCCCATGGCGTTGATTCTGCTGGTTGACGGGCACCGCATTTGCGTCTTGCAGTATCGGCGCTTTGTGCGGATTCGGAACGTTCCTTGGTGGGTTCTGTTGGTTCGGAACATTTCTCGGACATTGCGACTTTGAATGACCCTTCTCGCCACACCCGAAACATGTTCTGTGGAAACAATCGCTCGAACGATGCCCATGCCTGCCACAGATATTGCAGTATAATCCTGGATACGGACGCCGATTCTCAGATGTGTTTGGACGCTTTTGTACTCCCGATCCTCCAGCGTCATTAGGACGCTTGTTGAAATTGTAGCGAATGACAGGCACGGCCCTTTGTGACATACAGCCAAAGATCTGCTCACTATCAAGTACGGCTTCGTAGGATTCACGATAAGTTCGACATCGTTGGTTCATGATGTCCCTTCGCAGTTCATCATTTAAGCCTTGTTGGAAGCGTTCACACCATGCTTCTTTGTTGGGCAGGAAGGCACCGACAAACTTTGCCAGCTTTGAGAAGCTCGAGTCAGAATCGTCGACAGACATATTTCCCTGTCGCAACATCATGAACTCGTCTTCTTTTTGACGACGGACGGCGCGAGGAACGTACTGTTCGAGGAAAGCTTCCTTGAATATTTTCTAGGAAATCGTGGCGTCAGTATCGGCTTCGTAGATTTTCTGCTTCTTAGCTGCCCACCAGTCGTACGCCCTCAGTTGCAGCTGTAACGTCGCACAAGTTACCCTCTGGGACCCTTCAATGCTAAGCAGATTAAATAGGTCCTCAATCTTCGCGAGCCACCCCACGATCACATCAGGCTCTGCTCGGCCGTTGAATTTAGGTGGATTCATCTTGCGAAACTCTTTTGCCTTGAACAAGGAAGAAGAATTTTTTATTTGCGGTTGAGCTTCTTCTTCCTCGTCTTCTTCTTGATCACCATGCTTCTCCTCGGGTACCTCGTCCGTTGCCTTGGTATTGCCCACCATTTTGCTCACTATCTACGTCAGGGCATTTATCTGCTTCTGCTGTGCATCAAATTGGGCTTTGAATTACATCTGAAGCTGTTGCTGCTACAGTTCCATCAACTGTAGCATCTTCTCCATAGTCGTCTCGCTAGGGCCAGTGCTTTTTGTGCTCGATGTACCATCTACGGTTTGGGTTGTTGTGCCGGGATTGTTTCTTTTCTTAGTCATTCCTACAAAACAGAGTAAACCCGTTAGTATTTTCCAAAAATATCTACGGGCTTACTTGTATGGAACTTTTATTTTACGCAGCATGTCGACAAGCATTCAATCGAGCCATCGCAACGGACATTCCAACAATGAAACATCTTTCAAAAATCCGAGGAAACATAACTGGGCTTTGATACCAATTTGTCATGCCCCGAGTCGACAAACCGTTCATCCCTGGTGTTATTTTGCCGAATCGATCGTCCTCGCTAAGGCGTAATGCCGTACGAGTCTGGAATTACACTCGTATAAGGCAAGAACGTTACGTTTATCTTTTATATTGAAACGCCAAGTTGAAACTTCACAAATCACATCAAATTGAGATGCAGTATAGGAAGATAGAAATTTGCTTTTCATTTATAGCTTGTAACGAAGTGCAAGTCGTAATTACATTAGATGCCGTTGCGGCTATATTGATTGAAACAGAAAGAAATACACTTGACAAGCTGCCTGAACTAACACTTGCCGTTCCATACATTCGCCCCTTTATACATAAGTCGTCGACTGAATTATCTTTAAAATACTTCAGCATAGGAAGAGCTTCAAAACGCCTCTCCGCACTTCAGCTTCAGTTTAGTTTGGAGCATCCGTCGTACCTGGGAAAATTGGGGGAGGGGATTAGCACACTTGCTAAGTGGATGAGACGAACCCATTCGTCTAAACTGACTCTGATTGTTAAGGTAGGCATGCTTTAGAGTTGTCTTTCTATTTAGAACTAAATGAATTCAGTTTATATCGATAGCCATCAATTGAGTAATAAAGCATACAGTAAAATATAGTAGTTTATCTCATTTCTTACCACGGCCGTGCTCGTCCCTGCATGAAACACAGATAATATTTACTACCTGCATAAGACAATAGGTGAGCATGCTCTATCTTATATGTGCGGTCATTGATGCTATGCATCACGAGGGACTTTATATGGCATTACGACGTGCCTGTCAGCTTGGGTTGCAAGCCCTGCTGCAGGTCTCGTAATGCCTCGCGCCGAAGCACAAATTTGTTTTTCCCCCTAGGTCGATTCGGTTCCGATGCCCCGGATACTGCATCGAGGAAAGTTCAACTTGTGCACAAGCTGTCCATGGCTATGCCAATGCATGAACTTGTTTAATATGTGCGGGAAAATTTGTATAGCACGGACAGTATTGAATGACATTATCATTTCTTCCAACTCATGCAACGATTTATTTTCCCCAAAGCTGTACTCTCGATTTAGCGTCCCGTAGGCACCAAATTGTCTGAGGCATCATAACCCACAATCGACGTTTCATATTATTTTACAGCACATGAAATAGTCTATCTTTTTACTAGAACCTTAAACTTTCTGGTTTATGTGATAAACTTGTATTTTTTAGAGTAGATTACTCTAAATCGATACGTTTTTCCCGAGTTCTTGAACTTAGTGGATTGGCATGCAATTAGCTTGGCATCGTTCGATTTGAATGAATTTGAAGCAAGGAATTAGTTTGCGGGACAGAGTAGAGAAGAAGGCCGAATCACCTACCAATTACTTTGCTTCGTGCCGATCGTCGAAGCTCTTCGCAACGTCAAGCTTTAGTTACGCGAGCTCCTGCAATGACACCAACACTTTGTTAGAATTCCTTCTTTTCCCCTTGCTTCGAAATTTGTAATTGCATCCATAAAAACGACGCGAAAGAACTTCATCAAAACCTAGCGGCAAAAGCTCCAAGAAAATCATACAACGGTCCGGTCCCATCGAAGGGACTCTTATAGAGAGCTCACTCGCCGAGACGCAGCCTGCTTCATCTAGGACTTATTCCAACAGAAGTCGTTCCATTAGTTGGATCGATTCTCGTAACTTCCGTTCAAATCGATTTGAATCGATGCCGCAAGGCGTTATCGTTTTACCAAGCTTAGCGATCGAGTCAGATGGCCATCTAAGTTCTCGGTCGATCTGACTCGGCGCAAGCATATTATGAAGTTCCGTCGCCTATCGAAAGCAGGGCGCTATACTAATTCTCTCCAACTCCGGTAGCCAGCGCCCCCTCGCCTCCACCAACTCTGGCAGCTAGCGCCCCCTTCTCCTCCTCCTAATTCTCTCCAACTTAGGCTCGTCGAAGTTAAGGGATGCCTTGAGCTCGTCGACGTCGAGGGACTTCGGCTGCCTCAAGGATGGCAGATCTGAGTCCAGGCTCGTCGAAGTCGAGGGATGCCTTGAGCTCGTGGAAGTCGAGGGACGCCTTGCGCTCGTCGAAGTCGAGGGACGCCTTGCGCTCGTCGACGTCGAGGGACTTCGGCCACCTCGAGCTACGAGGATTAGGACACAACGCTAATCTTTGCTGCGGTGACCTCGTCGTGGTCGATCTTAGCTGCGGTGACCTCGCCGGGGCCGATCTTGGCTGCGGTGACCTCGCGGTGGTCGTCCTCTTCATGCAACAACGCCAACAACAGTGTCAGACACAACATGACACTGTCTAGAAATACAAAAATTTATTTTAAAAAAATATTTTCTAAAATTTTGGGATTGGTGGAGGACACAGGAAACATGGACGACACAGAAAACATGACAAATTATTTTCTAACATTTTATTACCAAACAAAATTCTAATTTTTTTTCTTCCAGAAATTACTTTTCAGATAAAAGTAACCAAACGAAAGTCCAATTTTTTATACTTCCAAAACAACTTTATAACTTACTTTCAGAAAACTATTTTCAGAATAAAATTTCGAAAAGACTATCTAAACGGACCCTAACCTTCTCTTCTCTTACTCTATCTGATGTGGGACTAAAGCCCATTATGCTAAATAATAAAAAATATCTCTAACATCCTCCCTCAAGCTGGAGCATATAGATCAGACATGTCCAGCTTGCTACATAAAACAGAAAATAAACCACGTGCAAGTGGTTTGGTAAAAATATCTCCTAATTGTTCTTCTGACCGAATATAAGGAGTGATAATCTCCTTTTTTAGCAACAGATCATGAACAAAAAGATAATCCACCTCGATGTACTTTGTGCGTTCATAAAATACCGTATTACTTGCAATAATCATTGCTGACTGATTATCACAATACATCTCCATCGAAATGGAAATCATAATCCTCATTTCCTGAAGAAGAGACTTGACCCACATCATCTCAGAAGTTGTATGAGCTATCGCACGGTACTCGACCTCTGTACTAGAACGAGCCATAACATTCTGCTTCTTACTACACACGTGACAAGATTGCCACCCACGAACATACAATAACCAGAAGTAGATCTTCCATCATTGCAATTGTCTGCATAATCAACATCACTAAATCCTATGACTGTAAGCGGCTGGAAAGGTTTGTACAATAAACCTTTCTCAGGTGCACCTCTTAAGTAACGAAGAATGCGAGAGACAGCTTCCAAATTGGTTGCCGATGAGCATGCATAAACTGACTAACTACTCCGATGGCATATGTGATGCTTGGTCGAGTAACAGTAAGATATATAAGTTATCCAACCAACCTTTTATACTGTCTGACATCGTCAAATAACTCTTCCCTGTCAGCATCAAGCTTGTCATGACAATCCATTGGAGTCTCAACTGGCTGACACTCTAACATCACAGTCTCGGAGAGCAAGTCTAGAGCATACTTGCGTTGTGACAGATACATACCACCCTTCTTAGAACGAGCAACCTCGATTCCAAGAAAATAACGAAGAAGACCCAAATCCTTGGTATGAAATTGACAACTAAGGTAGGCTTTCAAGTCCTCAATCCCAGCATGATCATTCCCAAAGATAATAATATCATCAACATAAACAACCAACACGATAATTCCTGCTGAGGAAGAATGAAAAAACATCGAATGATCAGATGTGATGCGCCGAAAGCCATATTGAATGAGAACTGAACTAAACTTGTCAAACCAAGTATGAGGTGATTGTTTCAGTCCATATAATACTTTCTTCAATCAACATACAAGTTTGTCATTTCCTACGACAACGTAACGTGGTGGTTGATCCATATAAACCTCTTCCTGTAAGTCACCATGTAAGGAAGCATTCTTGATGTCCAGCTGATACAGATGCCATTGGCGATTAACCACCACAGAAATAAGAATTCAGACTGAGTTTAGTCGAGCCACTGGAGATAAAGTCTCCATATAATCCACACCATATGTTTGAGTATATTCTTTGGCAAGCAATTGTAAACCCCCTAGTTCTTTTAGCTAAAAAAATTTCTTCATCTTATTTCTCAGTTATTCTTTTCTTTAATATTAATGTTATTATTTTAGATCAATTGATACATATAAGTTGAGTATATATGTGGTATATGTATTTAGAGTTTTATTTATATATTAAGTATATATATAAATATATCAATATGTAAATGGAGTTTTATTAATATATATATATATATATATATATATATATATATATATATATATATATATATATATATATATATATATATATTAATATATATATATATATGGATATATATATATATAATATATATATATATATATATATATATATATATATATATATATATATATATATATATATATATTTCTATGTAAATGGAGTTTTATTAATATATATATATATATATATATATATATATATATATATATATATATATATATATATATATATTAATATATAGAAATAAGTTTTATCCATAGAGTTTTATTTATATAATAGCTAAATATATGTACTAAATATTTTATATATGTAATAGAATGTGCACCCTCCAAAATTTATTTCAAATTGTTATATTTATTTATTTGGTTAATTTAAATATATTCCTTTTGATTAAATAGAAAATATTTCATATGTGCAAAGTATATACATATATTTTATTCTATACTCATGCGTAACAAATTTTGTTACAAGTTATAATTTAATTTATAAAATTTTAGAATTTTATTTTTGGTTATTATTAAATAAATATATTGCTAAAAGAATGATAGTTATATATAATAAAAAAAATATATAAAAACTACTTCAGTGAACAATGCTAGTCACTATTCACCCACCCCCACGCCTGTCACGACCCGCACCTGGAATTCGTGCATGAGTCATGGGTACGTCTAGCCTACGTTGCAGTATCGACGTAGAAAGCTGTCTAACAACTAATAATATCCTATCCACACAATAATGTATGATCTCACGATGATAGGGTATTCAGAGATAGAAATAATATGGAAAACTAAGCTCAATCACATTAAAACTAAGTTAGAGAGGTCTAAAATATATCATAAAATATAGTCCAGAGCAAAACACAATTCCAGCAAAATCTAGAGAAAACACCAAGTCAACAATATAGTTTATACAGCCCAAGTATGAATTCCGAAGCCAAATCTGGACCTAGTAATATAAAATAAAGGCTAAACTAGGCTAAGCATCCTCTGTCTGTATTGTGGCCTCTACAACGGCCTGGCCCTCCAAAATAGCTAACTGAGTCCCAGGTACTAGGTCCTCTATCAGCTTGTAATATGTGGGACAACAAGCCTCTAACTCGTTGCCTAAAAATATGGTTATCCCAGTCAGGATTGGAGCAAGTACAAAACATTGAATAAAAGTTTATAACATGATAAAGGCTATATAGCAAGAGTTAGGATATGTGAAAAATAGAGCAAACAGGTGAACATGTTAAACTAAGTAGCAGTTTAGGCAAAACAGTAAAATATAAGAAACATGTAAAAATGATGTAATCAGAGTGAACAATGTCAAGTCCTTAACTTCTAGGTGTTATTTGAAATAGCAGTTCGACATGTGAATGGCTCAAGTAATACCGCAAATCGCACACGATAATGTGCGATTATTATCCACACGATACGGAAAATCACACGTGAGATGTGTAATTGCTATCCACATGATTAGACATGAAAAACAGATAGGGTGTTCACAAATCTACTGAGGTATTTTCCTGCCTGATACTTAGCATTTATGGATTTAAATCACGTAAGTAAGATGCATGAAATACGGTAAATCACGATAAGACACGAATCACGAGTAATAGCAAAGTAAATACATAGAATATTAATTACGTGTAACGAGAGTGTCACAACACGATATGAATATCTAAATCAAGATATAGAGACAATATCAGAAAATGAAATCAGTACATGTACTTGCATGTACTCCAAGTTGAAAGCTAAACTGAACTGGTATCCAAAACGATGTCCATTAAACCTATATTAGTTCAATTTAAAGAAAATTAATATTTAAGATTAAACTGTACTACTATCATATTTCTAGGTTATATGGGGTTTCTAGGTTTGGTTGTCCTATAGGTTGTCCTAGTATTTGGTATCAACCCTTACATATTAGCATGAACTTATGCCTTATACCCTATTACTCATATGTGAAATCTAGAGGGTGTATCCCTATGACACCATATGTCCTTATACTACTCATTTCCATATATATATATATATATATATATATATATATATATATATATATATATATATATATATATATATATATATATATATATATATATTGTCTATCCATTTCCCCCATTGTCTATATGAATAATGAACACTAGTGTTAAGTTCTTCACTTACCTATTCACCCTACACAGGTATACACATATGACACAAGTATACACAAATTTGTGCACACAACTGTCCTATAGGCTGGTACCTGGCACACACCCACACTAATGTCATGTTTATACACACAGCAAAAACTGGTACACTGGTTTCTTGGTATTCACTGATACATGAGTCTAGGTTTGGAGCTTTCCTATTCCCCCCCACACACACACACTAACTAAGTCTGTGTATAGACACATATGTCCACACATAGGGACTTAACCAAGTCACACACACACCTACATGTATGGTATCAACCCACACATGCTCACACAGGTAAGTCTCTTGATTCCTATAGGGCTCTCACACTACTATAATATCAAACACACATACTGATCTATGAAATTCCCCCTCACTGTACACTGGAACTTGGTAGCCTAGTACCCTGTAGGTATCCCTACACAGATATGTGCATCCCTGACTACTGTTGTACACAAGGAGGTCTCTCTCTTCACTTGCACACATGAATTCCTATTCCTGCTACCCGATAACTGACACAACAACACCCTAGGATACTGGACTCACACTAATACCCAAGTGTACACACGTATATCAATAAATTTCCATACACAGGAGCCATCCCCTACTTCCCTATCCTACAGAATACTGCTACCTGTGTGCCTTGCAAACACACATAGGTTTAGCCTACATTCCTGCACACCCCTATTTCTTGCAACTGGTACATGAGTATGCTCCAAGTTCCTGCACTAACACATACAGGTTTAGCCTCTGCCAATTGTAGTCTGTACACCCAGATACTCTCACTCACTTCCTACCAACAGACGCACACACAGGTTAGGATTCTACTACCCTACTTAATAGGTAAACACACACTCACAGATCTCTCCCCTACAGGTATTCCCAAACACACATTTAGCTATGTCAATGGTGAATACACACCACAACCTATACGGGTATCCCCTACGATTACTGCACAACTCATTGCTAACCTTCTCTTCCTTGCCCGACCTTAAGTCTGTACATACTTACCTGTACACAGGGACTCACCTTCACACACAGAAATAATACATATGCAGATATCTACACTCTCTGTTGCAGACTGATGGAGTGCACCCCTGCCCAAAATGCTGCACACGCATAACTCCTGCTATCATACACTGGTATCTTGGTTTACTGATACACATGTATCAGTCCATTGGCAAAACACACAGGCATCTCCTCCCCCAACTTGAATCTGCACATTACCTACACTAATGTTGATGCCCCCTTGAATTTTCTGATTGTATTCTTCAAAACCTCTGCTATTGGGCTCTCCTAGTTATTTACTGATCTGCTTAACACAGGGTTGTACTAAGGTACAGGACACACACTCACATAGGTAGACACACAGGTATAGGTCTGTGCACATACACACACTGGCATAGGGTCTCCCTGTCCCTGCCTACACAGGAAACATCCCTACACTAAAGTTAACTGTTACACTATACAGGCTTGACAGGTATTGACTTGACTTCCCCTATATACAAGAAATCCTGTACCTACACAAGATGTCTAACTGATAACAGGCCCTAAACTCCCTCAATTGGGTATACACAAGCATAACCCACAGGAAGTTCAATGCACAAACAACTATATATATATATATATATATATATATATATATATATATATATATATATATATATATAACCAATATACAATATACATGTATCCACATTCCCCCAGTCGTGTACCATCTTATGTAGCCTCGAAACAATTCCAGGGTGTTCGCAGAACCCAAACGAACCTCCCCGACCACCTACCTTGGCCAACGGTCGTCGGAGCACCGCCGCCTGTGCCTAAACGGCCGATCGACAATAGCGTTGTGCAGACAGCACACAACCGCAACCCGACCCTGCCTTCGTAGCAAGTTTTCTCGTCGTTCAGTTGACTGTTTCCCGATCTAGTTGATCTGGTATGTACACAACCCTAACCTTTTCAAATACTTTCAATTAGTTAAAATTCTAATAGGGTAGATCACTGAGAAATTTTATACAAAATCACAAGAAAAACTGTTCGAAACTAAATAGTAAACTCGTCCTAAACGCCTCATTTGGAAGACAACTTTCGAACATGATATCAAGAATTTTTGAAATCCACTTAAACAGACTTTTAGACAACCTAAACGAGAGAAAAACGCTATTTTTAGTTTTTATTCTTGTTAATTATTTATGTTTTAAATTAGTTCCAAAACGACAAAAGAATAGTTTTTTTACACTCTAAAAACACCGATTCGGGGTCCGTCCCAACAAACCAAGCGACTTGATCATAAATTGAGAGCATCAAAAGGTGCGTACGGATATTGCGGACATGTGGGCTTTGACAAAATTCGAATTGGTTGCGTGTGCGCGACGAATTTGACCTGTATCCATCGAAGAACGTCGTATCGGCCTTTTCAAAAAAACTCAATACTTTGTGCACGTTTGTAACATCATGACAATACTTACGCCATTGGACTCGTATCATTTTATTAGTCCTATGAGCCAAGTTTGGTCCGATTCTGAGACAGTTGGTCAGATCGTCGTTTTAAATTTGGTGGGCCCACGATTTGATTCAATGGGCGATTTTGTGTACGACTCATCAAAATCCAAAACTGAACATACCTTTGAGTTCGTATCAGAAAATAGGACCCATAGACATATAATTTGATGACTTTAGAGACCATAGATTTTGATACGCTTTTCGGTGCAAAGCGGGTCCAATGGCTGGCACTGTTTTGACCCTAAAGTACTGTTTTGCCCATGTGTCCGGAATTGGACTTATGGATAGTAAATATTAGTCATTTATTTTATTCCAAATTTTTTGATGATGTTTGTTTCAGCATCCAGAGACGTTTGCGAAAGTTTCATCCTTGTGGCTTTTCTTAACTTGTTGATTACATCTATTGGAGTCGTCAAAACACCCAAAAACCATCAGAAAAGATACCTTGCTATATTTATTGCTCATTATATTTATTTTCATAATTTATTTATTTTGTTTCATATTAGTTCATATATTATAAACTGCACGTCCAAGTCATACTTGGGTGTAAGCGACTGTATTAGTCATTTTTTATTGCTTTATTATCTTTTATGCATGTTGACTTAGTTTTAGTGGACTACCTTCTTATTGTGGGATATCATTATATCTCCTTTAGCCATGACACTCACATGCCACAGTTTGAGACATTTTGCTAAGGGCACGACCTACGTATTTGACTGATCATCGGTACGTAAGAGTCGTGTAACAGATAGATAATCGTAACTACTATGATTAGGATATATAGACTCAAGCAGGTACAAAACTGGACAGGTTATGGACATAACTTGGTCAATATGGGAATCTTGGTGGAGGATAATTACTAGTGTGTATGGAAAGCCAACCAGGTAAACCATAGTCTCCGAATGGAACTATGGCGTGACACAAATTGCAGATACCTTATTACGTTTTGGAATATTACGACCGGATTCAAATGAGTGGATGACAGTATATGTACACACTAGTCTAAATTCCATCCATGCGTGTGAAAGTTGTCCTCTAATTGTACGTTAGACGGTTAGGATACCCTTTTGCATATTTGTTGTCTAGGATAGTCTGTTGCACCTTTATTTATCTACCATGACAGTTCATATAGCATGATGTTATGTATCTTGTTACATTCCTCTGAGGACCTGGTGATCTCACCAGGTATAGACGACAGGTAATATCCTGAGGAGTACGGTTCTGGCCTAGACTCTTTCTTTGCAGCCGAGGAGGTCTCACCCTTGGAGTCTATCTGATTCTTCTTTTTAGTTGATAGACTTATGTAGTTTCTATTCTTTCTCATCCATTTCACTTGATTTCATTTATTCGCTCGGTAGTAGATTTGTCTCCACCTGGTAGATAATTCATTTATATTTTAGTTGAGACATTTGAATAGTTATTTCTTTTATTTGCTGTCGTGGATGAGATATAGATGTTGCATGTGACCTTGATATATTATTATAAGCTGGAGCTCTTATATTACAGCTTATGTGTGGATACGTAGATTCCATATATTAGAGTAGTCTGTAAGCCCACTTCCCGATTTTTTTAATTTTATTTTGATTATGATTAACTTTTATGGTCATTAGGATTTGTACCTAAGCTCATAAGAGAGCTATGATCATATTATGGTCATTTGGCCCTTATATGGTTTATATAAGCATTGTTTAATTATTTTATAGCTTATTATAATTTTTAGAGATTTTTAGATATTTATTTATTAAGATTTAATATTTTTAATGACTTTCAAGATTTTACAATAGGTTTATTTGAGACTATTTTGATACCCAGTAATTTATGTAGGCTCTAGTAGGTTATAAATATTTTCTATAATTTTATAGAATTTTTCTGCAATTTTTAGATATTTATTTTATTAAGTTTCAAATATTTTAAAGGCTTCCAATATTTATTATGAGGCCATTTGAGACTAATATGAGGTAAATTATTTTTATTTATATTCTAGAAGGTTAGATATATTTTCTGTAATTTTCTACAATTTTGTAGGAATTTTTAGGATTTTATTTGAGTTTATTTGGCATTCGAATGATTTTTAAATTATTTTCTGTAATTAATTATCTAGTCAGCGCTGGCCGGGCCCACCCGTCAGCCATTGCAGCGCCCAGTCAGGGGGTGCTGACTATACCCACCCTATATATATATATATATATATATATATATATATATATATATATATATATATATATATATATATATATATATATATATATTTCCGCTGAACAGTAAATCCTAATTTAATTCTGGCCAATTTTGAGGAAACTTGTTCTAAGGAGACCCCCGACTTCCCGAGGCGATTGCGAACAACTCTGACCTCCTTTTTGCGTGCCATTTTTTTGTTGGATTCGTATTGAGGTATACTTTTTGAATATCAAATTTATTTTTATTATCTCTGAACCTTAATTTCTGTAAAATTCGTAGAGTGTCGGTTGTCCGAAACTTGACACGTTTTGGTTTTTTCGAGATTCCGGGAGGACCGGAAATCAAAATCACGAACCATTTGAAGTTTCGAAAAGCTAACACAGAGCTCTACGATATATATTTTTCCTAGAAATTACTTTATTCATCTAGTATTTTAGTTATTCTGTTGAACTCAGAATTGATCGGTGAATTACCGTTTTGGTCACGATTAGCCATAACGGCGATATCTTTTGACCAAAATGTGAATTTGTGGCACGGTTGATTCCAGCACACTCGTGGCGCTGAAATCTACCAAGATGCACTTTCAAAACCTTGAGTTCACGATGTTTGACTAGATAGTCAATGGTACGTCTCGATTTGTATGCCATGGTTTCCAAAATTGTAAACATAACTTTTTATGGCCAAACTTACATGTTTAGATTATATTCAGATTATTATTAGGTTAATTAGGTTTTTAAGTAATTTATTTCAGAATTAACTATTATTAGATTAGTAACCCATTAGCCACTTATTCCATGAATTTAGAACTAGAACCTTAGAATTGACTTATGGTTTTCGTGCATGGTTCGTGGTACGATATATGTTATAGGTTGACAGCTTCTAGATCGACAATCCCCTAATCCTCGACTTGTGAGTACGATTTATGCAAGGATTCAGGCAAGTGCACTTTCTGATTGCTTTCGATTCATAGTAGTTTTCTATTTCATGTTTATACATATGCTCTCTTGCTTGATGACACGTTGTCACACATATTAGTATCATGGATTTGTTTATACTTCGTGACTATCTTTTACATGATTACCATGCTTACGACTAGAATCCATGTGTACTACCTGGGCGGAGAAATATCTTAGTAGACATGTGGACTACCCAGAAACATCCCTAAAATATCTATTCTTGTCAGATAGCAGTCGCGCAATTCACGTGCGGGGTACCGGATTTACCCCTTAGCCGTTCACATGTCGAACAAGATATTTTAAAACACATAGATAGTTATCTTTTACTTATTTTTCTTATTTTCTTCACCACTTACCATGACATCCTAGTTACATGTTTCTCTAGTTGATACATGTTGTTGTGGAGTTACCTACTTGCTTTCTAGATATGCCATGACATCAGTTACTTTCTAGTTTCATCTCACATATGATATTTTCATGTCTTGTGAATTCTATTGTGTTTTCGCATTGTCGTCGGTTTGTGTGCTTGTTCCATTCCTGACTGAAAACCAACATTTTTCAGGTTAGCTGTGGCTTCACTTAACATTGAGAGATACAGGTGTACTAGTAGGCTGAAACCTAGAAATTACATAGATGTGGTATCATTTACATTAATTATAAGAACCTTGTACTTTCTTTAAATATAAATGTTGTAAATGTTGTAATCAATTTAGAAATATGAATGAGTAATGAAGTTTATTTTGAGAATTTATTTATTGCGGACTTGACAGCGTTCTACCGCCGACTCTGCGGCGTAGGCTGGCTTGGACACGCACTCGTATCCCAAAAAGCGGGTGCGGGTCGTGACAAGTTTTTGTGGTGACCCATGCAGGTCGAATTTTGCAAATGATTACAAACTTGTGGTAGTACTTAAGTTAGTTGTACTACTGCAAGCATGCGACTAGGAAGTGCTCATTCACAATTAGGATTGATTTAATTTTAGGAGAATCTCGGACTAGGAGTCCCTTATTTAATTCTATTGTTAGGTAAATAAGGTTGCTACATAAGCCATGTAATTCTATTGTATTTTAATACGAGGGTATGATCCAAGGTGGGTAGAATATACGTTTGGTAAGTTAGGCCTTCATAGAATTTAATTCCTAATTTTGATCATTTTTGTGCCATTTTATCTTCTGCCTTCTCTAAACCTCATTTTATTTTCAAAACTATTTTGCGATCATTTTATTTTCAAAACTGACACTTTTATTCAAGGACATATACTTACATTCGACTTGTTTGAATTTATAGAAGCTCCTTGAAATTCTTATGGATATAGTTGAAATAATTTTTGATGACTTACAATAGTAAGGCAGATGCGCACTGTCCCCATTTATTTGAATTATGGAGACTGCGGGTTCACTGCAGTCAGAAGCGCACTGGCATGGCATGATCCCTAAGTTGAAATAATTTCAAGTATGCATAGGTTGTCAAATATTACTAAAACTATATCGTAGTTGTATTATTGATCTTTTGATTTATATGTCAATATTGGGTAGAGTTGATAGAGTGTTCGATAACATATTATACTTGAGTCATGAAACCAAGGGTTCACGACAGCCAGACGTACACTGGAGAGGCATGGATTCTCGGTTAAATGACTTCGGATATACTTATGATTTTTGAATATTCTAGAGTCTATATCTTGTATTGGCATACGACTATTAATTTTTCTAAATTGATTTGATGTTTACTTCTTGTTACCACCTTCTCAACAATTGGTAGTTCTCTCTTTCTATCATATTTTGATTCTATCCTTAACCAAGCCTAGATTTTGACTAACCCTTTTGACTATAATTTTTGGATAATATTTTTAGTCATGCCTAGTTGTATCCTTTGAAATTTCGAGGACGAAATTTTTCTAAGGTGTGTAGATTTGTAAGTCCATTTTTCGATTTTTTTATTTTATTTTGATTATGATTAACTTTTATGGTCATTAGGATTTGTACCTAAGCTCATAAGAGAGATATGATCATATTATGGTCATTTGGCCCTTATATGGTTTATATAAGCATTGTTTAATTATTTTATAGCTTATTATAATTTTTAAAGATTTTTAGATATTTATTTATTAAGGTTTAATATTTTTAATGACTTTCAAGATTTTACAATAGGTTTATTTGAGACTATTTTGAGACCCAGTAATTTATTTAGGCTCTAGTAGGTTATAAATATTTTCTATAATTTTATAGAATTTTTCTGCAATTTTTAGATATTTATTTTATTAAGTTTTATATATTTTAAAGGCTTCCAATATTTATTATGAGGCCATTTGAGACTAATATGAGGTAAATAATTTTTATTTATATTCTATAAGGTTAGATATATTATCTGTAATTTTCTACAATTTTGTAGGAATTTTTAGGATTTTATTTGAGTTTATTTGGCCTTCGAATGATTTTTAAATTATTTTCTGTAATTAATTATCCAGTCATACCTAGTCAGCGCTAGCCGGGCTCACCCTTCAGCCATTGCAGCGCCCAGTCAGCGGGTGCTGACTGTACCCGCCCTAAATATATGTATTTCTGCTGAACAGTAAAGCCTAATTTAATTCTGGCCGGTTTTGAGGAAACTTGTTCCAATGAGACCCCCGACTTCCCGAGGCAATTACGAACAACTCCGACCTCCTTTTTGTGTCTTATTTTTTTGTTGGTTTCGTATTGAGGTATACTTTTCGAATATCTAATTTGTTTTTATTTTCTCTGAACCTTAATTTCTGTAAAATTCGTAGAGTGTCGGTTGTCCGAAAATTAACACGTTTCGGTGTTTTCGAGATTTCGGGAGGACCGGAAATAGAAATCATGAACCATTTGAAGTTACGAAAATCTAACACAGAGCTCTACGACATATATTTTTCCCAGAAATTAATTCGTTCATCTATTATTTTAGTTATTCTGTTGAACTCAGAATTGATCGGTGAATCACCGTTTTGGTCAAGATTAGCCATAACAGTGCTATCTTTTGACCAAAACGTGAATTTGTGGCACGGTTGATTCCAGCGCACTCGTGGCATTGAAATCTACCAAGATGTACTTTTAAAACCTTGAGTTTACGATATTTGACTAGATAGTCAATGGTACGTTTCGATTTGTATGCCGTGGTTTCCAAAATTAGAAATATGACTTTTTATGGCCAACCTTGCATGTTTAGATTATATTCAGATTATTATTAGATTAAATTAGGTGTTTAAGTAATTTATTTCAGAATTAACAATTATTAGATTAGTAACCCATTAGCCGCTTGTTCTATGAATTTAGAACTAGAACCTTAGAATTGACTTGTGATTTTCGTACATGGTTCGTGGTACGATATATGTTATAGGTTGACAGCTTCTAGATCGACAATCCCCTCATCCTCGACTTGTGACTACGGTTTGTGCAAGGATTCAGGCAAGTGCACTTTATGATTGCTTTCGATTCATAGTAGTTTTCCATTTCATGTTTGTAGCTCCCCTTCCTGGAATTTTTGAAATATATTTTATTACTTATTTTAGTTAAATGGTGATTTTTAGATTTTATAAATAATTAATTAGTTAATTATTACGGTAGATGATTTTAGTCATGGTTAGAAATCGGAGTACAAGGTGACTAGAAATCGCAGTACGGATAGCGCAGTGACGTGCCTAGACTAGTGTATTAGCCATGCCAGGGAAGGCCGAGCCATAGTGATGTCCTAACTAGGAAAACCAGGCCAAGTTATGAATTGACTCATTTAAATTATTTTAATAATAAATTATTTTATATATTGATTTTGATGACCGGGTTGGACCAACACAGCCTGAACTGGGCCCGGACCAAACCCAGGCCCAAATAGACATGTGGTGTGACCAAAGATGGCCATGTGGGCATATTTTATGGGTGTATAAATGTTCTTAATATTATTTTAGAATTTGAGAAATATTTTCTAATTATTAAATTAGAGGTACAAAATTTATATTTTTATTATTAATGATGTTTTCCAATATTGAAACAATTTTACCCAAGTAAGGGTGTGTGGTAAAGATTGTTTCACTTAACAAAATGCCTAAAATTGGCCTTTGAAAATAAAACGAGAAAAAAAGTACAAAAAGTACAAATTGTTCTGGAAAGTATTGCTATGGAAGTCTGATCTGAAGGCGATCACTTTGTTCCTTGGACCATACGATGATGATGAAGATCACTGTTAGAAGATGAACAGCCGGAAGAACTAAGTCATCAGAAATGTATCGACGCACTTGGGCACTGATGGCGAGGTCGAATGCTTTCCTGCTTTGCTTCACTCTGTTCTGGAAGAAAAGTTGAAGAAGAATGCTCTGGAAAATCAAAGTCTCTGAGCTCTGATCTATGTATTCTCTCCTGTCTCTTTGATCTTGTCCCTTGTATTCTGAAAATCAGTCTATTTATAGACTAAAACACGTCATGCGTAAAAAGCATCCAAACCGGAGTTTTATGCTAGCAACCGTCATCGTGGGATGACACACGTCCCAATACTTCAAAAAAATAAGGAGGGCACGTATGCACGTTCCTCGATAAATGTGGCATGAAAGCCACGTGGGCAAAACCACATTTTTAAAGTAATCAAGAAGGATCGGGCGTAAAATGACCTAAAATAGACCTCAGGCGTAAAGTGGCAAGTTGGCGTAAAAATAGCCCAAATAAACTTCTCAGCATAAAGTGGCTAAAATAGCCTTGAGCGTAAAAGTTATCCCAAATAGACTTTATACCCACAATAGCTTTAAGCGTAAAAGCCCAAATAACTATCGTACGTAAAAAGAAGTGATTTTATTGAGCGTAAAACAGCCTTTTTTGCACATTATACGACAAGTATCGGGTTTGGTGACAATCCGATCTTCTCGACTTCTGTGTTGCATGCCGTCAGCATAATCATTCTGTCAAATCAAATGATCTTCTACATTAAATGCGGCCTGACAGTCTGTCCCTGGCGTAAAACTTAATGAATCGCCTTGGCGTAAGGTAGCTTGCGTAAAGTCTAATGCAAATGGCCTTGGCGTAAAATAGCTCATAAAGAGTTACATGCATAAAGTCTTCAATTCCTTTAAATTAGTCAAATAAAGCACTTTTTACGCTCCTACAAAGATCACCCATTGGGGCAATTTTTATTATTTTATTATTATTAAGGTTATTTTATGGAGATTTAATAAGCATGTTCATTCCATTTAAATATTATTATTATTATTATTGAGTCGATTTATGGTAAATTAAATTTATATATATATGTAGATATAAATGTGTTTTTTTATATATAGATAATAAGGATATTGGTATTTATAATATTTATTTAAAGTATTCAAATAAATATGTCCCATATTATATTATATATATATATATATATATATATATATATATATATATATATATATATATATATATATATATATATATATAATATGGGACATATTTATTTGTATAATAGATAAAGAAATAGAAATAGAAAAAGAAAAAAGAATGCAAAAGAATAAAAAGCAGCGGCAAACCCGAGCCACATTAGGCCCAACCAGGCCGAGCGAAATCCCAGCCCAGCAAACGCGATCCTCCACCTCCGCTCGGTTTTTCGACAGCGTATATATTTGAACAGAGAGAGATCGAGAATAAATGACGAAACCCTAGCCGCGTCGACACCACTGTCCCCCACGACCTCCCCCAGCCCAGGGTGTCGCCGCGCACGACCACAGGCCGACCACGGATCGCCGACGCAGGCGCGGGTGGGAACGGCAACAGTAGCAGTTGCAGTAAACGCGCGGCTTCGCGACCCAATTTCTCTGCTATCGCTCGCTTATTTTGTGAGCCATTTCCTCAGGTATGTAGTCAACCTGGCTTACTTCAGCATCCTCTAATTAGTTTTAAGTTATACGAAGCAAAATGTTCGATAATTCGACGGAAGTCGACGAGAAACTGTCCCGAAACAGGACATATAGCCAATCCAGGTAACCTTGTTTGGGAGCAAATCCCGAGCAATCCAGTGAGCTTCTATCAAAAGTAATTAAAGGAAATGTTAGACAACATATAGGGGATCGAAAACTATTTCGTAGTTTTGAATTTCATAAACTGTGTACAGATTAATCTATTCTTGAAAATCCGAAAAAAACCTTATTTCGAAAACTAAATTTAATAAAAAACACTCCGATACCACGTGCATCCCGCCAAACCGGACGACTTGGTCGCGAAACGAAAGCATTGAAAGATGCGTAATGGCTTTGCAGACATGTTGGCGTTGACGGAATTCAAATTGGTTGCGTGTGCACGACAAATTTGATGCGTATTCGTCGAAATTTACCGTATCGACCACTTTGCACAAACTCTAATTACTTTGTGCACGTTCATCAGATCGAGACAAAACTTGCACCAATAGGACCGTATCATTTTTTTGGTCCTGTATACCAAGTTTGGTCCAATTCTGAGACAGTTGATCGGATCACTGTTTTGCGGGTCCCATGGTCCGACTCAATGGGCAATTTTGTGCACGGCCCGCCGGAATCCAACTTTGGACATACGGTTGAGTTCGTATCGAAAAACTGGACCTGTTGACATATAGTTTGACGACTTTAGAGACCATTGACCCTGGCACGCTTTTCGGTGCAAAGCGGGTCCAACGGCGGACACCGTTTTGATCCGAAATTACCGTTTTGCCTCTGTGTCCAGAATTGGACTTAAGGACAGGCAATTCTTGCTAATTTGACTATTCTGAGAATGTTGGTAATGTTTATTTCAGCATCCGGAGACTTTTTGCATGTGTTGACTTTATTGATTCATCTGAGTGGTTGTACTATCGGTTTCACCAGCGAAGGACCTCAGGCAAGTGCACTTTCTGATTGCTTTCGATTCATAGTAGTCTTTTCTTTTCATGTTTATACGTATGTCTTGCTGCTTGTTGACACACTCGTCACACGGAGATTAGTTTCATGGATTTACTATACATTCTTGACTGTCATTTTCATGATTACCATGCTTGCGACCTGATTCCATGAGTACTAGCTGGGCGGAGAAATATCTTAGTAGACATGTGAATTACCCCATACCCATCCCAATATGTCTAATCTTGACTGATAGCAGCTGCACACGACACGTGCAGGGTGCCGTATTTATCCCTTAGTCGTTCACATGTCGAACATGATATTTCAAAACACATAGATAGTTGTATTTTCTTTGTTTTCCTCATTCCATTCACCAATTGCCATGTCATCAGTTACTTTCTATTTTTCATCTCTCATGTGTTATTTTCATGTCTTGTTAATTCTATTGTGTTTTTGCATTGCCGTCGATTTGTGTACTTGTTCCATTCTTGACTGGAAACCAACATTTTTCAGGTTAGCTGTGGCTCCACTTAGCTTTGGGAGATACGGGTGTACTTGCAGACAGAAACCTAGAAATAGATAGCAGTTGTATTATTTTCATTAATTATGAGATCTTTGTATTTTATTTAAATATAAATATTGTAAATGTTGTAATAAATTTTAGAAATATGAATGAGCAATAAATGTTATTTTGTGATTTTGAGCATCTTGGCCATGACAGCGTTCTATCGCCGATTCTGCGGCGTAGGCTGGCTTGGACACATCTCGTATCCGAAAAAGCGGGTGCGAGTCGTGACAATGTTTATACATATGCTCTCTTGCTTGATGACACGTTGTCACACGGATTAGTATCATGGATTTGTTTATACTTTGTGACTGTCTTTTACAGGATTACCATGCTTGCGACTAGATTCCATGAGTACTAGCTGGGCGGGAAAATATCTTTACAGACATGTGGACTACCCAGAAATATTTCCAAAATGTCTATACTTGTCAGATAGCAGTCGCACAATTCACGTGCGGGGTGCCGGATTTACCCCTTAGTCGTTCACATGTCGAATAAGATATTTCAAAACACATAGATAGTTGTCTTTTACTTGTTTTTCTTGTTTTCTTCACCACTTGCCATGACATCCTAGTTACATGTTTCTCCAGTTGATACATGTTGTTGTGGAGTTACCTACTTGCTTTCTAGACATGCCATGACATCAGTTACTTTTTAGTTTCATCTCACATATGATATTTTCATGTCTTGTGAATTCTATTGTGTTTTCCCATTACCATCGGTTTGTGTGCTTATTCCATTCCTGACTGAAAACTAACATTTTTCAGCTTAGCTATGCCTTCACTTAACATTGGGAGATACGGGTGTACTAGTAGGCAGAAACCTAGAAATTAGATATATTTGGTATTATTTTATATTAATTATAAAAACCTTGTACTTTCTTTAAATATAAATGTTGTAATCAATTTAGAAATAAGAATGAGCAATAAAGTTCATTTTGAGCATTTATTTATTGCGGTCTTGACAGTGTTCTACCGCCGACTCTGCGGCGTAGGCTAGCTTGGACACGCACTCGTATCCCAAAAAGCGGGTACGGGTCGTGACATAGTCTGCGTATACATACAGCTGGCATGTGCATATTTCTAGTCCTATGTATTTTGGGACTGGGGCGTTACACCAACCGTACTTTGAGGCGATCAACGGAACCATCAGGATAATACTTAACAGTGTATACCCATCTACAGCCCACTGTCTGCTTCCCATCAGGAAGTGATGTAAGCTCCAAAGTCTGATTTTGATGTAAAGCAAACATTTCATCATCCATTGCACTTTTTCAACCATAAGAGGACGTAACCTGCTTATAAGTTATAGGGATGAAAGTAAAATATAATGAAGTAGCAAATGCATGAATAGATGATGAACTACGGTGTAATGAAGCACAATTAGAAATGAAGTACTTAGACGGTATGGTATGAGATCGTTTGCCTTTTTTGAGAGCAATAGGAAGATCATCTGTATCTGAGGGAATGGAAGCAGGAACCTCAGGCACGATAGCTGATTGATTGAGGGCTGAATTCGACAGAATCGCTGGCCTGCCCTTGGATATCCGATAAAACTGTAAGGGAGGAATGAAGACAGAAATTGATTCAGGAATGACTGGAAGTGGTATTGAAGATAAATTTGGTGTAAAAGAAATACCACGACCTCCTGAAGAGAAGAAACATGTAGACTCAAAAAATGTAACATCGATATTGACATAACATTTGCGTGTCAGTGGACTGTAACAACGATAACCTTTTTTTTAGTACGAGGATAACCGAGAAAGACACATTTCAGAGATCTCGGACCTAATATTTTACGATTAGGTTCCAAGTTATGAACAAAAATAACACACCCAAACACTCGAAGCGGTAAGGGAAAAGGTAAGACATTTGAATTTAACATGGAAAATAGAATTTTTTTTTGTTCAATACAGATGATGGCATGCGATTAATTAGAAAACATGCAGTAATAACAGCATTTGCCCAATAGTGTTTTGGGACATGCTTATTGGACATGAGAGTTCGAGCCATATCTAAAAGGTGTCAATTTTTTCGTTCGTCAATACCATTTTGTTGAGAGGTGTGGACACAACTAGTTTGATGAATCATGCCACGATCAACACAAAACTTGTGCACAGAAGATTGAGTATACTCTAAAGTATTATGAGAACGCAGAATCTTGATACTTTTATTAAACTGAACATATACTTCATTATTAAAAGCTGATAACACATCTGGAAACTCAGATCTTTCTTTCAATAAATAACACCAAGTCATTCTAGAATAATCATCAATAAAGGTAACAAAATACTGAAATCCTTTCAAACTGTTGACCCGAAAAGGACCACAAATATCAGAATAAACAAGATCAAAAGACTCTAACTGACAACTCTCACTACGAGGAGGAAAAGAACTACGTTGATGCTTGTCCAATTGACAAGCCTCACACTCAAGACTAGAGACATGACCTAAACCAGGAATAATTTGATGTAGTTTAACCAACGACGGATGCCCCAAATGATAATAACATTGCAGAGGAGAAACAAAAACAGAAGTGAAAGCCTTTCAGTAGATCCAAGTAATACATACCATCTTTTTATATCCCGAGACAATCATCTCCTTCCTTCCGAGGTCCTGAAATAACACACGCATTGGAAGAAAATGTCATAGGACATTGAAGAGGTTTGGTTAATTGGCTCACATATAAAAATTAAATGGAAATGTAGGCACATATAATGAATCTTTCAATGCTAGTGGTTGAGTAGGTTGAATGACACCTTTCCCAAGCATAAGACGAGTAGACCCATCAGTCAAGAGGTAGATGGTGACTGGGTTGCGATAATAGCATGATTACCTAGATTTTTCATAGTTGCAGTGGGTTGGGTGGTACTAGTAAGCTCATTCAACTTCTAAAGGATCTGTTCCAATGGTGATGATGTGTCGGACGTTGAAGTATGATTGAAAACATAAGTATCATCTCTAGTAGCAAATGTGGTGATATAGGACTGTATATTTTTATTATGCACTTGATGTGCATATGCTGGTTTTTTCTACTTGTCCCAACAATAGTCTTCAATATGACTGAGTTTTTCATAATAGTCACATTTTTATGGTTGACCTTGACCACCATCACCACCGCGACCATTTTCACCACTGCGACTATTGTCTCTACCACCACGGCCTCCTCCTCGACCAAAAATACGACCACCATCTCTGCCTCCACGTCCAGTACCATGCCCACGACCACCAATATTAGAAACTAGGGCAGAAGACTTGGACTCACAAAACTCTGACCTAGAAAGGAACGATTGAGACGAGAGAAGGTATCGGCCACCGTAGGTAACTGTTCTCCAGCAAGGGTTTGAGCGTTATAAGGGTCGAGAGCAGGATCCACGCCAGCGAGGATAAGGAAAACATAAAAGTCCTCCTTCTGTCGATGAGCCTCCTTCAAATCAGTAGTAACATGATGATATTGTAGCAGTTCTTCCATAAAGCCTTCTTTGAGCCTACATATTCATGTACAGGCTTCCCATTTTGTTTTGTTTAAAACAATAATTTATATAACTTATAGACATGGGCAACATTTCGCTTATGTGAATATGATTCTTCAAGAGATTTCCAAATTTTTTTGGAGGTTTCACACACCGGACATTAGCAGCGATGTTTGTCTCCATACTATGCCACAACCATGAGATAACATATACATCCGCACCCATCCAATCTTCATAATCATCGTACATTTCAGGTAGGGGTTCGTTCGTCAAAAACTTCAACTTCTTCTTTGCTCTCAACACTACCTTGATAGACTTGGACCAGGCAAGGTAGTTTGCACCATTTAGTTTTATCGCGGTAATTAATTTTCCTAATTCATCATTATAAATAACAGTAAATGGAGAAACACCTTCGCTAACTCCACCATTAGGACTATGAACCTTGTCAGAAGAGTCGGTCCCCACCATACTTACAGATGCAACAAAAAGATCTCTCAACACCAGATCCTTATGTGGAGGTCAAGAAAAGACATAAAGACTCATGTAAGACAAGCACCGTGTCTGCACTTTATTGTCGTTCCGAGAATAACTTCAAGCCATAGTTTTCTCTCTGAGAATCCTAACATTTATTTTTAAACTAGATTAGGGTTTGAAAGGGGTGAGTGGCGGCTGTGAGGAAACTAGGATTAGGGTTTGACATGACAGGAGCGGGCGGCTGGGTGTGGGGGTGGTTTGGGTCGACGGACAGCAGGGGGATGACCAGCCAGGAGACGGGCAACGGCGCCGGGTGGGCTGGGCTATCCCACCGAAGGTGTCCCACCAAAGTGGCTGACAGCAGCGATGGACAAGAGGGAGGAAAGGTGGCGGATAGGCTAGGATTTGTTTTTTTTTGTGGAAGGTAAGAAAGATTTTATTATTGTTATTATTATTGCTCTAATACCAAGTAGAGAATAATAATAATGGAATGATTTTTATTGAAGGAATGGAAACACACACACACACACACACACACACACACACACACACACACACACACACACACACACACACACACATATATATATATATATATATATATATATATATATATATATATATATATATATATATGAGGCTAACTTCCTCTCCTCTTATTCTATCCGATGTGGGACTAAAGTCCATTATACTAAATAATAAAAAATATCACTAACAGATATGGTTACAAACTAAAGCTTAAAATAATTGAACATTAGTACAAGAAATGTCTTCAAGGGTAATTTGGACACGTAAAGCCTAGTAGTAGATGGAAGTCCATAGAGCACTATAACGAACTCCAAAAAATTTGCAACGAGCCTACAAGCTTTTCGAGATGTAAACAGTATAGTCATTTGCAGAGAGCAAATGACTACTGAATTCACTAGGAATTCAGATTATATGTTTCTCTATCTCATAATAAATAACGATATTCAAACATTTTGACCATAGTCTTTTATTCGGAAG
Source organism: Iris pallida (assembly GCA_029216955.1). NCBI lineage: Eukaryota > Viridiplantae > Streptophyta > Magnoliopsida > Asparagales > Iridaceae > Iris > Iris pallida. Next base: position 10,248,619 of record JANAVB010022800.1, read on the forward strand.
AACTACTTTTGGGGTGTATTTGGTAAGAGGTAAAAGTGGGAGGAAGGAAAATAGAAGAGAGAAAAGTGAAGGGAAAGATTTATTTTCTCTTGTTTGGTATGGAAGGAAAATAGGAAGGAAAGAAAAGTGGATGGATTACTTTTCCTTCATAACCTAAGAAATCTAATCCCCCAAAAGTGGGAGGAAAAGTGGAAGAAAAAGTGGAGGCTTGTATTAATTAACAATTATACCCCCATATGAATGTATTATTTAAAAATTATTTATAAAGTCAAATGGTAAATAAGTATTTTTAGTTTAGGGCAGAATTGGTAAACCCTATATATTTTTTTTTTACTTCCACTTTTTCTTTCATACCAAACAAAGGAAAATGCATCTCTTATCTTTTCCATCCTTGCTACCAAACACAAAGGAAGAAAATGATCTTTCCTTTCCACATGGAAGGAAAATGAATCCTTATCTTTTTTCCTTCTTTCCACTTTTCTATCCTTCCTACCAAACACAGTTAGGGTGCGTTTGATTGTAAAGTGAAAAATACGTGGAAAAGAAATTAATTCCACGGAATTATTTTACTAGGAAAATAATTTCGTGGAATTCTAAATTTTCCATAATGGCGGTGTTTGATTGCAATTATTTTCTTGTGGAAAATCAAACAAATTTTCATGGAAAAACTAATTTGGGTGTTTGATTGGCATTATTTTCCACGAAAATTGGTAATTTTTTCTTGGAAAATGCTATTTTGCTGTTTGATTGCACTTTTTTCCATGGAAAATGTTCATTTTCCATTGAAAAACTTACATTTTCCACATCTACAAATACTCAATTCAACAATTTTAAAACGAAATAAAGATATACACTTTATAATACGGACAAACTTAGAAAACGAGACATTCAAAATGACAACAATAATTCCAAATCAGTCCATCACAAATCTACACAATTATCTACAAACACATGTATCATAAAGGTTCAAGTTCAAAATGACAGTACAAAAATAATCGCACATTAGTCCATCACAAATCTCCACAATCATCAACAAACATATGTATCATATAGCTACAAATTTGTTAACTAGTCATTCCTTAGCCAAATTAAAAAATACCCAATGCATCCATCATCGGGACGGATCTCGTCTAAGCTTACGGTAGACCCATAGTCGTCGGAACTCCACTTCTGTAATCTCAAGAAAGAACTTTCCCGCTTTTTCGTCCCCCTCAAATACTTCCATCAAATCCATTACGTCTCCTTGATCAATGTCCATCTCTTTTAGCCTTTCCAAGAGTGCTTGTCCATTCACATAGTTTTGTGATGCTTGTTTGTCGAAAGCAACGGTTTGTTTGTCGAAAGCAACGACGATCATCTCGGAGGACTTCGCTATCTTTACAAGGGCCAATGCAGCATCTTCCATTGGTTTTATACGCTTTCGTCGTTGTGAAGAACCCCCTTGAACCGACCGATGTGGATGCGCATTTGTTGAAAGACTTGGTTGTGTTTCCTCCATATCATTTTTGCCCTCCAAGTCATCCACGGGTTCGCTCATCAGAGGAAAATCATTTCGCGAAATCGCTCGATCACCTGTCGCAGCGTCGTTACCAAAGACCGTAAGCAAATCATAGTACCTGGGGCATAATTTTTCTTTCATCTTTGCTCCATCAGGTTTCTCCTGAAAGTAGACATTCAAGAACCAAAGTTAAAAATCTAACAAAATGATAAGCATGCTTCATAACTAGCTGAGAACCAAATATCATATTTTTCCCCTAACAATACCCATATATATGCAAGTAAATAAAGAAGCTATTGACATGAATGTACAAGTAAATGAACAAGCTGAGTATGCTTCAGACTAGTGTTGAAGAAAATAATATTGGTACATGATCCTTGTATCATCAAAATGAGAGAGAAATGCAGTCTACATAAATGTATACACACAAACACGGGTCTTCATCCCCTGATAGTGAATACACACATATTCATATGTTCATGCCTTTACCCAAAGTAATACCAAGCTACCCTTGTGCAAAACAACCACCAACTGCTGCTCTGCATTCCCCCTACAGGGCTGCTAATGCCTGCACCTATGCTACATCTACTGCTTGCTGCATACAGGGTGTTTCCTGTGTACAAGACTGAACTGCAGTCTTATATATATCCTTAACTTGAGTCTTATATATATCCTTAACTTGAGTCTTATATAAGACTGAACTGCAGTCTTATATATGTATATCCTGTGTACAAGACTGAACTGCAGTCTTAACAGTTCTTCCCTTTCCTGAACTTGAGTTTTATCCAATGATTTACATGGATCATGAGAGAACTTCCTGAAAGGTATTATCATCTTCCCCTTCTTACTGTAACTCTAGCTGCTTCTAATAAACTGCAGTCTTATATATCTTTAAGTTAAGCTTCACTTTGTTGACATACTAATAATCTCTTTCACATATCCTGAGCATGTGATACTTCTGTTCATGATACTCATATTGTATCAAATAAACACAACTTGTGGAAAGCCAAGGGCATTAAGGTACTTCGTGCTCATTCTTGAGATTCCACCACTAGTGTCAGAGAAATTATAATATACTAAGTGAACTGATAGGCCGATTTTATAGTGTCATAGAAATTAGTTGATACAATGCAAATCCATTTCACCTAATAACTGATACAGGGATTACAAACTCTAAACAAGGACTGAATTGATAAAGGGCAGATGCAATTGGGCTGATGCAAATCCCTTTCACACTGCAGGACATTACAATTGGGTTGCTGGACCTAATGATGCAGGACAGACATGTAAGAAACTGAACTTAATTTGTGAGTGACTGGACCAAATAATGATATGAGGATATGAACAAATGGTTGCCAAGCTAACATGTACTGATACACCTACCAAGGACTTGAACATTTGCAATGGACTGAATATGTAAAGAAATTTGACTGAACTGAATATGTAAAGAAATTTTACCTTAATATATGTCTTCCAAGTGATGGGATCGGCTGAAACACGTCCGCTAGGGTCCAATCCAAAGCCACTAATTTTGAACAATTCCGTGATGTCATCACATTCCTTTTTTAACGTCTTTAATCTGCCCCTCACATTGTCAACAGAAACAGAAATATGACATGCTTCCCTCACTTTCTCTATAACCTGTAGTAGAGCATCAAATACATCAATTATACATTCACATACTCACATTTTAAATATTATTGAAAGTATACCAATTGGAACCGTTAATGTTTTCTCTATAACCTGTAGTAGAGCATCTAGACACATAAATTTTTATGTGTTTAGATGTTTTCTCTATAACCTGATAACAACTCATGTTCTCAGTGTTTAGGTGTACATATTCACAGAATTTGCAATGAACCAATGTTTCAGTTTTCAGTTATCTAACATATAGGTAGCATTCAATTATTAATATAGAGATGAACCCAGCCTATAGATTATTCAGTCCAAGAACTAATCTCAGTTCAACTGTCAAAGAAACTCAGCTATTAGCAAACCATTCTCAGGTTTGAAATGTAACCAAGTTCAGTTCACAGCAAGGTGTATTTACAAGTATCAGTTAATGGAGTCCCAAGCAACTGCCAATTCGAAAATTAATGAAATATGAAACTAATCTCTATGCCAAGTGAACCCTAGCATTCCAGCAATTTTCCAGATTTATTTAAGTGCACAAACAATCAAATTAAATACTCAAACATGTTAATAATGCATTAAACTCTTAGGCCCAACTGACAGTTCTATATGTATCAGAAAAATAGGGATTTACCATATTCGAAAGCTAATTCAAACACTAACACACAAATTAGGGTTGGTAATACATGTGTCTCATGTGGTTGTGTCCATTAGACCATAATGTGTCCAAAATCTGGACACAAACGTGTCCAAGAACTCAATGAACCGAACAACAAAACTGGACACAGTGAACAGTGCAACCCGTGACCAGTGCAACTCGAGTTTCTCACTCGACACAAATCTATTGGACAGGAGGCTTTGGGGGTGTCGTGTCAGACACTACCCCTATCTTCGTGTCCAAGGACACGTGTCCAAGTGCCCTAATCAATACACACGAGTACACGAGTAGCAGGGCAGCCTGGCTGCACGCGCGTGGGCGTGTCCACGACCCCAAAGCGACACGAACTGGACACGATTCGTGCTCAGTCAAAAAGAAAGTGATAAGCCACCTCAAAATACAAATTTCTATTCAAATACATTTTAAAAACACTGATGAAAATCCCTTTGTGACATTTCATCGAACACATCAAAACATAGACAGATACGTGTCCGATACGGACACGAAATGGACACGACTCAACACGAAACCAATACCTACAGCTAGGGGACACCTAGGGCTATGCAAATATGCAAAGAAATCAGAAATCTAATGGGTTAAGAGAGTGTTACCTATAGGTTGTTTTTCCTCAAGAAAACATCCAAAATGAGGATCTCTCCTTGCTAGTTCAATGCTCCAAATGGAAGCCAAAACTGAGATTCACCTCTACCAACAGTAAGAGGACAATATTCAGATTGCAATGCAAAAGATTTGAATGAAAAATGATGGGAAATGATCAAAATATGAAGGGTTGAGGGAAGAACCAAATCTTTGCTCTTAAAAATGGAAAGATATGAAAAAGAGGAAAGAGATTTTTGAGAGACATTAAATAGGGGGAGATCCCTATGTGGCCGGCCCAAAATCTAGGGCTAGGGTTTTGGGGATCATCAATGGTCTCTCCTATCATCAAGTCAAATCAAGGGTCTAAATACATTTAGGTTTACACACTAGTCTAACTTATGCATCCTAGTTAGCTCTAACTAACCATGGTTAGCTAAGACTAACCATGACTAACTAAGACTAATCTAGGCTAGGTCTAGTCTAGGTTAGGGCTACCACAACACAAGGCAATACTTTAATAATAAAATCACATAATTATCATAATCCCAATAATTCCTAATAAAATTCAAAATCACCAAAATTGACCAAAAGACCAAAATACACTCAAGCTAGAAATGTGGTAGTGACAAATCTACCCTCCTTAAAAGAATTTTGTCCTCGAAATTGAAAGGCGAAACTAAACAGATGAGAATGATAGACAATCATACCTCAAGGTTTTCTCTATAACCTGTAGTAGAGCATCTAGATGTTAATGTTTAAGCTGTTAAATTTATGAACAATCACTGGATGTAAAGCATACCAATTGGAACCATTAGTCTATGTCCTTGCCGTAAAACTGCACTCTTCAACAAACGACCATCATGCGCAGACCCCTCCCAGCCAGCAAGCACGTAGGTAAACTTTATATCAAATGTGCATGCCACCAAAATGTTTTGAGATATTATTTGTTTTCTATTCCGATACCTAGGGTGTTCATGCACAGGCACGTTTGCAGCAATGTGAGTACCGTCGATGGCACCCACAACATCCTATAAAAACAAAAACTATTTTCTATTAATTTTAACTAAAAAAATAAAAATATAACTTTCTAATAGTAAATAAACATTGCACCTGAAAGTAATGGTACCAGCCATCGTCACCCTTATCGTAGGAGGAGTTCTGGGCAGTGGCGTTGACGACGACGTCCCTATAGAGTGCAAGACATGTATTTAACACCCTATGGAAATAGTGGCTCACAGTTTGGCTAGACCTGAAAAAGGTGTAAGCCCCCATCCTGCTACGATGGTCGTGGCCAACTGTGCTTAAAAACATAGCCACTTGTTCTTCAACTCACACAAACCGGCTATCGGCTAAACCGTAACCACGTAAGCGGTCATAATCGTTGGAATGCACCAATTTTCATCCGAAGCATCTCATGGCATACCCTGTCACTCAAGCCGAACATTCAATTCAATGCAATCTCTCTCTCAGCTCTAAAATTACGATGAGGGTGCCTTGTGAGACGTCGGGTAAAATGATGGTGCATCATAGTACTATAGATTGCCACTGCTTGCATCATCATCATCCAAAACACAGCGACAAGTTGTATTTGCCTCGGTACTCTCGCCATTCTAACACTAAAAATTAGAGTTAATAGCAAGTCAAAATTATAACGATATAACAAGCCTGATGAATCAACAAGTTGAAGCCAACAGTACCTCATTTGATACATGCAACCAAGAAACAACTATCAGACATAAGGCTTCAACTTGGTCTGTTTTATATCTCATATCTATAACTTCAACTCTCTACAAACTTCAACTTGGTCTTTTGTGTCATGTTGTGTCAACCAAGTGCTTGAGTGCCTCATTTGATACAATGAAGCAAATAATTTTCCTCAAACCATTTGTTGCAATGAAACAAACAATTTTGTCCAAATCACACCATTATTTGCTGCAATAAAGCAAATAATTTTTCTCAAGCCATTATAACGACGATACAAAGGAGCATCGTGTCATGTGCTTTGGGGAGTCGAGATCCGGTCGAGGAGTCGAGATCCGGTCATGTCCAGTTGGACGCAACCGAGGAGTACCTCGGTTGAGATCCGGTCGTGTCGAGAGAGGAGAGAGAGATGATCCGATCGAGAGAGGGGAGAGATGATCCGATCGAGAGAGGAGAGAGAGAGAGAAATTTGAGAGAGATGTACCTCTCCTTCTCCAGCCGATCGCACGCGCACGGGAGTTCTCGGGAGCAGACCTAGAAATTTCGGGAGGAGGAGAAAAAATCACGAGAGAAGGAGAGAGAGAGAGGGGGGAGAAATATTTATTTTCCATGGAATTTATTTCCTACGGGCTGGGCCAGAAATCATTTTCCACCATTTTGAAAGAAAATATGAAAAATGATGATTTTTGGGAAAATAATTCCATGGAAAATATAAGCTATCAAACACTATAATTGGTGGAAAATTTGTGATGGAAAACTTTTCCATGGAAAAAAAAAGCCCAATCAAACACAGCCTTAGAGATTTTCTTTTTCTTTTTCCAAACATACTAGTAGAGGTGAGCATTCGGATTATTCGATTTCGACCGAACTGAAATATTCAAAATCGAATAAATCGAAATTCTAAAAATCTAAAATCAAAACTGAATCAAAATTAGCCAAAATCGAAACCGAAACCGAACCAAATAATGAATCAGTTTGTTCCGTTGGACTATTTCTATTGTATAATAGGTAGGGTTCAAAGTTGAAATCCTAGTTAAATTGTATTAAAATTTATAATTTTATACACACATTTGTTGTATTTGCGTCCAAATTTAGACTAGTTGTTAAATTACCAAACTTTAGTTTCAAAACACAGAAAAGAATTATTGTTTTCAAAATATATACATTTTAATTTCAACATATGGATAAAATTGAGGACATTTACATAATTGTACAAGTTTTATTCGATTTTGGATCGAAACTGAAGCTGAACAACAATTGTTAGTATCTTCAAAATAGAAACCGAGCAGATCTTTTCTAAACATAATCGAATATCTTATTTGGTTCGATTCGGTTCAATTTCGGTCCAACCAAAATAATGCTCACCCCTACATACTATAGCCGATTATAAAGGTGTAATCACAAAGGAGTTCTAGCTATGAATAAAAATGAATCCCTCAGATTACTCAAGAGTTTAAAGGGATAAACGACTTGTACTCAAAATCTAAAGGGATTAAAAATATTTTCCTGAAAACGAAACTACAATGACAACTAATAAAGCGATCAGATATTTTTATTGGAGGTAGATCTTTTGTAACTTTTCTCTTATGAGTTGAAACACTTTTAGCCTTTGTTTCGTTGAAAATGAGGTAAATGAAAAAAAAAATGTAAACGTGACACATTATTATATGCAACATTATTGTTTTTTTCCTCACTCTCCGTCAAATCAAATACAACTTTAGATTGTGTTTGGTTTATGAGAAAATGAAGGAAATGAAAAGAAAAGAAAAGGAAACATAGAGTGTATTTGGCATACTTGGTTAACCCAAAAAAATGAAGAGAGTGAATCTTAACCATTAAGATTCTTCTTCTTTTCATTTATCTCCAAAAATGTTATAAATTTTATTTTCTCTCACATTTCCTCCTCCCTTTCAAGTCTTCTTGATTGTATACAGGACAATGTCCAATTCTAGACCTCATATATGAATCTTGTGGCACATGGGAATTCGGGAGGGGAGGAGGGTTGTGGTATGCCGAGGGTTGTGGTATGTCAAAGTAAATATCAGATCCTGAAAAGCACATTTGGTCGCCTCAAACACGCCCCTAACTTGATATAGCAATCTTAAAGCTTAATTGTGAGTTCGTAGTAGTTGATCAAAAGCGAGCAAACCCACGAGGCAATAATAGAATTGAGATGTTTATGATTTTATTGGTGTCCTTTCTCTCTCATTTAATTTTTATTTGTACTTTTTCTAGTCAACAAGAAAAAAAAGTTTCTATTTTTTTTTCTAGCTTTTGACCTAAACATAATCAACCTAAAGGAAAATGAAAAAAAATCTAATGGAGTCATGTATAAATATGGAAATTTAAGGAACTTTTATTCAGAAAACACCTTTAAATGCAAATCTTGGTTAAGAACCCTCCGACTGAAACAAGTTTTGAAAGGTCCCAAATTCTCAACCGGTCAAAGAAGCTATCTTGACCCTTGTTAGCAATTCGGCAAACGGAAAAAATTCGGGACAGCAAAAGTACAAGTATAAATCGGTTCAGTACAAATAGAATACGTTCAAAAATTCGGACAAATATTCAAAAAATAGAAATATTGAGGTTAGAAACTTCACGTTCTTAAATATGTTGTCAAATTTGATTAATTAAACAGGTTTTCAGCACGTTTTTTGTGTCAAATTTTTCAATAATTTATCCAGAACACGTTTAAAACTTCGTATGCTTAAAATTTATGTACTGATTTGGATCTGTCAAAAGTACGCAAGTATTATACGTTTATGAAAGATACGGAAAAATTCGCGTATAATACGAGTTTTATTCGGGTGATTGCTAACAAGGATCTTGACTAGCAAATGTTGGTAGGAAAGTAAAAAGAGATTTATTATTATGGTCTCGTATAATAAGTTAAAATCAGGATTTGAGTTAATTCTATAATATCTGAAGTTAGTATTTTGATCTTAAATTGTACCATAATATTTACTATTAGTATTTGGATCTTAAATTTATTGTTCACTTGTCTACGAGAACAGTAAATTTAAAATTTAAAATTAATATCGAACATTTTGGAGACACAAATCTTAATATTATGTGAGACCTGTTACTAAATAACCCAAAATAAAACCAATAGCATTGGGCCAACAGAATTACACAATAGTTTTACGACAAACAAAGTTCCATTGTCACTGTATTTTGTTTGTATGTATGTATGGTACAATACTGTCTCCGTTGTATGTTAGACCATTTTTATTATGATGAAAGCTCTTGTAGTCTGATGGGACTACTGCTGCATAAGAACTTGCAGATATTTTAGCAATTTGATGGAGGCTTCACAAAGAAAAAAGAAAAAAAAAAGAAAAAAAAGAAAGAGGCTTGACCAAAAAAAAGAAAGAAAGAAAGAAAGAAAGAAAGAAAGAAAGGAGGCTTTGACCATATTTGCCAACTAAAATATATGTGGACCTTCAACTTGAAGAAGGTGGTTAGAGGCTGCTAGTGCATTTATATATAGCTGGGACCCACTTGACTCCACGTCTTTTAATCTACTGCCGAATAGACAACACACGAGCATTATGTGTGTTGTTAATGTATGGAAAGAAAGATTTTATTAATTGAACTGTATCTCAGTTGTTACCATGTCATTGTCCATCCCCTAATAACAACAAAAGTTAGATAGACGTCACAGGAACACGTTCATGTCCATTTAAATAGGTGTAGGATCCATATCTTGACTAAAATCTCTTAAGCAAATATATTATCTAAACCGAACTTATTAAACCTTCAGTTTCGGTTTTGGTAACCAAACTTGGTTTGTAGTACTATTTTGCTTAATAACTTATATTTTAGTGTCGGCCCTAAATTCGTGGAAAAAAGGAGGGTTGTTTTAGACAACGGATAGTCAACAATAGAACGTTGGTAAGGATTTGATTCGAAAATTTGGCTCATGAATTCAATTCTCTTGAACGAGATTCAGGTTTACGAATTTCGATACGTGATCATCCTGTTAATTATAGGGGATAAAATCAGACGAACATATATCAAAATGGTCCATATCAGCCGAAATTGACATCATTTCCACCGTCTCAGTTTGGAAAACAGTCTCGTCGACTTCAATACTCTTGGTTCCAACAATTTCCTTGGTTAGAGTACTCTCCTTCAAAGGATTCAGCATTTTATTTTCCATGTTAACTTTTTGAAAATGATAATGCTCTCCATTGCACATTGACTGTCGATGGGTTTAAAAATTGGAAGAGAGTTAATGAGGGGACTCGATGTGCGTTTCTGACACATATGGGAGGTCCCACATCTACCCATAGATATTCTGTAAAAGCTATAGAAGATTTATCAAATGTTACTCAACATATTGATAAAGTGATTAATGCACAATCTTCTGAAGAAGTTCTGAAGAATCAATTACGGCTTAAGACGACAATTGCTAGTATTCGATGGCTCAGTTTGCAAGCATGTGCATTCATATGTCATGATGAATCACCGACTTCTAATAATCGTGGAAACTTCATAGAGATGATAAAATTGATGGGGAGTTTGAATATCAATATTGATAAATGTTGTATTGGAGAAAGCTCCAAAGAATGCACAATATACTTCACCAACTATTCAAAAAGAGATTTTGCATATTATAGCCAACATGGTGAGAAGTAAAATTCGTGAAGAAGATGGGGATGTAAAGTTTTGTATTTTGGTTGATGAAGCCAGAGATGCGTCTAACAGAGAGCAGATATATATTGTTCTAAGATTTGTTGATGTTCATGGTATTCTAAAGGAGCGTTTCTTTGAGATCATGCATGTTGGGGACACCATTGCTTTAACCCTGAAAAAACAAATATCTGATGTACTTACTCGGTATGGCTTACATATCCACAATATGCGAGGGCAAAGATATGATGGTGCTAGCAATATGCGCGGGGGCATGGAATGGATTACAGGCCTTGTTTCTTAGAGATTGTCCATATGCATATTTTGTTCATTGTTTTGCACGCAGACTACAACTAGCTTGCAGCAGCTAGTAATGAGACTTCAGTTTGGCTATTCTTTTCGAAATTGACTACCATTGTCAATCTTGTTATAAAGCTTCTCCTAAGCGTCATACTGAGTTACAATCTGCTCAAGCTATTGTGATTGCACATATGGTGGCTAGCGGTGAACGTGATACTAGTATATGGGCTAATCAGATTGGTAGTTTACAAAGGGTTGGAAGTACTCGATGGAGCTCTCATTTTGATTCTATTTGCAACTTAATCGATATGTATCAAGCAACTATTAAAGTGCTTGAAAGCATGGTAAATGGTGGATCCTCCAATTCTATGCGTGGGGAAGAAGCTGGTTCTTTGCTTGTGATGAAGTCTTTTGATTTCATATTCATATTGTACTTTATGCATAAAGTCATGGGAATTACAAACTTGTTTTGTCGGTCCTTACAACAAGAATCTTTGGACATCTTGAATGCAATGGATCTAGTATCCTCTTAAAAAGATTGCTTCAAACTTTAAGAGAGGATAGTTTTGGTGGTATTCTTAGTGATGCGGAATCAGTTTGCAAAAAATATGATATTGATATACCTGATATGAATGCTTGTTACAGAGGGGCTAGAGGTCGTTCTTGCCAGCAACGAGATTCTATTACATTTGAGCATCACTATCACTTTGATATATTCAACTCTACAATAGATTTTCAATTGGAAGAGTTGAATAATATATTCAATGATGAGGCAGTAGAATCCTTAAGTTGAGCTCTGCTTTACAACCAAATGATCACTTCAAATCATTTGATGTTGATCATTTGTGCACTCTTGCAGAAAAGTTTTACCTGGCTGATTTCAATGATCAAGATATGCATTATTTGAGATGTCAGTTGGAGCATTATCAGGTTGATGTACTTCACCATAAGAAGTTCCAAAATTTATAAACCATTTCTGAGTTATGCCGAACATTAGTTGAAACAAATAAGTCACAATATTACAATCTGGTTGACAAGTTGATACGTCTTGTTTTAACTCTTCATGTGTCCACAGCAACTACAGAACGAGCATTTTCAGCTATAAAGCTTATTAAAACTAATCTGAAAAGTAAAATGGACGACGAGTTCTTAGCCGATGTTATGGTTATTTACATTGAACGAGAAATTGCTAAAGATATTGACTTGGATTCTATTATAGATGAATTCTATTATCTAAAGAGCCGAAGAGTGCAACTTCGATAGGGTATCTTTCTTCTCTATGTTAGTCATATATATGTTACCTTTAATTATGGTCTAAGGTTATAAATATGTCTTGCTTCAACATGGCCACCTTTTTCCTGCATGTAACTGATAATTTTCTTCATGATGCTAGCAGCAATATATGAACTCTCATATTTTGTATAGTAACTCTCATATTTTGTTCCAAGACTCTTAGAAGCAAGGTAATTTGAGTTTGGAGTGAAAACAATAAAAGCTTTTAAGTGGTGATTTTTATATGTTCTTTAAGGCTATCATGTTATATGTTTAAGCCATGTATAACATATTTTTGATACATCAACATTTATTTCAAATTAAAAACATAAAAAAAGGAAGACACATGAGCACTTGACCCTCATGCTTTCTGATATTGATATGAAAATGTTAATACATCATTTTGTTAAGTTTTTAACATTGATAACTTTATTGACCCTCAAGCCAACTCTTCTATTTACTTTGCAGGTTTTACGATTACTAAAAGCTCGTTTGGTCTCCCGTGGAGCTTTGAACAATGTGTTCTCTTTGCCAAGTACAAATACCATTGCTTGGACACCTGATATATGCATCCAATGAAAAGTGAGTCTGATATAGCTGAATATCATGAGGTGCTTCAAATTTGAAGCTATTATCCCTTTCTACCAATGAAATCTGTCTTCACAACATTTCAAGAACAAGTTTAGCACTTTACCTGCAAGATAAATTGTCTCCGTACCAAATTTCTTATATTGAAAAAGGTACAATCAACATCAGCATGCCATTTTTCTAGGCCCAATATCTACATGTGGATGCAAGATACATGGCAAGAACCAAGCAATGGCAAAAATGTCTTACTATACTCAGCAGTCAATAAACATCTTACTAGTGCTTGTAGTTCCTTTTGGTCTTGAACTGTGTTTCTTTTGTGAACTCAATGTATGGACACCTGATATATGCATCCAACTTCGTTTTTGAGAATTAACAAATGATATATGTAGGGTTTTCGGCTACCTTACTACCTTAATAGTTTCAATTATGCAATGTAAACTGATATTGACATGAAAATGTTAATATATCAATGTTGAATTGAGTACTTGTTATCTATATTTATGATGAATGCATATTTTGTTAAGTTTATTGTCTATGACAGATTTTGAATCATCAAATTTACAAAGGAAACTCTGCCAAACTTTTTGCATAAATTTTTAAAACCTTATAATGACTATTAGCTAGCCCACCCTACCCCACAATCCTGGTTCCGTCCCTGCGTATTGAAATACGATATTAATAAAATTTTGCACGGTATATTGGCCTAATGGTAAGTAGAGTCGGGTTTATTAACCTATAGTAGTAACTCTTACAATACGTTGAGCAGAAATTGAGAAAAAAATGTTCGCTCAACTATGCACGTCTCACGAATGAACATAGCTTTATTATTCACGTTGTACTAAGACTGATGGAGAAACATGAAACTAAACTTTAAATAATATATAGTGTTGTAAATCATATATTTATAGATAACCACAAATAAAAGGATGCCTTTATACAAATACACACAAATCCTACCATTTTCTTTCTTATATATACTAGTATATATGCACTGCGTTGCACGTATTTTATAGATTATTATTAGAAAATTATTATAATTATTTCAATCTTTATTAGGACTACTTAGAAAAACTAAAAGACAACTATCGTAATTATTCTAAATTTATTATTATATTAATATATCATGTAAAGACTATTTAGAAAGACCAAAAGACACCTCCCATAATTACACAGCTTCCCTTATTAACTTTAATGAATAATTTTAATTAATAAACATATGCAAGGGTATATTTGGAAAGAAAAGTTTTACGGTAAAGCTCAAGTTTTCCCTTTATATAGTAGTATAGATCTTTATTAAGACTATTAGAAAACTAAAAGACAACTATCTTAATTATTCTAACTTTATTATTATATTAATATATCATGTAAGACTATTTAGAAAGATAAAAAGCACCTCCCATAATTACACAGATGTCCTTATTAACTTTAATGAATAATTTTAACTAATAAATATATGCAAGGGTATATTTGGAAAGAAAAAAATCGGTCATGCTCAAGTTTTTCCATTATATAGTAGTATAAATATGTTAATAAAGAAGTTTAAGTCCTAGATGAGAGGCTATTTGGCTAGAAAAATATTCTCTCTCTCTCTCTCTCTCACTCTCTCTCACTCTCTCTCTTACTTTTAGGCTTAATTGCAATTTGATACCCTCAACTATTCCATTTTTCAACTTGATATACCATGAACTTTTTTACTCGACAACTTGATACCATCAACTATTTAATATTTTAAGTTTGATATCCAATTTTTTTTAAAAAAGATAAAATTATCCCTACCTTGCCAACCAACCACCCTCCCTCCAACCCCGTTGTCCCACCACTCCTCCCCCACCCTAGCTAACATACACCCGCCGCCCCTCATCTTTTAGCTGCCCCTCTTGCTCCGGCCAGCTGCACCACCACCACCCCTCTCCTCACGGGCCACCACCGCCCCCTACCCCTCCCTTAGGCAGGCCCCCTCCTTATCTGGCAACGGTGCAACAACGGTAGGCTACAAAGCAACAACAACAACGACAGCGTGTGGTGGCGTAGCGACGGAGGAGGGGCTATGGGAGGAGGGGACAATGGTGTGGAGAGGGGGTCGGGAGGGGCAGGGTAAGGTTACTGGAGAGGAGGGGGATAATTTGGTCTCTTATTTTAGGGTATCAAGTTGATGCATATCAAAGTTTAGGATATTAAGTTGAAAACTGTAATAGTTGAGGGTTTCAAGTTAAAAATTAAGCCTTACTTTTATAACATGTTATCAGCTTTAGAAATATGGAGGAGTTGCAAGCTTCGATGCAACAAAGATTTTTTTGCTGACTCTTCATGAGGTTTACATGGATGGTCCAGGTAAGAACTTTATTTGCTTCTAGGATGCCATGCCTCTAATGAAATCGTCCAACTCTGTCAATTTTTTCGTTGGGCCAAATTCCAAGGATAAGTATATTCTTTATGTAAAACTTTCATGAGATTTTAATTATACAAATATCTTAAAAGATACTAATTTATACTCATAATTACGTAGTTAATGTACTTTGTATACTTTAGAAATATTGTTCTAATTCTCATTATGACATCTAAGTAAATGTCATGACCCGCTCCCAGTTTCTGGATACGAGTCGGACACGTCCAACCTACGATGTTGTTAACAACGGTAGTCAGCTGTATAAATCTCATAAATCGTCAAGTGAATAAGTTCAATCACACTATTCACAGCTACTAGAAAATGTGCCTAGAACAAAAATTACCACAACCATCACAAGTATCAGTATGCTTTGGTATACACCTTTACAATAGATGTCCGGAGATAAATTCGGTAAAAAGTAAGGCAACACTTAAGCTGTTATTAGTGCAGTCACCCCGCTACATCAATAAGTACTACATCATCATCAAGACAAAAATGTGAAACTATACAAAGGATCCATATATCCAAATTCATGACTCTACTCCTGAATAGCATCTGCTCCAGCATCTGTGGCCCGTAGTAGCTGGGGTTGAAGTCCACATTATTGGCCCAATGATTGTATCATATTTTTGAATATGGTTAATCAATCAAGTTTAGCATTTAATTATCACTAATGTTCATGCTATCACTATAGTATTACACTTAAACTTAATATAGTCCTAATGTGCATTAACTTGATCATACTTGCTACTATGTATATTGCTTTGTTCCTCTAACATGTATTTGTAGAAAAGCAATAAACAAGATCAACATAGACATATGAAATGAAGAAATTATGGTGGGCCAAAGACGACAGTGTCCCACAAGATTTCTCTGAACCACCTGACGACATCTTCGGAGCCACGAACTCGGGAGTTCTGCTGCTTGGTTAACAGACGAAGGTCGAGGGGGCAGCGCCCCCCCATGGGGGTTCTGGGACGAAGCCTCCGAAAGGTATCCAGATTTCACAATCTTTATATCTTTGGACAACTGCCGTCAAGGAAGAAACCATCATCTATCAAGTAAAGAAGCCAAGCCATGCCATCATCATTTCAAGGCTCTTAAGAAGTCTGCACTTGCTCAAGTATATCTGGAGTCTGTAATGAGTTTTAAGAATATTTGTAAACACAAGAAATTGATGGCAAAATTTAAAACTATGGTATAAATTAGCCTAGGATAATTTTTGAATGAAAATCGGCATACTGGCGGTACACTGGTTCGTACCGACGGTATACCAACTTTATATAAAATATACTCTCGGCTTAATAAATCGACATACCAACGGTACACCGATTCGTACCACTGGTATATCGTTTCAATAATATTGAAAATCCAACGGTCACATTTCGAGCATTTAATGATTCCAACGGCTATATTTCTAGCCATTGCATTCCAGATCGGTATACCGACGGTACACCGGCTCGTACCGATGGTATACCGGTCGCTGACTGAAAAGTTTCCTTTGAGCTATTTTTAATGCTTTGGTTATAAATAGCCTTGAACCCCTTCATTCAAGGTTGATGCTTTAAGCCTAAATTTTTTTAAACTACCAAAGTTTATCCACAAACAAACTCTAAAAAACTTTCATTTGCCATCCACCAATTGTGTTAGAGTTATTGAATTAAAAAAGAGGAGATCTTCATCTTGTTGTAAGAAGATTAAAAACCTTATTGTGAAAAGGTTGAAGTTGGAGAGTCTTCAGATAAAGCGCATGGTTGCAGTTGGAGAGTCTTCGGATAAAGCTCTCGGTTGAAGTTGGAGAGTCTTCGAATAAAAGCTCTCGGTTTCAAGTCGGAGGGGCCTTCGGTTAAAATCTCACGTGTAAGAAGTTGGTGAGCCTTTGGATGAAAACTTACGTTGTACTATTTGCATAATAGTGGATTATAGTCGAAAAGAGTTCTGGGACTGGAGTGCCCCTCGGAAGGATACCAGGATACATCGGACATCGGTATTTTTGTTAGTTCTTCTCTAGCACTCTTAATCTTTTAAATTGCCTATTAGCAATTGTTTAGTGCTTGATTGGCTAGCTTGACCCTATCTACCCCCTATAGGGTGCTTTTAACTGGTATAAGAGCAAGGACTCTATTGTTAGGCTTAACATCCTTAGAGTAGATCCTTGTTAGTTTTCTATGGCATTGTATTCCTCCTCCTTCCATAAAGAGAATTTTATTTCTAGTAGCATAAATAATCATGTTTCTTCTAAATGCAAGAAATTCTCTAAGTGAATAACCATGGCTAAACAATCCTTAGATATCTTGATGACCTTCATTCTACAGATGAAGAACTTTCTGAAAATGTTATTCATTTAGAAGAACCTAATGAGTTGTTGAGAAATGAAAACAATGATTTATTACTTAAACTTGATTCTCATCTTGTGTTTATGTAAAGAGTTTGAATGAGGCTCTAATTTTGAAAATTAAATCTCTTTCCTCTTCAATAGAAGATCTCAAGAGTCAAACATGAGTTAAATCTCTTACATGATTCTTCTATTGATGCTTTAAAGAAACAAAATGATTTTTTTGTTTCTCGAATTACTTTATTTGAAAAAGAGAAAATTTTATTAATTGCTAAATTTGATTCTCTTACTTGCATGCATGATGATTTGTTTCTAGAAATTCTTAAAACCAAATCCTCTCATGCTCACTCTAGAGATATTCATCATTCTAGTACATCACATGACCACAACCATGCACATTCCGATACATGTGCATACACTAGCATTAGGTGTTGTAAACCCCCTAAAAAATAAAAATATAAAAGGTATTTATTTAATTATTTTAGTGACATTAATTATTCTTAGATTGTATAATCATATTAGGTCAAAATTTTGTTATTTGAATTATGATGACAATTTTATTGGTTCAAACTGCGGGTTATATTTTTTTACACAAAAATAAATAGATATTACATGTTACGAGTATACTAGATTTTTGTTATGTATTAAAATAAAATCCATACATATTTATTAAATTATTTTAGAATGGTTATGGTAATTAAGTAAATATATAATATTATTGAATAAATAAAATGTGAGTTACTATACTAGCCCATTATATAGAAGTATTATAGTATTTTTGTTAAAATTACTTTAGAAGAAAATTGGTATCAATTTTGCCATTTTATTTAGTTTATTGAATTTTGTGTTGTTAAAAAAAACATGTGCAACTTATTAGAAAAATTAGAAAATATTCTAGATTTTTTGAAGTTGGTTAGACTAATATTTGGATTTTACTATATATTTTTTAGATACTTTTAAGAAATAAGAAGGAAGAAAGAAAAGGAATAAAGAGAAGAAAAAAATATTAATACCCCTCGTTACTGTTCCCTTGCGGGAACGGTAACCAAGTTGCCCTGACCCCTGCTGCCATATAAAGCAGCCGCTATTGGACCGTAAAAAGGGATTCTATCAAACCCTAAAGAGGATGTCACGACCCGCACCCAGTATAGGGGCACGAGAAGTAAGTACGTCCAGCCTACGCCGCAGTGTCGGCGGTAGAACGCTGTCCTAGGTCACAACATCTAACACAGTATAAAATATAACTGCACAAGATATACTCTCCGAACGGAAGAACAATAAGATAGGTACAATCTCAATCACACTCTAAGGTAGAAGATACGATAAGATAGATAGATATGAATCCACAAAATAAAAATACAAACATGAGAGAAGTCTAAGTGTCCAAGATAAGATATCCACAAACATCCCAAATGACATAAGATCTCAAATAACAATAAAGTATCCAAATGAGATGAGACAACAGAAATAAGATAAAGTCTAAGCTAGCAAGCCTAAACTATGGGGGTATCATCCTCTACTGCTAGTAGATCCTGCTGGAGGTCCAGATCGCAGGTGTCATCTAAGGATGCTCCATAGTAAGTGGTACAAAAGGCCTCGTCCTCATCCTCTGTAATATATCAACAGGTCCAGTCAGGACAAGAACGAGCACAATACATCTCACGCTGTTCATATCATGTCAAAAAATATAAAGCATGCAATAGAGTAAGATACATGAATAATTGAAAGAATGTACATGAAGTAAAAGAGATGATTATAATAGAAATATCTACTGTAAGTAAAGAACTATCTGTGACTAGTGATTTAGAGTACAAGATAGACATGTGAATAGCTGGATGTGATTCATGGCTATACTACAGAGTTGATTCATGGTTACACTACTTTGGAATTATTCACATGACTATTTCTACTCTCCCATCCCCAATCAATACACAAGGATCGAGACAAGTTATGTTAAGATTCATGATTTCACTGCCTCATAAATGAAAAGCACGTAAAATTGATTCATGAGGGCTCTGTGAACATGAGAGTACATGAATTACAAGAGTATACATGAATAGTGAAAGTATAGAGATACATGATATAAGTGAAACACACATGACATGAAGTATCCGATGCTCTCAAGGGAGATAACATCTCATGAAATGATCCATATAGTACCAATCCGTGTTACCAATGTGACAGCATCAAGTAAAGTAATCTAGAGCAATAATATAAGTTCTAGCAAGTATGAAACGGTCAGAGAATATACTCGCCTGATATCCTGAGTATCTGGTAAGTATAGATGTCCAGACAAAGTAGATGAGTCCTATTTAGAGCAACACAGGTCACAACATGTCCAGAATGGTAATATTGAACTTTATAATATATTCTATATGATTTCTAGGTCATTCTAGACTAAAGTCAACTTTTGGTTAACTCTAGTCAACTATACTAGTCAAACTAGGTCAATCTAGTTAGGGTTTGGTCAATCATGGTCAAACTAGTCTAGGTCTAGTCAACTAGGCCTAGCCAAAACCAAAGCCTATGCATACCAAGTTTACCAAAGTCATATCTACATATCACTAGCACATATATTCCATATATTACACTCAACCCAATCCCTAACTTACCATATATATGTACACATCCAAACTATATAATCATAGGCTTGTACAAAACCTACATATACAATACATATATACATACATGCATACTTGCAATTTTATATACATATATAGAGAGAAATGTGTGTGTGAGTATAGAGATGTGAAGTGTGTGTGTCAACATATTATGAAGTGTCACATGCTTAGATGAGTGTGCTAACATGGGGTTTAAAACTGAACAACAAAAAAGGAGGAATCATCATTCTCATTATCAACACAATTTCGTATATATATACATGTATAATATATATAAGGTAAGTTATATATATAGTATTATATATGTAGAGTGGCAGTAGTGATAGGGTGTGTGTGTGGTTGTGTGGACAGTGAGTGATAGGGTGTATGTGTGTGGACAGTGAGTGATAGGGGGTGTGTGTGTGGCAAGGGATTTATGTTTATCAGGTAACAGCATGTATAGGGTTTAATTCTCTGGTTTCTCACAACCTGTAACCCTGTAGTTCGTATTACGTATTTTGGTATACGTGTACGGAATCCTGATCCGTAATTAGACTTGTCTTGCTTAGCTTGATCCTGGTTTAATCTTTCCTTGATTTATTTTGGGTTCATCCTGGTTCGACTTGTTTTGACTGGCTAGTCTTGGGTTTTGCATTAGCATGGATTAGTTAGCATTTCTTGGTTCATGTGGTTTGTCCTGGCCTTGGCCTGCATTGGGTTCGGTTGGGTTCGACTTGGTTGGGCACGGTTTGGGTTGATATGCAAATCCCTACCTACCACCATCCCTCATTTATTAACCCAATAACCATTCTCTCTCCTCATTCATTACTCATTTACTACTTCTTTTCTTCTTACTCATTTCTTCTCCACCGAGCACCACCGTAGGCAAGTGCAACTTGCTTCCTGGAGGAACTCAAGTTTTATTGTTATTGTCTTCCTCACGAGATTCTAAGACACTTTAGTACTTAGTATTTTTAGTTTTATTGGTTCATTCCATATAGATCTAAATTTGTTGTATTTTCGGATTTCTCGGTTTTGATCTACTAAACTGGCTTGTTTTCAAAAACTAAGAGTCCTTTGTAGAAGGCCTTCTGATGTTACGCAAGTTTGGTTTTGGAATGGTTGGATTTCATCGAGTCTTGACCGAGATGGGGCTTTCTTGAGCTCTTGAACTTTTACGCCTACTTGTCTTGGCCTTGGGGAGAAGATAAAGTTTTTACGCACACGTTATTACGTGCTCGCGTAGTATTTAAGTTTTACGCCCACGTTTAGCATGCCAACGTAGCATTTCCTCCTTTACGTACACGTTTTAACGTACTGGCGTAGTGTTTCCCCTTTTTACGCATACGTCTTAAACGTGCCAGCGTAGTGTCCCCTTTACGCACACGCATTGCGTGCCAGCGTAATTCTTTCTACGCCGAGTTCACTTAAACTCTACGTGGAGGCCACTCTTGCTCGCGTAGAGTCATGCTCGCGTAGACTCTCCCTCGCTAGCATAGGGACTTGCGTGCGTAAAGTTTCACTTGGGCACTCGTGCGCGTAAGTTCAGCTTGTATAGGGTGCTTGCTATCGTAGAGCCTTGCCCGCGTAGAGTTCCCTCTCGCTTAGGGCTCCCGCTCACGTAGAAGCGGTCTTTCCTTGGTTTTGCTCGCATAAAGCCATTTTTACGCTTGGGGCCTCTTGGCCTAGCGTAGAGGTTCGTTAGCGTTGAGTCTTGAGCCCCCCTTTTGCGTACCCGATTGTCTTTATGTCCTTGCACTTTTCATGAACTTGATAATCACGAATTGATTGACATGACTGGATTGATAATTGTACATGGTACGGTATAACAAGTAAATTGACATGACATGACATGACATGGCAAGACATGACAAGCAAGCCTGATGGGAACTATTGAATGCTGTTGCGACGGCTAGCATGACATGACAAGAATGAATGGCCTGTACATCGTGGACGATTGTGTTTGTACATATGAACCAATACTGTCTCACATCATGTCTAGGACAGGGACCCCTGAGTACCACGGTCAGGGGTACCTACTGAAATTGACTAAGGCTATTAAACAGAATAATCCAGTAGTCATGAAGATATTTTTCAGCTACAGGCAATCCCGTTATCTGGGCGCGCAAGTGGACTTGTAGCCTGCCGACGAGTAGGACACATTTTCAGCACACTGTCATGTGTTGCACCCTATATGAACGGATATTCGACCTGGATGGTCTGCAGGGCTTGTGGCTGTTGGAATATCTCATTGCATCTTGCTAGTAACTAGTCCTGTGATAACCCTAGCTAGTTAAAGTATCAAGCCATACTTATTGCTTGGCCGTGATTGATTGGATGGAGTCTAACTCACTCTAGTCTTGTCCTGATCCTGTATAAGATTGTTGTATGACCTGATTGCTTGTACTTTACTTTATCGATAAATGGTAGAAACCAAGTTTCGTTCAAACGAAGGGTTACAATCCCGGTCCTTATTTGGTTTAAGGGTTGTAGCTCGGTTATCTGAATAGTCCCATGGTTATCTCATTGTATATCATCAGGATTTTATACATTTCCAGTCTTTTATTATGTAATTATGTTTTGTGCTAATTGCTGGTTTTAGTTCTTAAGTGAAGCCTTCTTTGTGGTACTTGCTCTTTCTGGGATCTGATTCAGCTGGTTTTGTATAGCTAGATACCGAAGTAGCTCCAGAGGACCTCCCTACCTTCCAGCCAAATGGTGACTACCAGGCGTAACCAAGGCAATGAGTGGGTTTCCCTTTTGTTCTTCCACTTTATTGTAAAAATATTTTTTTGAGGCATTTAGCCGACGAGCACGTGTTAGCTCGATTGCACTTCATTTACTGTCTACCTATGGGCTATAGCATGATTAACAAATCCTAGGGTTGATCATGTATGACTGAAAGTCTTGCTAGTTTTCATATTTTGTATGACTAGCTTTATGATCATCTAAATAAGTAATGTATAGGACGCCTTACTATTGTATATTTGATGCTCTAACATCTTGTAACTGTTATTACTTGTTTGAGATTGAGGCAATAGGCTTGTTCATGACCATAAGAGACTGATGGCTTATAGTTAAACCCTCATGTATCTAGACAGCCGTGGCCGTATAGCGAGGTGGATTGTACTTCAGTATACGTAGCTGGCTATGTCCGCCCCCGCTCTCCAGTATTCTGGTTCTGGGGAGTTACATGGTTTAGGTGGTGGCAAATGCAGGTCTTGTGAATCTAGATATGTGAGGGTTTACCGAATATATGTCTCAATCAGCACTCGTCCTTGATCTCTGCTCGTATTCTCTGAATCCCTGAATTCTTGACCTGATCACATGCTTGTATCTTTGATCTGTCCTGGTCCTTCCTTATTGTTCCCTGTGTCGTCTTCTTCAGCAACATTGTTCTTGGTCCTACCGATCGGCAAGACAAAGCACCTCCCGTGGGCCAGCAGCAACCTGGAGATCAAGCCCAGCATTCAGGAGTAGCCTCCAGAGTCATGCCTACTGGGGGTCAAGAGCCACCAGTTCAGCCAGTCCAGCCTGCAGAGCCCGAAGATGGCACCTTAGTGGGTCTCATCAGGACATTGCTAGCATCTCATGATCGTCGGGGCAGTGCCCTGCACCAGGTAGTACAAGATGCTCTGAACAGAGGCGGTCATCAAGGGAACCAGGCAGCCAACAGCTTCAAGCGTTTGAACCCTCCTTTCTTCGATGGTAGTGAGGATGCGATTTCCGCAGATGCTTGGCTGCAGGATACAAAAGTGATTCTAGAAGCGACAAAGACGCCCGAGAATGAGAAGGTGGCGGTAGTATGCCTACAGTTATTGGATCTTGCCCGCAGCTGGTGGGCGGCGCAGGCCGTTGGATTTGTGGCACCTATTGTATGGACAGTATTTCGTAAGAGATTCCAGACTAAGTACTTTGATGCTGTAGCTCGGTACGATGTACAAACTAGGTTCACCAATCTGAAGCAGATGGGCAGGACGGTCGACGGATATACGGCCAAGTTTTCGAGACTTAGTCGGTTTGCTCCCACCTTGGTAGCGACCGAGTTCGACAGAGACCAGCGGTTCCAGCATGGGCTCCATCTAGAGATTTTATTGGCAGTGGAGCAGTTTGAGCATCAGACTTTTGATACGATATTGAGAGCAGATAGGAGGCACGAGTATACCTCCCAGAGGATCGTGGACAGGACCGGAGGTCGGAAGCGATCTCATGACCACATGAATCAGTCTTCAGCAATAGCCCCGACAGCTAGGGCTTTGACGATTGGAACTCCGAGGCGGGCGGCCTCAGTGACGTCGATTCAGCATTCGACCCCAGCATTTTCCCACGAGCAAAAGCAGAAGCACTCTTCCGCAGTGGGATGTTCATATTGCGGAAAGCCAGGACATGTGGTGGCAGAATGTCACAGGGCGCAGGGATTGTGCCTGGCTTGTGGGACAGCGGATCACAAGATAGGATCTTGCCCGAATAGGGGTAGTTCATCATCGTCTGACTTTACTAGTTCTTCGGTGAGAGGACCAGCACCAGTCCAGCAGCAGCAACAGTTTTTGAGGCCCTTGCCGCCTCAGTCCCAAGCATTCCAGCAGCAAAACCCCAGTAGTATGTACAAGCCCAAGACCTGATTCAGAACAGACAGAGAGGTTTTCAGCAGAGGGGACCCGCATCCAGAGGACATTGTCAGGCAATGGCGATGACCATAGAAGAAGGATTGGCACCAGGTAAGGTAGTGGCAGGTACTATTCTTGTCAACTCCTTTTCAGCATCAGTATTATTTGATTCTGGTGCATCGCATTCATTCATGTCTGCACGATTCGCGACACGGATAGGACTGGAGCCCGAGTCATTATCAGTAAGGCTCAATATACTTACTGGTATCGGTCTTGTGGGAGTAGATAGAGTGTTTTCCTCGTGTCGGATCGTAGTTAGCGGTAGAGAGTTCCCCGCTAGATTGATAGAGTTTCCGATGGCCGATTATGATGTGGTCTTAGGGATAGATTGGTTAAGGAACCAGTATGCTAGGATAGACTGCCATATTGGCAGGGTTGTTTTTAGCATTCCAGGCGAGCCAGAGTTTTTTTTTTCGAGGCAAAGTTGAACCTTCTCCTCCAGTATTGCAGATGGCAGTAGCAGCAGTACAGTTACCACGGATAGTCGAGGAGTTTCCAGATGTTTTACCAGAAGAGCTTCCAGGAATGCCGTCAGAACGGAAGATCGAGTTTACCATCGACTTGATCCCAGGGACAGCCCAGTGTCGGAGAGAGTCTACAGGATGGCACCGTCAGAGTTGGAGATATTGTACAGATGATTGAAGAACTCAGAACCAAGGGATTCATTCGTACAAGTGGATCACCTTGGGGAGCCCCGATGGTTCTTGTAAAAAAGAAGGGTGGTACGTCCAGATTATCTATAGATTATCGTACCTTGAATTCAGTGACAATCAAGAACAGATACCCTCTCCCGAGGATAGATGACTTGTTTGATCAACTCAAGGGGGCAGCAGTATTCTTGAAGATTGACTTGCGGTCAGGATACCATCAGATCAGAGTTAGAGAGCAGGACATCCCGAAGACGGCTTTCAGATCTAGATATAGGCATTGGGAGTTTCTTGTTATGCTATTTGGAGCAACCAATGCGTCGGCTGTATTCATGGACCTCATGAATCATATTTTCATGCCATACTTGGATCAGTTCGTGATTGTGTTTATAGATGACATCTTAGTCTATAGCAAGAGTGAAGCGGAGCATGAGCAGCATCTCAGAATTGTCCTCCAGATTCATCGAGAGCACCAGTTATATGCTAAGTTTAGTAAATACGAGTTCTGGCTCGATCGTATTTCATACTTGGGTCATATCATCACCAGAGGAGGAGTAGAGGTGGATCCCCAGAAGATAGTAGCCATTGAGACATGGCCAGTACCCAGTACAGTAGCGGAAGTTCGCAGCTTTCTTGGCTTAGTCGGCTACTACTAGCGATTTGTTTCAGATTTTGCTCGAATTTCAGCACCTATGACCCAGTTGACCCACAAGGATGCACAGTTTGCCTGGACAGCAGAATATCAGGATTCTTTTGAGAAGTTGAAGAAAGGCTTGATGATGGCACCCATTCTCACGCTTCCAGATGGGACCGGAGGATTTTCAGTATATTGTGATGCTTCAGGAAGAGGTTTAGGATGTGTTTTGATACAGCATGGGAAGGTAATAGCTTACGCGTCACGTCAACTTCGTGATCATGAGAGGAATTACCCAACCTACGACTTTGAACTGGCAGCAGTAGTATTTGCACTTAAGCTTTGGAGACACTACTTGTATGGAGATTGTAATCCCCCAAAATTTTGGAGAATTTTTTTTTTATATATAACTGATTATACATGTTGTGTTGAATTATTTTATATTTTATAACAAGTTTGGTATTTAATTGTGTAATATTTTTATAGCAAATTAGCAACACAAATGCTACTATTAGTATTCATGCACAATCTCACACGAAATATATTTTCTAGTGATTACTGGATTTTTAGAAAATTTTTAGATTTTATTCAAAATATTTTTGTGATATATTGCACTAATCAAACTATTTAGTAAATAGCTAGATATAGAAAGTTTCGATTATTTAAATCAAAAGCCTGTGTAAATACCTTTCTTTGGATCTACTTGTCAAATAATTTCTTTAAAATATTTTATAAGCTTTAGTTAAATTATTAGGATTTTTGTATATCTTATTTGGTCATAATTATTAAATGTTATATATATATATACATATGCATTACTTTGTTTTTAATAATAAAAAAAATAAAAAAAATCGGAACAGTGCTACGCACTGTTCCAAAGTGGAACCCGACCCCCCTATAAGTGCAACTTAATGAAAACAAAAAAAGGAGTTGCTGACGTCATACTGACGTCAGCACTGTTCAAATGAACAGTGCCCACATCAAAGCCGAACACACGGCTGTGGTTCAACTCCTTGCCATCAGAAATTTCAAACTCACCTGAATCTTTATCGTTTTCATTCAAATTTTTTTCTTTAAATCCTAATCAAATTCTCCTCAGATTGGATTGAATCAATGTTTGAATCCAAGTCAAAATTCGAATTTTAAATCCTGGGAAATCTTGAAACAAACATATATTAGGTTCGTAGTAACTTAGAGGAAAAAAACTCAAAATTACTCTGCAAAACTTCCTCCCAACTGAAACCCGATGACCCCAGCATGACCCCCACGCTCAGGCGAACTACCCTGATCGTCTGTGCTCAGTCGACAGCCGCCGCACCGCCGGAGCACGGCCCAACCCGACGAGAACAGGACCCCCTGTTCAGACGAACGACTGCGAGGTACCCATTTTGTCATCCAAATTTCTCCGCCTACGCTTCATCGTTTTTAGTTTTGTAAACTAATTTGGAAAGACTACTTAACCCTCTAGAATATCCATCAGGTGGTTTGAATAGAATCGAAACCAATTAGACAGAAAACGAATAAAACAATCGATAAATTTTTTGTTCAAAACAGGAATAATTTCAGAGTTGAACCACTGATTTAAAAGCCAGGTTTCGGTCAGGATTTTATAAAGTTTCAAAATCTAATTAAACAAAGTTTGAGTTAACCTATAGGACTAGAAAAGCCATTTTACAGAAGTCGAATTCGACAACTGTGCACCGAGAAATCGGTTTCCCAAGTTTAGAAAAAACATAGTTCTCAAACAATAAAATTTCGTAAAAACCAACCGATACGGCGTGCGCCCCGACAAACCGGGTGACGTGGTCGCGCGCTATATGCATCGAAAGGTGCGTATGGACGTTGTCGATGTGTGGGAACTGACGGAACTCAGTTTCGTCATATGTGCGCGACGAAATCAGTCCGTATCCGTCGAGATACCCCCGTATCGACGTTTTGCAAACTTGACCATAACTTCGTGCACGTTCGTCGGATCGACGCGAAACTTACGCCATCAAGACCATATCATTTTTTTAATCCTGTATGCTAAGTTTGGTCCGATTCTGAGAAGGTTGATTGGAACGCCAAATTGGCGGGCCCACAACCCGATCCAACGAGCGATTTTGTGCACGGCTCATCGGAATCCAAAATTGGACATACCGTTGGGTTCGTCTCCTTAAACCGGATCCGTAGACATGTAGTTTGACGACTTTAGAGACCGTAGACATTGGCACGCGTTTCGGTACAAAACGGGTCCAACGGCGGACATCGTTTTGACCCAAAATTACGATTTTGCCCCAGTTCCAGAATTTAACTTTTGGACAGGCATTTTCTAGACATATCTTTTATACCAAACACGTTCGTGATGTTTGTTTCAGCAACCGGAGCTCCTTGTGGATTTTGACTTTCGTGCTGACGATACTGATTGTTGGATTTTGCTGCTTCTCGCGCCACCCTTAGGCAAGATACCTTGCCTTATTTACTGTTATAATTATATGCACCTTTATTTATTTATTTACTGTATATTTATTATCTGTTCTCAGTTGGATCCGTTACTTGCTATTTTTAGTTCATTTTATTTTTGCTTTTGTTATTTTTTTCTTCTTGTCATATGGACCTAGTCTTAGCGAACTACCTTTTGTTAGTATCCTTGGAAGGGAGAAGACAATTAAATGTATGGGCTATCCCAAATCCAACAACTGTAGTAATTGCGTACTACGGTAGTCGTGTGTGCGCAAGGGTCACTAGCCTCGAGCTATGTGGACTGATGGGTCACGTGGGCCGCTAGCCTCGAGTTATGCCAGCTGATAGTATTGGTACTTGACGTGTGAGTGTTGTGAGTTGTTACCTTGTCCTGGGGAAGTCAGCCTTCACCTGCCCATACATTGAGATGTCTTCTAAATTGCCTACTAGAAAGGTTAGGAGACCTTAGCAAATTTTATGTTCCAATCATGGCATAGAAAAATATCGCATCACGGAATAGTAAGTTACCCCTTGTCCCTGTTTGGTTGTAGGGTAGCCTACTATTTTGATGATGGGATATTGAGCCGTGTTATGGTTTGGACACTTTTACTTTATCTTTATTTTGTGGTGCATTTATATTCAGTTCATATTGCATGTTCTTTCTGTATCTTGTTACGTCCCTCTGAGGACCTGGTGATCTCTCCAAGTATAGACAATTTCCCGCAGGAGTATGGCTCGGCACTGGATCCTTCATACC
The DNA here is from genome assembly GCA_029216955.1 of Iris pallida. Lineage (NCBI taxonomy): Eukaryota > Viridiplantae > Streptophyta > Magnoliopsida > Asparagales > Iridaceae > Iris > Iris pallida. The sequence continues at coordinate 10,277,974 of JANAVB010022800.1, forward strand.
TTGATGACGAGGCATCTCCCGCTGATATATAGATTCATGTTGTTCTTTGAGACTCATACTGGACATCTACTCTATTAGAGATTATATTTTTATAGCTGTTTGGTGTGGGCATGTCCACCCGGCTATCTTTTGACTCACTCATTTATTCTATTTGGACTCCTTTTATCTTCTGTATTGCTGTGGATGAGATATAGTTTATTGATGTTCGGCTATGTGATTATTTTATTACAGCTTATGTATATATACTAGGATTCCACATATTGGAGTATTTCTTGTATATATGCAGCTGGCATGTCTACGTACTTGGTCCTAAGTATTTTGGGACTGGGACGTTACATGTTTTTGTGGTGGCCTATGCAGGTCAAGATAAATTTTTTGGTTACTTTACCGTACCAAACAAGCCTCCGTATAGGATTAGGAATTTAGGATCTCATCCACATATATGACTTCTTCCTTGCTACCATCTTGATTCGCTTCTTGTTCAAATTATTCTTCTGTAAACCTTTTCCCTTTTTTTGTGCGTACTAGGTATACCTTATCCATCGTTCCATCACACTTCTAGTAAAAATTTTATAAGTGGGGTAGAATAACTTACAACCCTAACACCCAGACTTAACCAAGGCCATAGACAGGGAGACTGTAGGGTTACTGCATACGCGCAACATTGAACGAACTTAGACTCTTGAGGAACTTGAGTTGTTATATTTTTTAATCATTATCTAGCGTACTTATATTTTGCTAACCCGACCAATGCTGCTAATATAGCCTAGTTTTACAAGCTTAGCCTTTTATCAAGCTTGTTCGTGACATATATGTTAATGGAGGTACCCCACTAATATATTATTTATCAGAACCGGTGCATGATGGTCTGATCAACCTAATGCACTTGGTTTGCTCTTCATAAGATTATTCAATGAGATGTAGTTAACTTGTTTCTCCAAAATCTCATCCGCAACTGCGTTGACAACTCTCCTTCAACTGCTTGACCTGTAACTTGTTTGAATCTATTCTAACGTTATCCTATTTTCGTGCCAGCTGTACGGATCTACGAAGCGGACGCAGCTCTACCTTGGCCCTCACCCCTGATGATGTGCCTACCCAGGAGGAGCAGAATCCTCCAATGACCCTAGTGACTCCGTATCAGCCAGGACAGCCGCATACTACCGTAATCCCATCAATGGTACAACAAGAAACCCAAGTGCCACCAGTCATCCAGACCGGGCATACTATCGAGGCACCAACTAAAGAGAATGTACCACCCCATCCACCCCCATTCACTCAGCAGTACCTACCTCAGTACGGACCACAGATGCCTCCACCACCAGAGGATGGAAACCCTACTACACAGTTCATGTATGCCATGGTACATACTCAGTGGCAACAAGCTGAATTGATGAGGCAGAGCATGACGGAAGCACTAACTAGGCCCCCACCTCCACCTCCGACACCGGTACCAGCACCAGCTCTACATCCATATGACGGCTCTATCAATGACTTCATAGATATGAATCCCAAGCCCTTCAGAGGTACCGAAGAACCCCTAGAGGTCACTGCATGGCTTATCAGCACGAAAAAGCTATTGAGGGCGTCCCAGTTGCCAATAAATGATTAGATGACAGCAGTAGACTTGCTCTTGGAAGACAATGCCCATCATTGTGGGAAGCCGAAGAAAGACGCTTGGGAGCCAATCAGACTTGTGAAGAGTTCTACAAACTCTTCAATAAGAGGTTCTTTCCTATCCATGTACGCGATGTCCTCTATGATCAGTTCCTACACATCAAGCAAGGAAACATAACCGTAGATGAGTACGATGTAGAATTCAGTCGATTGAGCAGATTCGGTGAGACACTGATTCCTACTGAGCAGGAAAGGGCCAAGAGATTTCACCAAGGGTTGAAACCAGAGCTCAAGAAGCATACTACGGTGCAGTCTAGAGTTTCACATGCTGCAGTATTAGAAGAAGCTAGAAGCCAGGAACTCCTTGACAAAGAAGTACAACAGGCTCAGAGATGCCATATTCCAACAACTGGGCCAAGTAACCCTATCCAAGGTGGACCAATCAGACGTTCTATGACGCAACAACCACCAAGAGCATCACCCTATCCAATTGATGAGCTCCTTACATGTCGCTTTTGTCATAGAAAAGGTCATGTCATAAAGGATTGTCGTCGTAGATTAGGACAATGCATAATTTGTGGCTCCAATCATCACAAGGCTCGAGACTGTACAGAACAACTAAAGGCAGCACAACAGTGGATGCGAGGACCCGTAGCACCAGGACGAATAGCAGAGCCCAGTCAACCATCACACGGAGGTCATCCTAGAAGATCACACTTAGCTGACCAATCTATACAAGTTAGACAGGATGGACATGAGACATATGGACTAGAGCGTGGGCAAACATTTAGTATGGCTGCGATAGGCACCCATCCTGAGGTTGGAGATTTAGCAAGTATTATCCTAGTTACACCATTTATTTGTTTTAGACATGGCTTAGCATTAGAACAACACATTCATTAGCTTAGTCAACATGCATAGCATAATACTTGTCATAGTATAAATTACTAGTTACCAGCGGTAATGCATATGTAGTACCTGTGACACCATTAGAAATCTATTGACTATATTCTAGCAACCTTATTACAGAGATTTATGACTTAGTAGTTAGAGATCCTTGCATGATGTACTTTATAATTTATTACACCATTAGTAATCGTCTTGTGCTATAGAAGAGTAAATCATCCAACACCCTCGGTACGCGTGTCATCCTGGCATCCCTCACCAACGAGGAAGCATAAAGATGACATGGGTAATCATTTCACTAATATCCAAATTCGAAGAAACATTCTTTGACTTGACACAGTTCCTCCAACCGAGCAAATAACCTAGTAGTTCACAACGTCCACTTCTATTCGCAACACTATGGGTGCTCATATTGTGACTTTAAAATCTGAAGCACAACACTAAACATTTTCTTTCAACAAATTGCATCCTCATGAACTAGACAAGCCAATCTACACCTATGACATACCTGTCCCAAGCAAACACTCCATCCTACGCTCCATTTCAATTACACCACATGTATAACACAATTTCTTTGTAGCAAACCATGTATGACAATTCTCGCCCTAATTGATTTTACTATGCGATTTTGTCACAATCCCTCAAACGATTGGATACCCATGAACCATGCCAAACTAAGAATGTCCAACCTTATAGAATATGTTGTCAGATGGATTCCTTCTATAACGACCCCATGCACATTATCGAAAACTAAGTTAAGCTTTGATATTCGATATAATTACTCTTCCTTCGTATTCAGCCTCATTAAATTTTTATATTAAGTTCTATTTTTAATTTCGAGAACAAAATTTTTATAAGTTGGGTAGGATGTAATCCCCCAAACTTTTGGAGAATTATTTTTTTATATAACTGATTATACATGTTGTGTTGAATTATTTTATATTTTATAACAAGTTTGGTATTTAATTGTGTAATATTTTAATAGCAAATTAGCAACACAAATGCTACTATTAGTATTCATGCACAATCTCCCTCGAAATATATTTTCTAGTGATTATTGGATTTTTAGAAAAATTATAGATTTTATTTAAAATATTTTTGTGATATATTGCACTAATCAAATTATTTAGTAAATAGCTAGATATAGAAAGTTTCGATTATTTAAATCAAAAGCCCGTGTAAATACCTTTCTTTGGATCTACTTGTCAAATAATTTCTTTAAAATATTTTATAAGATTTAGTTAAATTATTAGGATTTTTGTATATCTTATTTGGTCATAATTATTAAATGCTATATATATATATATATATATATATATATATATATATATATATAAATATATATATATATATATATATATATACATATGTATTAATTTGTTTTTAATAATAATAAAAAAAAAACTCGGAACAGTGCTACGCACTGTTCCAAAGGGGAACCCGACCCCCTGTCAGTGCAACTCAATGAAAAAAAGGAGTTGCTGATGTCATGCTGACGTCAGCAATGTTCAAATGAACAGTGCCCACATCAAAGCCGAGCACACGGCTGTGGTTCAACTCCTTGCCATCCGAAATTTCAAACTCACCCGAATCTTTATCGTTTTCATTCAAATTTTTTTTCCTTTAAATCCTAATCAAATTCTCCTCAGATTGGATTGAATCCATGTTTGAATCCAAGTCAAAATTCGAATTTTAAATCCTTGGAAATCTTGAAACAAACATATATTAGGTTCGTAGTAACTTAGAGAAAAAAACTCAAAATTACTCTGCGAAACTTCCTCCCAACCGAAACCCGACGACCCCAGCATGACCCCCACGCTCAGGCGAACCACCCTGATCGTCTGCGCTCAGTCGACAGCCACCGCACCGCCGGAGCATGGCCCAACCCGACGAGAACAGGACCCCCTGTTCAGACGAACGACTACGATGTACCCATCATGTCATCCAAATTTCTTCGCCTACGCTTCATCGTTTTTAGTTTCGTAAACTAATTTGGAAAGCCTAATTAACCCTCTAAAATATCCATCAGGTGGTTTGAATAGAATCGTAACCGATTTGACAGAAAATGAATAAAACAATCGATAAAATTTTTGTTCAAAACAGGAATAATTTCAGAGTTGAACCACTGATTTGAAAGCCAGGTTTCGGTCAGGATTTTATAATGTTTCAAAATCTAATTAAACAAAGTTTGAGTTAACCTATAGGACTAGAAAAGCTATTTTACAGAAGTCGAATTAGACAACTGTGCATCGAGAAATCGGTTTCCCAAGTTTAGGAAAAACATAGTTCTCAAACAATGAAATTTCGTAAAAACCAACCGATACGGCATGCGCTCCGACAAACCGGGCGACGTGGTCATGTGCTATATTCATCGAAAGGCGCGTATGGACGTTGTCGATGTGTGGGAACTGACGGAACTCAGTTTCGTCGTATGTGCGCGACGAAATCAGTCCGTATCCGTCGAGATATCCCCGTATCGACGTTTTGCAAACTTGACCATAACTTCGTGCACGTTCGTCTGATCGACGCAAAACTTGCGCCAGCAGGACCGTATCATTTTTCTGGTCCTGTATGCCAAGTTTGGTCCGATTCTGAGAAGGTTGATTGGAACGCCAAATTGGCGGGCCCACAACCCGACCCAACGAGCGATTTTGTGTACGGCTCATCGGAATCCAAAATTGGACATACCGTTGGATTTGTCTCCTCAAACCGGATTCGTAGACATGTAGTTTGATGACTTTAGAGACCGTAGACATTGGCACGCATTTCAATGCAAAACGGGTCCAACGGCGGACATCGTTTTGACCCGAAATTATAATTTTGCCCCTGTTCCAGAATTTAACTTTTGGACAGGCGTTTTCTAGACATATCTTTTATACCAAACACGTTCGTGATGTTTGTTTCAGCAACCGGACCTCCTTGTGGATTTTGACTTTCGTGCTGACGATACTGATTGTTGGATTTTGCTGCTTCTCGCGCCACCCTCAGGTAAGATACCTTGCCTTATTTACTGTTATAATTATATGCACCTTTATTTATTTATTTGCTGCATATTTATTATCTGTTCTCAGTTGGATCCATTACTTGCTATTTTTAGTTCATTTTATTTTTGCTTCAGTTATTTTTTTCTTGTCTTTTGTATGCATATGGACCAAGTCTTAGCGAACTACCTTTTGTTAGTGTCCTTAGGAGGGAGAAGACAATTAAATGTATGGGCTACCCCAAATCCAACAACTGTAGTAAATGCGTACTACGGTAGTCGTGTGTGCACGAGGGTCACTAGCCTCGAGCTATGTGGACTGATGGGTCACGTGGGCCGCTAGCCTCGAGTTATGCCGGCTGATAGTATTGGTACTTGACGTGTGAGTGTTGTGAGTTGTTACCTTATCCTGGGGAAGTCATCCTTCACCTGCCCATACATCGAGATGTCTTCTAAATTGCCTACTAGAAAGGTTAGGAGACCTTAGCAAATTTCATGTTCCAATCATGGCATGGAAAAATATCGCATCGCGGAATAGTAAGTTACCCCTTGTCCTTGTTTGGTTGTAGGGTACCCTACTGTTTCGATGATGGAATATTGAGCCGTGTTATGGTTTGGACACTTTTACTTTATCTTTATTTTGTGGTGGATTTATATTCAGTTCATTTGGCATATTCTTTCTGTATCTTGTTACGTCCCTCTGAGGACCTGGTGATCTCTCCAGGTATAGACGATTTCCCACAGGTGTATGGCTCGACACTGGACCCTTCATACCTTGATGACGAGGCGTCTTCCGCTGATATCTAGATTCATGTTGTTCTTTGAGACTCATAGTGGACATCTACTCTATTAGAGATTATATTTTTATAGCTGTTTGGTGTGGGCATATCCACCCGGCTATCTTTTGACTCACTCATTTATTCTATTTGGACTCCTTTTATCTTCTGTATTACTGTGGATGAGATATAGTTTATTGATGTTCGGGCCTGTGATTATTTTATTACAGCTTATGTATATATACTAGGATTCCACATATTAGAGTATTCCTTGTATATATGCAGCTGGCATGTCTACATACTTGGTCCTAAGTATTTTGGGACTGGGACGTTATAGAGATAGGGTGGAGATTTTTACCGACCACAAGAGCCTGAAGTATGTATTCACTCAGAAGGATCTCAACATGCATCAGAGAAGGTGGCTAGAGCTACTTGTGGATTATGATGTCAACCTGCAATATCATCCAGGGAAGGCTAATGTAGTAGCAGATGCGTTGAATATGAGAGCCGGAGTTTATTTCCTCACAACACAGCCAAGGTTATTGGCAGATCTTTAAAAGATGGGTATAGAAGTGGTCCTTCCTACCAGTATGACATTGATGGCCAGTCTGCAAGTTCAGTCCAGTATAGTTGAGCGAATCGAGTTAGCTCAGTCAACAGATTCTAAGCTTCAGCGACTCAGAGAAGAGTGTGAGGCAGGACGACAACCAGAGTTATGCATCCATAAGGATGTTACACTTCAGCATGGGAGGCATCTTTGTGTACCTAGTGGAGATATCAGACATGAGATCATGGCAGAAGCTCACAGTTCTCAATATTCCATTCATCCCGATGGCACAAAGATGTACCGTGATATCCGTCAGCACTTTTGGTGGAATAGCATGAAGAGGAAGATAGCCCGGTTTGTCTCTCAGTGTTTGGCTTGCCAACAAGTTAAAGCTGAGCATCAGAGATCGGCTGGACTTCTTCAGCCCTTGCCAATTCTAGAATGGAAGTGGGAGCATATCACCATGGATTTCATGACTGGATTACCTAGGTCCTCGGCCAGTAGAGATGCTATTTGGGTTATTATAGACAGGCTGACGAAGGTGGCTCACTTTCTCCTGTTCAGAGTTGGTCAGTCGACAGTTCAGCTAGCAGAAATGTACCTCAGGCAGATTGTCAGATTTTATGGTATTCCATTCAGTATCACCTCGGACAGAGATTCAAGATTTATGTCACACTTTTGGCGCAGTCTACAAGAGTGTTTGGGAACTCACCTCCAGTTCAGCTCAGCTTATCATCCACAGACCGATGGTCAGTCAGAACGTACCATACGAACTTTGTCAGATATGTTGAGATCTTGTACCCTCGACTTTGGTGGTTCGTGGGAGGATCACCTGCACCTGGTGGAGTTCTCGTACAATAACAGTTTCCAAGCCAGTATCCAGATAGCACCGTTCGAGGTACTGTATGGTAGGAAGTACAGATCCCCGCTAGCATGAGACGATTTTGGAGAGAGGCAGATGCTCGGTCCGGAAATGATTACTCAGACAGTTGAGGTGGTCAGCAGAGTCAGAGATCATCTTCAAGTTGTACAAGTTTGCCAGTGCCATTGGGCCGATTCTCATCGGCGTCCCCTTGAATTTTCTGTCGGCGACCACGTATTCCTTAGGATCTCGCCTAACCGCGACGTCATTTATTTTAGCATACGGAGAAAGCTTAGTCCTAGGTATATAGGGCCGTTCGATATCCTCGAGCGAGTAGGAGATGTGTTCTATCGTCTTGTTCTTCTGCCGTCGTTGCGTGAGGTACATGATGTCTTCCATGTATCCCAATTGCGATGCTATATTCCGGATCCGAGTCATGTCCTTGATCATTCAAAATTGGTCGTTGGGGCCAACCTTTCGAATGAGAAGATACCCGTATCCATATTAGATCTGAGAGAGAATATACTCAAGAACAAGACTATTAGTTTAGTCCGTGTTGCTTGGGGTCATCACTCTCTAGGTGAGTCAATGTGGGAGTGTGAAGATGATATTCGATCGTAATATCCCGACCTGTTTGACTCGTAAGGTATAATATCCTTCTTATGCCTTATACCCTCAGCTTCCTTGCTTGCATGAATGATTGCTTGATTGATTGCCTAGTTATAACTTGCTTGTGATTAATATAGCTTGTCCTTGCCTCTCTAGCCTCTTAATTAAATTTCGAGAACGGAATTCTTTTATGGTGTGTAGAGTTGTAACGCCCATAGTTCGTATTACGTATTTTGGTATACGTGTACGGAATCCCGACCCGTAATTAGACTTGTCTTGCTTAGCTTGATCCTGGTTTAATCTTGCCTTGATTTATTTTGGGTTCATCCTGGTTCGACTTGTCTTGACTGGCTAGTCTTGGGTTTTGCATTGGCATGGGTTAGTTAGCATTTTTTGGTTCATGTGGTTTGTCCTGGCCTTGGCCTGCATTGGGTTCGATTGGGTTCGGCTTAGTTGGGCTCGGTTTGGGTTGATATGCAAACTGCTACCTACCACCATCCCTCATTTATTAACCCAACAACCATTCTCTCTCCTCATTTATTACTCATTTACTACTTTTTTTCTTCTTCCTCTTTTCTTCTCCACCGAGCACTACCTTACGCAAGTGCAACTTGGTTCATGGAGGAACTCAAGTTTTATTGTTCTATTATCTTCTTCACGAGATTCTAAGACACTTTAGTACTTAGCATTTTTAGTTTCATTAGTTCATTCCATATAGATCTAAATTTGTTGCATTTTCAGATTTTTCGGTTTTGATCTATTAAACTGGCTTGTTTTCAAAAACTAAGAGTTCTATATAGATGGCTTTCGGATGTTACACAAGTTTGGTTTTGGAATGGTTGGATTTCATCGAGTCTTGACCGAGATGGGGCTTTCTTGAGCTCTTGAACTTTTACGCCAGCTTGTCTTGGCCTTGGGAAGAAGATAAAGTTTTTACGCACACGTTCTTACGTGCTAGCATAGTATTTAAGTTTTATGCCCACGTTTAGCGTGCCAGCGTAGCTTTTCCTCCTTTACGCACATGTTTTAACGTACTGGCGTAGTGTTTCCCCTTTTTACGCACATGTCTTAAACGTGCCAGCGTAGTGTCCCCTTTATGCACACGTATTGCGTGCCAGCGTAATCCTTTCTACACCGAGTTCACTTGAACTCTACGCGGAGGCCACTCTCGCTCGCGTAGTGTCGGGCTCGCGTAGACTCTCCCTCACTAGCGTAGAGCCTTGCGTGCGTAAAGTTTCACTTGGGTGCTCGTGCGCGTAAGTTCCGCTTGCATAGGGTGCTTGCTAGCGTAGAGACTTGTCCGCGTAGAGTTCCCTCTCGCGTAGGGCTCCCACTTGCGTAGAAGCGATCTTTCTTTGGTCTTGCTCGCGTAAAGCCATTTTTATGCTTGGGGCCTCTTAGCCTAGCGTAGAGGCTCGTTAGCGTAGAGTCTTGAGCCCCCCTTTTACGTACCCGATTGTCTTTATGTCCTTGCACTTTTCATGAACTTGATAATCACGAATTGATTGACATGACTGGACTGATAATTGTAAATGGCACGGTATAACAAGTAAATTGACATGACATGACATGACATGGCAAGACATGACAAACAAGCCTAATGGGAACTATTGAATGCTATTGCGACGGCTAGCATAACATGACAAGAATGAATGTCCTGGACACCGTGGATGATTAGGTTTGTACATATGAACCAATACTGTCTCACATCATGTCTAGGGCAGGGACCCCTGAGTACCACGATCAGGGGTACCTACTAAAATTTACTAAGGCTAATAACCAAAATAACCCAGTAGTCATGAAGAGATTTTCCAGCTACAGGTAATCCCGTTATCTGGGCGCGCAAGTGGACTTGTAGCCTGCCGACTAGTAGGGCACATTTCCAGCACACTATCATGTGTTGCACCCTTCATGAACGGATATTCGACCTGGATAACCTGGATGGTCTGCAGGGCTTGTGGCTGTTGGAATATCTCATTGCATCTTGCTAATAACTAGGCCTGTCATAACCCTAGCTTGTTAAAGTATCAAGCCGTACTTGTTGCTTGGCCGTGATTGATTGGATGGAGTCTAATTCAGTCTAGTCTTGTCCTGATCCTGTACAAGATTGTTGCATGACCTGATTGCTTGTGCTTTACTTTATCGATAAATGGTGGAAACCAAGTTCCGTTCAAACGAAGGGTTACAACCCCGGTCCTTGTTTGGTTTAAGGGTTGTAACTTGGTTATCTGAATAGTCCCATGGTTATCTCATCGTATATCGTCAGGATTTTATACATTTCCAGTCTTTTATTATATAATTATGTTTTGTGCTAATTGCTGGTTTTAGTTCTTAAGTGAAACCTCCTTTGTGGCACTTACTCTTTCTGGGATCTGACCCAGCTGGTTTTGTATGGCCAGATACCGGAGTAGCTCCAGAGGACCTCCCTACCTTCCAGCCAAATAGTGACCACCAGGCGTAACCAAAGCAACGAATGGGTTTCCCTTTTGTTCTCCCACTTTATTGTAAAAATATTCTTTTGAGGCGTTTAGCTGACGAGCACGTGTTAGCTCGATTGCACTTCATTTACTGTTTACCTACGGGCTGTAGCATGATTAACAAATCCTAGGGTTGATCATGTATGACTGAAACTCTTGCTAGTCTTTATATTTTGCATGACTAGCTTCTTGATCATCCAAATATGTAATATATGAGACGCCTTACTATTGTATATTTGATGCTCTAACATCTTGTAACTGTTATTACTTGTTTGAGATTGAGGCAATAGGCTTGTTTATGACCATAAGAGACTGATGGATTGTAGTTAAACCCTCATGTATCTAGACAGCCGTGACCGTATAGCGAGGTGGATTGCACTTCAATATACGTAGCTGGCTATATCCGCCCCCGCTCTCCAGTATTCTGGTTCTGGGGCGTTACACAACCCCAATCTCAGGAATTTAAGCCATATCCCAGTTAATACATGCTTCAGACCTATACATTGCTTATAGGTATCAATGATGTTCAAAAACTCAAAATTGAATCAAAACCCTATCACCATTGAACTCAGTTGCACATACACATATCCCAGACATGATAACATGTCTAAACATTATAATTAACATTTAATATTAATTTCAATCTCAGTTTTTAATATCCTAAACCCAGTTAACAGTTAAGCCCAGTTTAACATTTCGAAACTAAAAAAAAACCAAATCATCACTCATAACTCAAATCAAAGTGTGTATAGGTGTATCGTACATGTGCACTTATAGGGTTATATACTAAAAGCATCACTTTTGTAGTAACCTTATTTCCTTAAATTTTGAATGAGAATCATATGGGCAAATATTTGCATATTGTATTTGTTGCAAGTGTTAATACAAATGTCTGATATTCTATATTGTAGATGATATGGTGTGTGGTGTCACACAGAAGATCATATTATCAGTTTCCTATGGAGTATATAAATAGTTCACAACCTAGATGGACTTGGACAATCTATTGGAAAGGTTGTAGTGTAATATGGTATTAGTCTATCTTGACTATAGGTTTACACTAGTACACTTTGTGTATATTGAACAGGACCACTTGAGGTTGTCCTCTTTGTACTGACTACATAAGAGAACAAACACCTATGTTATTATGGATGCTTGTGCTCTTAATCCGGATATAACAACGGACGTGTATATACAGTGTGCATTACTTTCACTCATAAAAGAGTGAGATTCATTATGGATCAATAACCTCTATGAATTGGGTAATAACATTGTATGTATGATGGGCTGTTGATTATAAATGGAATCTATGTCCCGATACATCGGGTTGATGATGTCCTCTTAAGGAGCTCATAAGGATTATCATGTAAACCCTACATGTGGATTATATCTGACATGACAAATAAAGTTGAGCGGTACTACTTAAGGATAAAAGATGTCGAATCAATATAGTTGTCAGTAACTTAATTTGATCGACGGACATACGATATCTTAACATGGGGAGCCAAACGAGCATATAATAAAAGGAGCCCACAAACATAATTTAGGATTAGGGAGGTAGTGCAACAATAGCTCATTAGTAGACCGAGCTATTGTTAATGGGCCTGAATTGTGTGTTCAGGCTGAACACGGGATATCCAGATCCGTTAGGAGGCCTAACCCTAATTTCTCCTCATGGTCCCTGTCGTAGCCTATATATATCCTCTATTCTCTGGCCGCCAGATTACTGATCAGAAATCTAAAATTTTCTCTAAATTCGTGATTCACGTAAGAAGAGAAAGAGAGGGCTGCCAAGGAGAAGAAAATGTTGGGAGATCGTCGCCCACACAACGTCCAACTCGAGGAAGGAATACGTGCAGAAGATCTTGGGGTCGTCCGCTCGAGATTGCCAGGAATTACTTGTCTCCTTTCCGCCGTAGGTATAATTCGTGAACCCTAGTTTCCGCCTATGAAGGGTTAGAACACGTATTAGATCTGTTTAACTTTCTACCGATCAATACGCACACCAAAGGAAGGGTCCTGGGAATCCCCAGTTCCATCAGTCTAAATATTATAATTAACATTTAATATTAATTTCAATCTTAGTTTTCAATATCCTAAACCCAGTTAACAGTTAAGCCCAGTTTAACATTTTGAAACTAAAACAAAACCAAATAATCATTCATAACTCAAATTAAAGTGTGTATAGGTGTATCGTACATGTGCACTTATTGGGGAGTGTCCACGTGTCCAACCACTGAACACGAAGTGTCCAAAATATACCAAATAGGGTGTATCAGACCCTGTGTATCAGACAGGCTCGTGCAGCCATGTCGACACGATTTGGACACAACACAGTGTCCCAGTGTCATCGTGCTCATGTACACGTGTAGAGGGGATCTAGGGCTTGGAGTCTAGCATACTGACATGAGTCATCGTCGTGTCTGTGCGTGACATGACTTACGTGTCAGTCGAAGAAAGTCGACAGTAACAGTGCAGTGAGAAATCAATGTGATCGAGATTTCTCTTGATCTACTCGACGAGATTGCCTCAAACTTCGTATGCATGCTGTCAGTGTTTGCCCGCATCCACACACCAAATTTTAGGTGTCAGGGTGCCGTGTCGTGTCCTCTAGGACACACGAGCAGTACGGCACCGAACACACTGCTCGTGCTGCGTGTCCATGCTAATTTTGGACATAAACACGACACGAAAGTATGCTCAGTCCTCTCGAAAAATTATACATACATATAGATCTACAATTTTGTAAAATTAGTTTTTGAAAACAGCAATAAAAACTGCATTGAGGTATTTCGACAAACATATAGACCTAATGACTGATACATGTCCAATACGGACACCAAACCAATTCCATTTCCTACCAAACTTCATCTACATCTAGGGGACACCTAGATGGATGCGTGTATGGAAAGAAAATAGAGATTTGAATCAATTTGAGGAATTTTACCTATTGAGAGATCTCAATCAAAAAGCTCCAAAATGAGAAGTCCTCTTCCAATGGCCGAGTGAGGTCCAAACCTAGCAACCAAGCTCCCTTCAACCTCTACTCCAGAAATGACCTCCAATGCAAGTGAGTGGGATCAATTTGGTGGAGGAATGGTGAGATTTGATGATTTGGGGAAGAACTATTAGGGTTTCTAAAGGAAGATTTCTAAAAGAGACAAGTGAGAGTTAATAGACATTATATAGAGTGAAATTAGGTCACACTTGGGCTATTATGGTCGGCCATGTAGAGAATTAGGGTTAGGGTTTCATATGAATGGGCTTTGGGCCAAGATTATTAGCTAGCTAGCTCAACCTCTTAGCCAAAAGTCCAAATGCACTAAACACCCAATCTTTTCATGAAACCTAGCCATACTCAAGTTAACTTAGGTCAGCTTAAGTTAGATTAGGGTCCCACACCATTCTACCATGCTAACTAAGTCACCAAAGTCAAAGTCAAACTCTAGGCTAGTCTCTATAGTCTTAACTAGCAAAAGTCAAAAATCGCAACACGAATGCAATAAATAATAAAATAATTCACAAAATCAAAATGTCCAAAATACCCTCAAGGCTAAAAAGTGGTAGTGACAAGTCTACCCTCCTTAAAAGAATTTTGTTCTCGAAATTGAAAGACGAAACTGAACTGATAAAAATGATAGACAATCATACCTCAAGGTCCAAAAAGATATCGGTATCGCTCGCGTATCTCATCCTCCCGCTCCCAGGTAGACCCTCCAGGAGAATGATGCCTCCATGCGATGCAAACCAAGGGTATCACCTGGTTCCTCAGAACCTTCTCTTGTCGATCCAGAATCTCCACAGGTTGCTCTGGATAGCTAAGAGTAGGTCTCACCTCAATCTCTGAGTGATCGAGTACATGGCTAGGATCAGCCATATACCGTCTCAACTGCGACACGTGGAATACGTTATGGACTCCCACTAATGCAGGTAGCAAGTCTAGCCTGTAAGCCATGTCACCGACTCTCCTACTGATCACGAAAGGTCCGATAAAGCGCGGGCTAAACTTTCTACCCCTACCAAAACGTATCGTACCACGTGTCGGAGATATCCTCAAGAAAACCAGATCTTCAACCTAATCACAAACAAGGTCTCAATTACTAATATATTCAAACATGATCAAACAAAATCATAAACAAAACAACTCCTAATTCTAATCCTATCCCTAAGTAGTACCTCAAACTCCAAAGGCCTGTGGTGGCTATCGGCCCAGTGCCGATGCCTGTCCTGTGCCACACTTAGCCAATCTCTGATGAGCTTCACCTTCTCGGCTGCATCCACAACCATCTCAGGTCCCAATAAAGCTCGCTCTCCAACGTTATCCCAAGACAAGGGTGTACGACATCTGCGCCCGTACAGTGCCTCGAATGGTGACATCTCAATGCTGGCCTGAAAACTGTTGTTGTATGCAAACTCCACTAATTGCAGGTGATCCTCCCAGGATCCTCTAAAATCTAAGACACAAGTCCGCAGCATGTCCTCGAGTGTCTGAATAGTCCTCTCTGATTGTCCGTCCGTCTGAGGGTGGTATGCAGTACTAAACTTGAGCTGAGTACCCAAACTAGTCTGCAGACTCTGCCAGAAATGGAAAGTAAAGCGGCTATCCCGATCCGAGATAATGCTCACCGAAACTCTGTGTATCCTGACAATCTGCCGTATATACATCTCTGCTAGCCTCTCGGTAGACGTACCCACTTTAAATGGCAAAATATGAGCTGATTTGGTCAATCTATCTACGATGACCCAAATCGCGTCTTTTTCTTATGGTGTATGCGACAATCTAGAAACAAAGTCTATGGTGATGTGCTCCCACTTTCACTCTGGAATGGACAATGGCTGCAACAAACCTCCTGGCCTCTGCCTCTCTGCCTTGACCTGCTGACAGACTAAGCATCTGGCTACAAAGCAAGCTACCTCCTGCTTCATTCCATACCACCAAACATGCTCCCTCAGATCCCTATACATCTTATTGGCACCTGGATGTATAGAGTACTGATATCAGTGTGCCTCCTGTATGACCTGCTTTCGAACCTCTCCGCTGGGCACACACAGTTTAGAACCGTACCTCAATGCACCATCCTCTGCAAGAATAAACTCATTATCCACCAATCCTGCTCAAACGTGCTCTCGGATACACCGCAGAGCAACATCCTCGAACTGAGTCGACTTGATCCTCTCCATCAAGTCCGACTGAATCTGAAGACCCAACATCTGTATCTGAACTCCTGGCACAACCACCTCGATCCACATGCTCTCCAAATCTGCTAGCAAGTGACGATCCATCGTCAAGCACATGGCTGTCGGATACCTACTCAAGGCATCGGCAACCACGTTGGCCTTCCCTGGGTGATACTGCAAGGAAATGTCGAAGTCCTTCATCAACTCTAACCATCTGTGCTGTCTCATATTGAGTTCCTTCTGTGTAAACACATACTTCAAGCTCTTATAATCTGTAAAGATCTCCACCCGCTCTCCATATAAATAGTGTTTGCACAACTTCAAAGCAAATATAACTGCTGCCAACTCCAAGTCGTGGGTAGGGTAGTTCTTCTCATGGGGACGTAATTGCCTGAAAGCATAGGCAATCACCTTCCCATGCTGCTGTAAGACACAACCCAAACCCTTTTCTGAGGCGTCACTGTAGATAGTGAACCCTGCTGATCCTAATGGCAATGTCAGAATTGGAGCTGTCGTCAGCCGCTTCTTCAACTCATCAAAAATGACCTGACACTCCTCTGACCAAATAAACTCTGCGTCCTTCCGGGTCAGCCTAGTCAATGGCTCTACAACCCGGGAGAAATCCTGCACGAATCTTCTATAGTAGCCTACCAATCCCAAGAAGCTCATGATCTCCGCTACTGAACTCGGTATTATCCAAGCCTCAACTACCGTGATTTTCTTCGAGTCAACTGAGATCCCATCTCCAGTGACCACATGACCCAAGAAGTCAACTCTGTCCAAAAAGAACTCATACTTCGAGAGCTTGCCATAAAGCTCCTTCCTCCTGATAGTCTCCAGAACCACTCTCAAGTGCTCCTCATGCTCCTCCTCGGTCTTCGAGTACACTAGGATATCATCGATGAATACCACCACGAACTTGTCCAAGTACTAGTGGAACACCTTGTTCATTAGGTTCATGAATACCGTCGGGGCATTAGTCAACCCAAACGGCATCACCATGAACTCAAACTGGCCATACCGCATCCTGAATGCGGTCTTCGGGATATCCTCCTTCTTCACCTTCACCTGCTGGTAACCTGACCTCAGATCAATCTTAGAAAATACCCTCGCCCCACTCAGCTGATCGAAGAGATCGTCGATCCTCGGCAATGGATATTTGTTCTTGATCGTGAGGTTGTTGAGTGTCCTGTAGTCGATACACATCCTGACCGACCCATCCTTCTTTGGTACAAAGAGTACCGGTGCACCCCATGGTAAAGAACTCGATCGGATGAAGCCCTCGTCCTGCAGCTCATCTACCTGCTTCTTTAACTCTACCAGCTCGCTGTTGTTTACCCTATAAACGTGCTGAGATATCGGCTCTATGCCGGGCACTAAGTCTATAGAGAACTCCACGTCTCTTTCTGGTGGTAGTCCTGGCAAATCCTCTGAAAAGACGTCCATAAACTCTGCTATCAAAGGGTGCGGCACTGCCTGCTCCTCAACTGATACTCCGCAGTAAACTCCGCTGCTCTACTCCGTCTGCCGTCGGGTGAACTCAAACTCTGGCTCTCCGGGTGCTTTGAAAAGAACTCTACCCCCGCGGCAATCTAGGTGCCTGCTCAACCAATCTATACCTAGTACGATATCGTAGTTCGGTAATAGCATCACGAGTAGACTCACATCCAACTTTTGGCCTCCCAAATCAACTCTCCGACCCTTACAAATATCACTAACGTAGATAATACCACCCCCGGTCGTGATCTTGTAAGTCCTAAGCAACGATTCAGATATAATGTGGTGTCTAATAACAAAAGATACAGATACGAAGCTGTAGAAAGCCCCTGAATCGAAGAAAGCAAAAGCTAGAATGGAGTCGAGAAGAATAGAACCTGCGATCAGCTCTCCGATAGCCTCTACGTCCTCAGCTGCCAAGGCGAAAGCTTTTCCCTACTGACCTCCCGTGGTCTGCTGCTGATGCTGTACGAACATTTGCTGCTGAGTCTACAAAGGTCCCTTCTGCTGCCCTACTGGAGCTTTGGCTCCTGCTCCCTGCACTTCTTGTCCCATGAATAGGGAATACTCCTTCAGCTCGTGGTCCGCTGAACCACAGAGTAAGCACCTGCCTTGCCTCTTCCTGTAGTTATTCCACCCATGTCCCAGCTTCTTGCAGTAGGCACAACTGGTGGGTTGCTGCCTCGGAGCCTGCTGCTGAGGTCTTGGCTGCTGCTGTTCACCTGCTGACACAGGCCTGCCACTGAGGCTGCTGCTGAAACGGCCTCTGCTGGAACTGCTGCTGAATATGGGGCCTCTTGGCCGGTCCTCCTCTGCCACTGGCTCTATGAGTGTCTCGTCCCCTCTTGAGCTTCAGCTTAAGATCATCCTCTGCTGCTAGGGCACCCACCAGAATCTCCTCAAAAGTGGCACTCCGGTCACTCTTGGTCAAGGACTTGACCTCCTTGACTAATCCCTTCCGGAATCTCTGGGCCTTCGCTGTCTCATTGAGTCCCTCAACAAATCTGCCAAGACAGAAGAACTCCCAAGTGTACTCCTCGACAGTTTGACTGCCCTGAACTAAGCTCTCAAACTGTGTCTCCAGGGCGCCAAGAGCCGTGTCAGGGAAAAACTTCACCTTGAACAGCTTCTTGTAGGCTGCCCAAGTCTGTTCCTCTGTACCGACCCTCAGGTCCGTCTGGTACCAGGTGCGGGCTAGGTCCTGCATCTGACTACCTGCCGCCTCAATCTGTAGTCGTACTGGAATCTTCGTCAGCCGGAAGATCTCCCCGATGTCCTCTATCCACTCATCTGCATACAGAATCCCCTCTGTGTCGTGGAAGTCCCACGGATGCATCTTCTGGAAGTCCTGAATCCCTGGTGTCCTCGGTTAATACTGTTGCATCTGGACTGCCTGGGGCTGCTCAATAACTCTCTCCATCGTTGTCAGGATAAGCTGATGGGTATTCTCTATGCCCTGTTAAAAATAAGCGGACTGCAGTTGCTGGGCCTCCACCATCCTCTAAAAGAAGGTAAACAGCTGCGCTGCGTCAACCGATCCCGAAGGCGGCTGCTGCTGAGAAAAATCAGGAATGACGGGAGAAGGTCTCTGTATAGGCAGAGGTACACCTCCAAATGCAGCATAAACGCCAACCTGAGCTAGCATAACAGGTGTTGCGGTCTTGAGGCCCTGCAGAACAGAACGAGAGGTGGCCGACCTCTCGATAGTATCCCCCGGACCGGAGCGATGAGATCGTATCTCCATAACCATCCTGAAGACAGATCAAACAAGAAGCAATTACTGAGAATGAAGCAAAAAATCAAAGGAGGACAGTTTATTTATTAAAAGGAAAGCATTTAATCAATAAGAATTTAGATGGCAAGTATTGGATCAGAGTTTTTCTAATGTGATTGAGTACCTCAAAACTATATCCTATATCCTACTACAGGCTGTAG
Organism: Iris pallida; assembly: GCA_029216955.1. Taxonomy (NCBI): domain Eukaryota; kingdom Viridiplantae; phylum Streptophyta; class Magnoliopsida; order Asparagales; family Iridaceae; genus Iris; species Iris pallida. The sequence continues at coordinate 10,297,358 of JANAVB010022800.1, forward strand.
TGATACTCTAGTTCGAATACTACTACAATTCTAGACATGCATGGGCCACCATTAGAAACGTGCCACGACCCGCACCCAGTGTAGGGGCACGAGAAGTGGGTACGTCCAGCCTACGTCGCAGTGTCGACGGTAGAACGCTGTCCTAGGTCACAACATCTAACACAGTATAAAATATAACTGCACATGATATACTCTTCGAACGGAGAAACAATAAGATAGGTACAATCTCAATCACAATCTAAGGTAGAAGATACGATAAGATAGATAGATAGATATGAATCCAGAAAATGAAAATACAAATAGGAGAGAAGTCTAAGTGTCTAAGACAACATCTCCACAAATATCCCAAAAAATACAAGATCCTAAATAACAATAAAGTATCCAAATGAGATAAGACAACAGAAATAAGATAAAGTCTAAGCTAGCAAGCCTAAACTATGGGGGTATCATCCTCTACTGCTAGTGGATCCTGTTGGAGGTCCAGATCGCAGGTGTCGTCTAAGGCTGCTCCATAGTAAGTGGTACAAAAGACCTCGTCCTCATCCTCTGTAATATATCAATAGGTCTAGTCAGGACAGGAACGAGCATAATACATCTCACGCAGTTTATATCATGTCAGAAAATATAAAGCATGCAATAGAGTAAGATACATGAATAACTGAAAGAATATACATGAAGTAAAAGAGATGACTGTAATGGAAATATCTACTATAAGTAAATAACTATCAGTGACTAGTAATTTAGAGTACAAGATAGATATGTGAACAGCTGGATGTGATTCATGGCTATACTACATAGTTGATTCATGGTTACACTACTTTGGAATTATTTACATGACTATTTCGACTCCCTCATCCCCAATCAATACACAAGGATCGAGACAAGCTATATTAAGGTTCATGATTTCACTGCCTCATAAATGAGAGCACGTGAAATTAATTCATGTGGACTCTGTGAACATGAGAGTACATGAATCACAAGAGTATACATAAATAGTGAAAGCATAGAGATACATGATGTAAATGAAACGCACATGACATAAAGTATCCGATGCTTCCGAGGGGGATAACATCTCATGAAACGATCCATATAGTACCAATCTGTGTTACCAACGTGACAACATCAAGTAAAGTAATCTAGAGCAATAATATAAGTTCTAGCAAGTATGAAACGGTCAGAGAATGTACTCGCCTGATATCCTGAGTATCTGGTAAGTGTAGATGTCCAGACAGAGTAGATGAGTCCTATTTAGAGCAACACAGGTCACAACATGTCCAGAATAGTAATATTGAACTTTATAATGCATTCTATATGATTTCTAGGTCATTCTAGACTAAAGTCAACTCTTGGTCAACTCTAGTCAACTATACTAGTCAAACTAGGTCAATCTAGTTAGGGTTTGGTCAATCATGGTCAAACTAGTCTAGGTTTAGTCAACTAGGTCTAGCCAAAACTAAAGCCTATGCATACCAAGTTTACCAAAGTCACATCTACATATCACTAGCACATATATTCCATACATTACACTCAATCTAATCCCTAAATTGCCATATATATGTACACATCCAAACTATATAATCATAGGCTAGTACAAAACCTATATATACAATACATATATACATACATGCATACTTGCAATTTTATATACATATATAGCAAGAAATGTGTGTGTGAGTATAGATATGTGAAGTGTGTGTGTCAACATATTGTGAAGTGTCACATGCTTAGATGAGTGTGCTAACATGGGGTTTAAAACTGAACAGAAAAAAAAGGGGGAATCATCATTCTCATTATCAACACATTTTTATTAATATATATATATATATATATATATATATATATATATATATATATATATATATATATATATATATATAAAATATATATATTTTATATATATATATATATATATATATATATATATATATATATATATATATATATATATATATATATATATATATATTTTACATGTATAAGGTAAGTTATATATATAGTATTGTATATAAAATATATATATATATATATATATATATATATATATATATATATATATATATATATATATATATATATATATATATATATATATACATGTATAAGGTAAGTTATATATATAGTATTGTATGTGTAGAGTGGCAGTAGTGATAGGGTGTGTGTGTGTGGTTGTGTGGACAGTGAGTGATAGGGGGTGTGTGTGTGGACAGTGAGTGATAGGGGGTGTGTGTGTGTGTACAGTGAGTGATAGGGGGTGTGTGTGTGACAAGGGGTTTATGTTTCTAAGGTAACAACAGGTATAGGGTTTAATTCTTAGGTTTCCCACAACCCCAATCTCTGGAATTCAACCCATATTCCAGTTAACACATGGTTCAGACCTATATATTGCTTATAGGTATCAATGATGTTCAAAAACCCAAAATTGAATCAAAACCCTATCACCATTGAACTCAGTTGCACATACACATATCCCAGACATGATAACATGTCTAAACATTATAATTAACATTTAATATTAATTTCAATCTCAATTTTCAATATCCCAAACCCAGTTAACAATTAAGCCCAGTTTAATATTTTGAAACTAAAACAAAACCAAATCATCATTCATAACTAAAATCTAATTGTGAATAGGTGTAGCATACATGTTCACATATTAGGGGGTGTCCACGTGTCCAATCACTGGACACGAAGTGTCCAAAATATACCAAATAGGGTGTATCAGACCTTGTGTATCAGACAGCCTCGTGCAGCCATATCGACACGATTTGGACACGACACAGTGTCCCCGTATCCTCGTGCTCATGTACACATATAGAAGGGATATAGGGCTAGGAGTCTAGCATCCTGACACCAGTCATCGTCGTATCTGTGTATGACACGAGTCACGTGTTAGTTGAAGAAAGTCGACAGTGACAGTGCAGTGAGAAATCAGTGCGATCGAGATTTCACTCGATCCACTCAACGAGATCGCCTCAATCTTTGTGTGCGTGCTGTCTGTGTTTTCCCGCACCCACACACCAAATTCCAGGTGTCGGGGTGTCGTGTCGTGTCCGCTAGGACACACGAACAGCAGGGCACCGAACACACTGCTCGTGCTGCGTGTCTATGCTAATTTTGGGCACGGACACGACACGAAAGTATGCTCAGTCCTCAAAAAAATGATACATATATATAGATATACAATTTTGTAAAATTAGTTTTTAAAAACAGTAGTAAAAACTTTATTGAGGCATTTCGAGAAACACATAGACCTAGTGACTGATACGTGTCCGATACGAACACCAAACCAATTCTATTTCCTACCAAACTTCACCTACATCTAGTGACACCTAGATGGATGCTTCTATGCAAAGAAAATAAAGATTTGAATCAATTTGATGGATTTTACCTATTGAGAGATCTCAATCAAAAAGCCCCAAAATGAGAAGTCCTCCTCCAATGTCCAATTGAGCTCCAAACCTAGCAAGCAAGCTCCCTTCAACCTCTACTCCAGAAATGACCTCCAAAGCAAGTGAGTGGGATCAATTTGGTGGAGGAATGGTGAGATTTGATGATTTGGGAAAGAACTATTAGGGTTTCTAAAGGGGGATTTCTAAAAGAGGCAAGTGAGAGTTAAGAGACATTATATAGAGTAAAATTAGGTCACACTTGGGCTGTTGCGGACGGCCATGTAGAGAATTAGGGTTAGGGTTTCATATGAATGGGCTTTGGGCTAAGATCATTAGCTAGCTAGCTCAACCTCTTAGCCAAAAGTCCAAATGCACTAAACACCCAATCTCTTCATGAAACATAGCCATACTCAAGTTAACTTAGGTCAACTTCAGTTAGATTAGGGTCCCACACAATTCTACCATTCTAACTAAGTCATCAAAGTCAAAGTCAAACTATTGGCTAGTTTCTATAGTCTCAACTAGCAAAAGTCAAAAATCACAACGCCAATGCAATAAATAATAAAATAATTCACAAAATCAAAATGACCAAAATACCCTCAAGGCTAAAAAGTGGTAGTGACAGAGGAAAAAACTCACTCGATCTCGTGATCACCCAGGACGACCCTAAACCCTGGCGACCCCTCCCCCAGTCCCAGTGCGACCAACGATGATCCGCGGTGCAGCATATCCGACAACAAACAGGAGTGGACATTGTTTCGATGTTACATGGGGTACTGCCCTTCACGAACAGATTTCTTCCTAGATACTCGTTGATTTTCGACTCCACAAAATGTTACGAGAACCCAATATGACGCACTTCGAGCCCCTTAAAAGGGATTTAGAGTTAATCTATTAGTTTGCTCAGAAATTCGACGCAAACATCGTCAAAAAACTGAGCAAAACTAGGGTATTAGAGCAGTTCCAGCCTTAACTTTGATGGCATTTTCTGAACTAAATACTTGGAGTTTTCGTGAATCAATCCCAAATAGTTTTAGACAACCTATACAAGAATAAAACTCTTTTTATAGATCTAGATTTAATTATGTATGTGAAAAGTTATTTGATTTCAAAAATGAAGAAAAACATGTTTTCGAAAACTGTACTTTTAGAAAAATCTGTTGATACGACGTGCGCCCCAATAAACCGGACGACGTGGTCATAAATTGAAAGCATCGAAAGGTGCGTAACAACTTCACGGACGTGTGGACTTTGATGGAATTTAAATTGGTTGCGTGCGCGCGACGAATTTGATGCGTATCCATCAAAATTTACTGTATCGACCTCTTTGCAAATTTTTTAATTATTTTGTGTACGTTCGTCAAATCGAAATGAAACTTGCGCCAACATGACCGTATTATTTTTCTGATCCTGTCTGCCAAGTTTGGTCCGATTCTGAGAAGGTCGATCGGAACACCTATTTGGCGGGCCCGTGACCTGCTCCAACGGACGAAATTATGCACGGCCCGCCGGAATCCATCTTTGGACATACGGTTGGGTTCGTCTCCTCAAACCAGACCCGTAGACATGTAGTTTGACAACTTAAGAGTCCGTAGGTACTGGTACGTGTTTCGGTGCAAAACGGGTCCAACGACGAACATCATTTTGACGCAAAATTATGATTTTGCCCCTGTTCTAGAATTAGACTTTTGGATAGGCATTTCCTAGACATCCTTTATTCCAAACACGTTCGTGGTGTTTATTTCAGGATCCGAGGACGTATGCGGGATTTGGCTTTCATCGCTTCACTATTCTGATGGTTCGAGCTATTGGACGTCGCTCTTTTGCACACCACCTCATGGAAGATACCTTGCCATATTTACTGCTTATATTTAGTCTATATTTTTTAGTTATTTGTATGTCCCTATTTGCTTATTTTCAGTTCTTCAAGTTGTATAATTATTACAGTTCCTGATTTCTTACATGTTTAGTAATATTAGTTTGCTTTATTAAATTTACTTTTGATTGCATATGGACCTAGAGTTAAGGGACTACCAGCTGTAATGTATATCATAAACCTTGACATAGTTGTACCATGAGATATGTGTGAGATTAGTAGCATGTAGAGGTACTTGCGTGTTGGCTGATCACTTGTGCGCATGCATTAGGTCTAGCTGCTAATAGAGGCAAGTTAGGAGACTTGGCAGTTAGTAGAGGTTAATGAGTCATGGATGTGACCCTATTAGGAATTGGGTAGGGAGAACAGTTCCTTAACGTATGGGCCACGTATGGACTTTCCTACTCCTGATCCTGCCGGCCTCTGACATTCGATGAATGTTATGCTTTGAGGTCCCTGGTATCCTGGTGGGACGATACCTGAGTTCCTATACCTTTAGCCAGAGTGCCCATACGTTGAAGGTTTGTTCTTAACTGTATGAACACAGTAGAATGGTTAGGTAACCTTAGTCAATGTCATGTCACCCTTGTTTTATTAGTAGCTTCGGACGATGTCGCATCGCAGAATAGTGTGCTACCCCTTATCCTTGTTTGGTTATAGGGGTAGTCCACTATTTTGATGATGAGATATTGAACCTTGTTACGATTGGGACTATTTTACTTGTGATTTATGACATATTATACATTCAATTATGTGGCATGTTCTTCCTGTATCTTGTTGCATTCCTATGAGGACCTGGTGATCTCTCCAGGTGTGTGCTTCGGTGATATATGCAGGTGTTTAGCCAAGGCCGTGATCTTCTCCCTTCCTTCGTAAAGGATTGCCCTTGGGTTGACTTTCTACTTTTGTATTTTCTCCCGTTTGTTCTTCTTCTCATTTAAATGGTTGGTAGTGGATTTGTCTCTGCCCAACTACATGTATAAATAAAAATTTTCATAGTTGATTTATATTATTATTCTCTTATTTGGTGGATGAGATTTAGTTGTCTTAGTTTACTGCATTTTACAGCTGATGTATACATATGAGGTTTTCGTATATTGGAGTATACTTCATATGTATGCAGCTGACATGTTCACATATTTAGTCCCAAGTATTTTGGGGCTGAGGCAATAAATATTTTTGTGGTGGGCCATGCAGGTCGAGTTTATCACTTTGGTTACGTTACTATACCGATGTGAGCCTGCAAATAGGATTATAGTTTAGAATCTCATCCACACACTTGAATTTCCTCCCTTGAATTCCATTTTTGTACTCTCGTTTGACTGCCTTGATATGCCTCTTGTTTGACCCCTTTCTACCATGAATCTTATCTTTTTCCCTCAATGCTTGATTGAGAGGTTAGGGATATGACTTATACTAGATATACGTGTTATATTTCTCGGTCATTCTATTTAGTGACCTATAAGTTCGCTTCAGGATATCGAGGTGGTTCTGGAAGCATCTAGGACACCTGAGAATGAGAAGGTGGCAGTGGTACGCCTATAGTTGCTAGACTTAGCTCGCAGTTGGTGGGCGGTGTAGGCCGTGGGAGTAGCGGCACCGGTTACTTGGGCGGTGTTTAGAGAAAGATTCTAGACGAAGTATTTCGATGCTGTAGCTCGGTACGACCTGCAGACGAGGTTTACCAACTTGAAGCAAGGAGGCAGAACGGTCGACGGTTATGCATCTGAGTTTTCTAGACTCAGTAGGTTTGCCCCCACCTTGGTGGCAACCGAGTTTGATAGGGCCCAGCGGTTCCAACAGGAGCTGCATTTGGAGATCTTGTTGGCAGTTGAGCAGTTCGAGCACCAGACGTTCGATGCAGTGTTGAGGGCAGCTAGGAGGCACGAGTACACCTCCCACAATCAGCTGCACCAATCATCAGCTCCAGCCCCGGCAGTAAGGGGTTTGACCATTAGAACTCCGAGGCGGGCGACCTCAGTAATGTCAGTTCAGCATTCAACCCCGACGTACCCACAGCAGTAGAAGTAGAAGCAGACTTCCGCGATGGGATGTTCTCATTACGGGAAGCCAGGGCACGTGGTGGCAGATTATCGCAGGGCGCAGGGATTGTGCCTGGCTTATGGAGCGGCAGATCACAAGATAGAAGCCTCCCCGAATAGGGGTAGTTCGTCCTCTTCCAACCTAACCAGTCCGTCGGTTAAGGGACCAGCACCTATGCAGCAGCAGCAGTACCCGAGGCCATTGTTGCCTCATGCCCAGGCATTTCAACAGCAGAACCAGCAGTAGCACACCCAAGCTCAAGTGCAGAGCAGGCAGAGAGGTTTCCAACAGAGGGGACCCGCAGCCAGAGGACAAGGTCAGGCAATGACGATGACTATGGAAGAGGAGGTTGCACCAGGTAAGGTAGTGGCAGGTACTATTCTCGTCAACTCCTCTCCACCATCGGTATTATTTGATTCTGGTGCATCGCATTCATTCATGTCCGCACGATTCGCGACACGGATAGGATTGGAGCCCGAGTCATTATCAGTGAGGCTCAATATACTTACTGGTAATGGTCTTGTGGTAGTAGATCGAGTGTTTTCCTCGTGTCGGATCGTAGTTAGCGGTAGAGAGTTCTCCGCTAGATTTATAGAGTTTCCCATGCCAGACTATGATGTAGTCTTAGGCATAGATTGGTTGAGGAACCAATATGCTAGGATAGACTGCCATGTTGGCAGGGTTGCCTTTAGTATTCCAGGCGAGCCAGAGTTTTTATTTTCCAGAGGCGCAGTGGAGACATCTTCCCCAGTATTGCGGATGGCAGTAGCAGCGGTACAGTTACCACGGATAGTTGAAGAGTTTCCAGATGTCTTCCCAGAGGAACTTCCAGGAATGCCGCCAGAAAGAGAGATCGAGTTCACTATAGACTTGATCCCCGGGACAACACCAGTATCAGAGCGAGTCTACAAGATGGTGCCTTCAGTGTTGGAGATTTTGTACAAGATGATTGAAGAACTGAGGACCAAGGGATTCATTCGTGCAAGTGGATCGCCTTGGGGAGCCCCGATGCTTCTTGTAAAGAAGAAGGATGGTACGTCCAGATTATGTATAGATTATCGTACAAGAACAGATACCCTCTTCCGAGGATAGATGACTTGTTTGATCAACTCAAAGGGGCTTCAGTGTTCTCGAAGATAGACTTGCGGTCAGGACACCACCAGATCAGAGTCAGAGAGAAGGACATCCCGAAGACAGCTTTTCGATCAAGATATGGACATTGGGAGTTCCTTGTTATGCCCTTTGGAGCGACCAATACGTCGGCCATATTCATGGACCTCATGAATCGTATCTTTATGCCTTACATGGATCAGTTTGTGATCGTATTCCTAGATGACATCCTGGTCTATATCAAGAGTGAAGCAGAGCATGAGCAGCATCTCAGAATCGTCCTTCAGACGTGTCACGCCCCAGTACCAAAATACGGAGACGGACTAGGCCAGCTACTCCATATGAGGTACGTAACGTCATACGGCGATCGTGGCTGTCGAGAGACTAGGGGGTACGTGCTACAATCAAGTCTCCTATGGTCCCACAGAGTTCTATGTCTCAATTAATCAAGTCGTATCAGCAATTGAATGAACATTAAAGATAAAGCAGTAAGGCGTCCCCGACACTTCATCAAAATGGTCATGAGAGACTAGCTTTATAATTTAGCTATCTCAGATAGTCAGAAGTACAAAATTATACACAGCTGTAGTCTGTTTAATTATAATTATGTACTGACACAAAATATCGAGTAATCCGGCTAACAGGTGCCGGTGGCTAAACGCCGTAAAAAGTATAAGCAGGAGTGGTAGAGAAGAAACCCACTCGAGTCCCCGAACCGCCATGCTCCTAGTATGCACCATGGAGGTCGGGAAGGAAGATCGTGTCCTCCGGCTCTGCTACGAGATCTGACCAAACAAAACCAGCGGGGTCAGCCCCGAATAGCAAGTACCGCCAAAGGGGCACAAGAGTTAAGATTAAAAACCCAGTTAATAGAATGATTAATAATAGTAATACTTATGCTACTATTATAGGGTAGCGCAACATCTTCGAACCCATATGGCACCCTTACAACCAAACAAGGACAAAAGGTGCCGCATGGAGTCGGGACGTGTCGTACTCTATAACTTTCACATAAGTTAAACGGTATAAACAAAAAATCTTCTGATCGTGACTTTGGTCGATAGCCTATCGCAGCACAATATCCAACCCAACAATCAAACAAGAACATGGGTTGGATCTTGTACCATGATAGACCATGTTCCTCAGTCATTCACAGAAGTAACACTTCACAACCAAAATAAGTCTTCCGTTCATAACTTCGGTCCACAGCCTGTCATAGTACGATAACCAACCCAACAATCAAACAAGAACATGGGTTGGATCACGTACCATAACAGTCCGCTTCCCTCAGTGATTCACGGAAGGTAATAGGATACAAGCAAGTCATTTTTACGGCCAATCAAGTCTACGCGTTTCTAGTGGGACGAGGTTATCCTCGCGTCATGTTATTAGAAAATCCTTAGATCGTATTTTTCCAGCAAGGCTAGCCAACCCAGGGGTTCGCGTAGACATGTGTTATTGAGCACAGGTCCCTCGTAAGGCCACCTTGCCAAAACATGTAATATATAGCAGAAATTAATCGGATACAGTCATCCACTTGTTGTGGATGACACAGTATCCGTGGAGACCAGCCGGCGCATCAAGACAATATCTCAAGGCGGCTGGTGTAACACGATCTCGGGATTCTGCCCTCCCCATGCATCTAGTATATTTAGTTGCCTAGTTTAACCCTAGGTGAAATCTTGGACTCTCATGCTGTGGCCTGCATGATTATCCTCCTAAAAGGTCGTACTGTAGTACGAGTACCCTAAGTGAGGATCCATGTCAATCAGTATATCAACATGTTCTATCCTCCTTAGTGTAATACATCATTGCAAATACGCCACGTGGAGTTACGAGTCATTTGTCGAGCATGAACAAGAACTGGGACATTCAGGTACATGTATCAGGGGGGAACACTTGTTCACCGAGATCTCATTAGTGCTCATATCATGCTCAGGACAAAAGGTGTAAGGATATAAAATGGGCATATAATATCTGATAAAATATCAAAAGCGTACGCACAAAAGCACGCACGCTCAAGGGGAGCTGCGTGCGTGAAAAGTCACGCACGCATGAGAGCAGCGTACGTAAAAAGTCACGCAGGCTCACTCAAGGCCGCATACGTAAAAAGTCATGCAGGCTCACTCAAGGCAGCGTACGTGAAAAGTCACGCAGGCTCACTCAAGGCAGCGTACGTAAAAAGTCAGGCAGGCTTACTCAAGGCAGCGTACGTGAAAAGTCACGCAGGCTTACTCAAGGTCGCGTACGTGAAAAGTCATGCAGGCTCACTCAAGGCAGCATACGTGAAAATTCACGCACGCAAGAGAGCAGCGTACGTGAAAAGTCACGCAGGCTCACTCAAGGCAGCGTACGTGAAAAGTCACGCAGGCTTACTCAAGGCAGCGTACGTGAAAAGTCACGCAGGCTCACTCAAGGCAGCGTATGTGAAAAGTCATGCAGTCTTACTCAAGGCAGCGTACGTGAAAAGTCACGCAGGCTCACTCAAGGCAGCGTACGTGAAAAGTCACGCAGGCTCACTCAAGGCAGCGTACGTGAAAAGTCACGCACGCAAGTGACACGCTTCCAACAGGAAGCGTACCCGAGCCTGCGTATGCAACGCTAAGGAGCGCGCGCAGCTCAGTGGTGTGAGCTAAGAAGCTCGGCACACTGCTCACTGTCTTCTCCAAACAGCAAGAACACCATGGTTTGAACCCAAAGCTTCAAAATATCACAACTTGGCCATCCGAACTCCAAATCCGGATTTCCAAGGTTCCATCTTGGGTGAAATGGAATTCTCTTCCACATGGAAGCATCAAAACCCACAAAACCCCAACGAAAATAGATCAAGACCAAGAAAATTCGAAAATGATTAAAACTTAGATCTACAAAAATCAAAGCTTCAAAATGAAAATTTCCAAGTTCTAAACTAGTATAGATTGAGGAGAAGAACATGTTTTAGCAAATAGTTTTATAAGAAATCATTGACAAAATTATGGATCCATCTCTTGAGCAAGTTGGTACTTGCCTTGGTTGGTGGAGGAAATATTTGGTTGGTGGAGAAAATAAATAAGAGGAGAGAGAATGAGATGAGTTATGTTTATAATCTTGAACCCAAGGTTTCATGATGAACCAAAGGGTTCATGATGAACCATGGGTGAACCAAAAATAGGTTTCCCAAATGAGCCAAAACTGTAGGCCCAAATGCAGAAAATAAACTACGAAATATTATTTTGGGAAATGCATGAAGAAATACAGCATAAAAATATAGTATAAATACAAGGTAAATACAATTTATCGGTTTATGTATTAAAATACGTATTCCAGGATCGGGGAGTGACATCTCTACCCTTCTTAGAAAAATTCCGTCCTCGGAATTCCCGCCAAGACATGATAGTAAAATCAGGACAAGCAAGGCACAATCATATGCAAGTTTACTATCATAGCAGTTATTATCATACATCATAAAGTGCAAAACAAGCAGGTGCAGAAAAGCATGGAATCGTGTTAATAAGGCGTAAAGGTATACCTCATTAGTCAAACAAATACGGATACCGAGATCTGATCTCGTCCTCGCGCTCCCAGGTTGACTCTCTCGAAGAGTGATGGTTCCAAGAAACACGGACAAGGCTTATCGTCCGATTCTTGAGTACCTTCTCTCGCCGGTCTAAAATAGATACGGGCTGTTCCTCGTAAGTTAGGTCGGTACCAACGACTAACTCAGAATGATCGAGGACATGACTCGAATCCGAGACATACCCACGTAATTGGGACACATGAAACACATCATGTATCCTAGATAACGAAGGCGAAAGGGCAAGTCGATAAGCCACATCGCCTACCCGAGCGAGAATCTTAAAAGGACCAACATATCTTGGACTAAGCTTTCCTCGGGATCCAAATCTGATGATACCCCGAGTAGGCGAAATCTGCAGAAACACTTGGTCGCCAACTCTGAACTCTAGAGGCCTATGATGCTGATCTGCCCAATGATGATGTCGGTCCTGCGCAACTCGAAGGCGTTCTCTGACCAACTTAACTATCTCCACATTCTGCGTGATCATCTCTGGCCCCAACATCTTCCATTCTCCGACGTCGTCCCATGCCAAAGGGGACCTGCACTTCCTTCCGTACAATGCTTCGAACGGGGCCATCTGAATGCTAGCCTGATAGCTGTTGTTATAGAAGAACTCCACTAGATGAAGATGATCCTCCCAAGATCCGCCAAAGTCCAAGGTACACGCCCGTAGCATATCTTCTAACGTCTGGATGGTTCTTTCTGATTGCCCGTCGGTTTGTGGATGATAAGCAGTACTGAATCTTAACTTGGTTCGCAAACTTTGGTGCAAGCTCCGCCAAAAATGGAAAGTAAACCGCGTATCCCGATCTGATACTATACTAACTGGAACACCATGCTGCCTTACTATCTGCTTCATGTATATTTCTGCTAACTGCTCAGTAGTCTGTCCAACTCGGAAGGGAAGGAAATGAGCGACCTTCATAAGTCGATCTACTATTACCCAGACTGCATTCTTACCAGTCGGGGATCTAGGTAAACCGGTCACAAAATCCATCGTGATGTGCTCCCATTTCTATTCTGGGATAGGAAGCGGCTGTAGCAATCCTGCGGGTCTCTGCTGCTCGGCTTTCACCTGCTGACATACCAGACACTTGGATACAAATCTCGCTATCTCTCTTTTCATGCCATTCTACCAAAAGTACTGCCTGATATCTCGATACATCTTCGTCCCTCCTGGATGAATGGAGTAAATAGAACTATGAGCTTCGGACATGACTTCTTACCGAAGGTCTCCACTCGGTACACAAAGTCTGTTTCCAATCCTGAGCGTACCATCTTTATGAATCACTAACTCCTTTCTACGGCCTGATTCACACTCCGACCGCAACTTCTGAATCTGTGGATCTCCTGCTTGTGCTGCCCTTATCCTCTCTACTAAAGTTGACTGAACTTGTATACTGGTCATTCTTCCTATATCCCTTGGCAAAACTACTTCGATTCCCATACTCTGAAGGTCTTCTAAAATATGCTTCTACGAGGTCAAGATATAGGCACTGCCTCTCCTACTCAGTGCATCTGCAACTATATTCGCCTTGCCTGGATGATACTGAAGATCTAAGTCAAAATCCTTCAGTAGTTCTAACCATCTTCTTTGCCTCATGTTCAAATCTCGCTGCATGAATACGTATTTCAAACTCTTATGATCAATATAGATCTCTACCCGATCTCCGTATAAATAATGCCTCCACAACTTGAGTGAAAACACCACAGCTGCTAACTCCAAATCGTGAGTCGGATAATTCTTCTCATGGTCTCGAAGCTGCTGAGACGCATATGCTATCTCTTTTCCGTGCTGCATCAATACACATCCAAGACCCTTCCCTGATGCGTCACAATATACTGTAAAGCCTCCCGCTCCTACTGGAAGCGTCAAGATCGGGGCTGAGATCAATCTCTTCTTCAATTCTTCAAATGATGCCTGACAGCTAGCTGACCAAACAAACTCTACGTCCTTGTGCGTCAAACGCGTTAAGGGCGCTGAGATCCTGGCAAAGTCCGCCACGAACCTTCTGTAGTAACCAGCTAATCCTAAGAAACTTTGTACTTCTGTAACCGTTCTCGGGACTGGCCAATGCTCTACGGCCTCAATCTTCTTCGGATCCACTGACACTCCTGCCCCAAAAATTACATGCCCCAGGAACGAAATGTGATCTAACCAGAATTCACACTTGTCATGCTTCGCATAAAGTTGATGCTCCCTCAATGTCTGCAAGACAGTCCTAAGATGTTTCTCATGCTCCTCTTCACTGCTGGAATAGACAAGGATGTCATCTAGGAACACCACCACAAATTTATCCAAAAATGGTAGAAAGATGCGGTTCATTAAATCCATGAATACTGCGGGAGCGTTGGTTAGTCCAAAGGGCATTACTAAAAACTCATAATGCCCATATCTAGATCTGAATGTTGTCTTCGGTATGTCTTGCTCCCGGACTCTTACTTGATAGTATCCCCACCGAAGATCGATCTTGGAAAAAATGCTGGCCTCACTCAACTGGTCAAACAGGTCATCAATCCTTGGTAGTGGGTACTTATTCTTCATTGTTACTGCATTCAGCTTGCGGTAGTCGATGCACATCCTCGTCGACCCATCCTTCTTGGGAACTAGAATTACTGGCGCGGCCCAGGGCGATTTACTGTCTCGAATGAATCCCTTAGACTTCAACTCTTCTTCATGTTGATACAACTTATCCTGTTCTGACGGCAACATCCGGTAAACTCTGTCTGCGATAGGCCTCATTCCAGGGTTCAACTCAATGCTAAATTCTACCTCTCTGACTGGGGGTATCCCTGGGAGCTCATCAGGGAAGACGTCGAGAAAATCATCGACCACCCTTGAAATCTGTCCTGGCTCTGACACTGCTGCTGAGATGACGCCTCCGGCTAGATTCTTCAAGGTTCGAGTAAAGATGAACTGTTCCATCCCAGGAACGCTGAATATGACCCTACCTGCTCTACAATCAATTATCGCATGACTGTCTCTCAACCAGTCCATGCCAAGAACAACATCAAAATTCCCCATAGGGAATTCAATCAATGATGCGGGCAGTAAATGCCCACACACCTCTATCGGACATGAAAAGCGCACTCTGCTAACTTCTACGAGCCCATTGTCGGTGAGTATATCCATCCTCTCCGGCAATGCCTCAAACTCTAATCCGATCCGTGTAGCATATTGTGCAGAGATGAATGAATGAGTAGCGCCTGAATCAAATAATGCTACAGCGGGAAATGAGGTGACGAGAATTTTACCTGCCACCACGTCACTAGACGCTAGAGCCTCTCCCAAGGATAATATGAGAGCTTGGCCCTGGCCCCGCTGAGCTCCTTGTTGCAGCCTCCCTCGACCAGGTTGTTGCTCCCTTTGAGGGCCTTCGACTTCCTGTGCCTGGCGAAACATCTGAGCCTGCGTTGGCAGACGCTGGGCTAGAGGCCTTACTGCTAATACTGGCCCTCCACTCGGGGTTGCCACTGGAGCTGGTAATGCTGGAACCTGCTGAGCTGGCCCTCCTGGCCTCTGCATCATAGGACAAGTGGAAATACGGTGGTCTGAACGACCACACCTCAAACATAAGCCATTCGCTGACCGACATACCTTCCTCGTGTGCCCTGCCTTTCCATAGAAGGTACAGCCCTGGGGTGCTCCCTGACGCTGCTGCTGGTTTCTGGGCTGATGATGCTGAACTGGTGCTGTATTAGTCGACATGGCCGTCCTCCGCGGCGCTCCTGCCTCATGAATACGAACACCGGGTGCTGGTGTCGATGTTCGCTGTATTGCTTCTCCTCCAACCTGGGAATGAGATCTCTTCTGACCTCCTGTCCTCGATGCCAACCTCTGCTGGGTAAGCTCGTGCCTCCGGTCTGCCGTCAAAATAGCGTCAAACGTCTGGTAGTCGTGTCCTTCCACAAGCTGTAATAGTTCCAAATGAAGTCCCTGCTGGAACCTCATAGCTTTCTCTGGCTCCGTTGCCACCATTGCTGGTGCAAAACGGCACAATTTGCAGAACTCTGCTGCATACCCATCTACGGTCTTGCCTGCTTGCTTGAGACTGATAAACTTCTGCTGTAGCTCATATCGAGCTACTACGCCAAAATACTTAGCCTTGAATCTGTCACTGAAGGTGGTCCAACGAACAGGGCATCTTGTACCAACTTCTTCTGATGCCCACCAGTCGCGGGCAAGATCCTGAAGTACCAGTTTGACCTGATCAACCTTCTCATCATCTGGAACCTTGGCTGCCACAAGAATGGCTTCGATGTCTTGAATCCAGGCATCCGCAGTAATGGCATCCTCCGTGCCATCAAAATACCTCGGGTTTAAGCGACGAAACCTTCCTGATGCTCCCGAGTCAGCCCCGACACTCCTCTCAAGAGCTAACTGAATCCCTTGGTTCAGCAACACGTTCTGCTCCTGTTGCCGAGTCTGTTGCTGTTGGTTAGTGACAAGAAACCCCCGGATGATCTCCAGGAGTGCTACGGCGTCTGGTACTGCCGTCGCTGCTGGTGCTGCAGGAGCCTCAGTAACCCGTGGCTCCACTGCCTCTGGTCCCACTTCTGCTTGTGCCTGCCCTGGGGAAGGTTCTCTCCCCTGTTGCTGCCCAGTCGAGCCATGCTCTTGCTGCTCTTCCTCATGGGCCTCACCCGCTACTGAGAATGAAGCACCCCTATAGAGAAGAATATAAGATTATCAAGTCCGGACGAGGAAGATTTCGAGGATGCAAGTTAGGTTAGAGATCAAGGCAAGGGCAGAGAATTCGAAACAGAATTTCAAGGGGAACAAGTTTTGATTGAGACTCATAATAATTCGCAATACCCCACAAGTCTGAAAATCAGACCTGCATGGGCCACCACTAAAACCTTGTCACGCCCCAGTACCGAAATACGGAGACGGACTAGGCCAGCTACTCCATATGAGGTACGTAACGTCATACGGCGATCGTGGCTGTTAAGAGACTAGGGGGGTACGTGCTACAATCAAGTCTCCTATGGTCCCACAGAGTTCTATGTCTCAATCAATCAAGTCGCATCAGCAATTGAATGAACATTAAAGATAAAGCAGTAAGGCGTCCCCGACGCTTCATCAAAATGGTCATGAGAGACTAGCTTTATAATTTAGCTATCTCAGAGAGTCAGAAGTACAAAATTATACACTGCTGCAGTCTGTTTAATTACAATTATGTACTGACACAAAATATCGAGTAATCCGGCTAACAGGTGCCGGTGGCTAAACGCCGCAAAAAGTATAAGCAGGAGTGGTGGAGAAGAAACCCACTCGAGTCCCCGAACCGCCATGCTCCTAGTATGCACCATGGATGTCGGGAAGGAAGATCGTGTCCACCGGCTCTGCTACGAGATCTGGCCAAACAAAACCAGCGGGGTCAGCCCCGAATAGCAAGTACCGCCAAAGGGGCACAAGAGTTAAGATTAAAACCCAGTTAATAGAATGATTGATAATAGTAATACTTATGCTACTATTATAGGGTAGCACAACATCTTCGAACCCATATGGCACCCTTACAACCAAACAAGGACAAAAGGTGCCGCATGGAGTCGGGACGTGTCGTACTCTATAACTTTCACATAAGTTAAACGGTATAAACAAGAAAATCTCCTGATCGTGACTTTGGTCGATAGCCTATCGCAGCACAATATCCAACCCAACAATCAAACAAGAACATGGGTTGGATCTTGTACCATGATAGACCATGTTCCTCAGTCATTCACAGAAGTAACACTTCACAACCAAAATAAGTCTTCCGTTCATAACTTCGGTCCACAGCCTGTCATAGTACGATAACCAACCCAACAATCAAACAAGAACATGGGTTGGATCACGTACCATAACAGTCCGCTTCCTTCAGTTATTCGCGAAAGGTAATAGGATACAAGCAAGTCATTTTCACGGCTAATAAAGTCTACACGTTTCTAGTGGGACGAGGTTATCCTCGCGTCATGTTATTAGAAAATCCTCAGATTGTATTTTTCCAGCAAGCCTAGCCGACCCAGGGGTTCGCGTAGATAGGTGTTATTGAGCACAGGTCCCTCGTAAGGCCACCTTGCCAAAACATGTAATATATAACGGGAATTAATCGGATACAGTCATCCACTCGTTGCGGATGACACAGTATCCGTGGAGACCAGCCGGCGCGTCAAGACAATATCTCAAGGCGGCTGGTGTAACACGATCTTGGGATTCTGCCCTCCCCATGCATCTAGTATATTTAGTTGCCTAGTTTAACCCTAGGTGAAATCTTGGACTCTCATGCTGTGGCCTACATGATTATCCTCCTAAAAGGTCGTACTGTAGTACGAGTACCCTAAGGGAGGATCCATGTCAATCAGTATGTCAACATGTTCTATCCTCCTTAGTGTAATGCATCATTACAAATACGCCATGTGGAGTTACGAGTCATTTGTCGAGCATGAACAAGAACTAGGACATTCAAGTACATGTATCAGGTGGGAACACTTGTTCACCGAGATCTCATTAGTGCTCATATCATGCTCAGGACAAAAGGCATAAGGATATAAAATGGGCATATAATATCTGATAAAATATCAAAAGCGTACGCACAAAAGCACACACGATCAAGGGGAGCTGCGTACGTGAAAAGTCACGCACACATGAGAGCAGCGTACGTGAAAAGTCACGCAGGCTCACTCAAGGCAGCGTACGTGAAAAGTCATACAGGCTCACTCAAGGCAGCGTACGTAAAAAGTCACGCAGGCTCACTCAAGGCAGCGTACGTGAAAAGTCACGCAGGCTTACTCAAGGCAGCATACGTGAAAAGTCACGCAGGCTTACTCAAGGCAGCGTACGTGAAAAGTCATGCAGGCTCACTCAAGGCAGCGTACGTGAAAATTCACGCACGCAAGAGAGCAGCATACGTGAAAAGTCATGCAGGCTCACTCAAGGCAGCGTACGTGAAAAGTCACGCAGGCTTACTCAAGGCAGCGTACGTGAAAAGTCACGCAGGCTCACTCAAGGCAGCGTATATAAAAAGTCACGCAGGCTTACTCAAGGCAGCGTACGTGAAAAGTCTCGCAGGCTCACTCAAGGCAGCGTACGTGAAAAGTCATGCAGGCTCACTCAAGGCAGCGTACGTGAAAAGTCACGCACGCAAGTGACACGCTTCCAACAGGAAGCGTACCCGATCCTGCGTACGCAGCGCTAAGGAGCGCGCGCAGCTCAGTGGCGTGAGCTAAGAAGCTCTGCACACTGCTCACTGTCTTCTCCAAACAGCAAAAACACCATGGTTTGAACCCAAAGCTTCAAAATATCATAACTTGGCCATCCGAACTCCAAATCCGGATTTTCAAGGTTCCATCTTGGGTGAAATGGAATTCTCTTCCACATGGAAGCATCAAAACCCACAAAACCCCAACGAAAATAGATCAAGACCAAGGAAATTCAAAAATGATTAAAACTTAGATCTACAAAAATCAAAGCTTCAAAATAGAAATTTCCAGGTTCTAAACAAGTATAGATTGAGGAGAAGAACATGTTTTAGCAAATAGTTTTGTAAGAAATTATTGATAAAATTATGGATCTATCTCTTGAGCAAGTTGGTACTTGCCTTGGTTGGTGGAGAAAATATTTGGTTGGTGGAGAAAATAAATGAGAGGAAAGAGAATGAGATGAGTTGTATTTATAATCTTGAACCCAAGGGTTCATGATGAACCAAAGGGTTCATGATGAACCATGGGTGAACCAAAAATAGGTTTCCCAAATGAGCCAAAACTGTAGGCCCAAATGCAGAAAATAAACTACGAAATATTATTTTAGGAAATGCATGAAGAAATACAGCATAATAAATATAGTATAAATACAAGGTAAATACAATTTATCGGTTTACGTATTAAAATACGTATTCCAAGATCGGGGAGTGACAAGACGCTTAGAGGGCATCAGTTGTACGCCAAGTTCAGTAAATGCGAGTTCTGACTCGATCGCATTTCGTACCAGGGTCACATCATTACCCGAGGAGGAGTAGAAGTGGGTCCCCAGAAGATTGTGGCTATCGAGACGTGGCCAGTACCTAGTTCAGTGGCAGAGGTCCGCAGCTTCCTTGGATTGGCCGGCTACTACCGGCGATTTGTTTCAGATTTAGCAAGGATTTCGGCGCCGATGACCCAGTTGACCCGCAAGGATTTGCAGTTTACTAGGACAGCAGAGTGTCAGGAGTCATTTGAGAAGTTGAAGCGAGGTTTGATAAGGGCTCCTATTCTCACGCTTCCAGATGGAACTGGAGGATTCTCAGTGTATTGTGATGCTTCGGGCAGAGGTTTAGGATGTGTTCTGATACAGCATGGAAAGGTAATAGCTTATGCGTCATGACAACTTCGTGATCATGAGTAAAATTACCCGACCCATGAGTTGGAACTGGCAGCAGTAATTTTTGTACTTAAATTGTGGAGGCACTACTTGTACAGTGATAGGGTAGAGATCTTCACCGACCACAAGAGCCTGAAGTATGTTTCCACCCAGAAGGACCTTAACATGCGGCAGAGAAGATGGCTCGAGCTACTGGTGGACTACGATGTGGACTTACAGTATCACCCAGGGAAGGCCAACGTTGTAGCAGATGCATTGAGCAGGAGAGCCGGAGTTTACTTCCTAACAGCGTAACCAGAGTTATTGCCTGATCTTTAGAAGATGGGAATTGAAGTAGTTCTTCCTACCAACGTAGCATTGATGGCCAGTCTACAGGTTCAGTCCAGCATAGTTGAGAGGATCCGGATGGTGCAGTCTACAGATTCCAAGATTCAGCGACTCAGAGCAGAGTGTGAGAAAGGAAGAAGGCCAGAGTTGTGCATCCATGAAGATGGTACACTTCGACACGGCACTTGTCTTTGTGTACCCAGTGGAGATATCAGACAGGAGGTCATGGCAGAAGCTCACAGTTCACAGTATTCTATTCATCCCAGTGGCACGAAGATGTATAGAGACATTCGTCAGTATTTTTGGTGGAATGGCATAAAGAGGGAGATAGCCCAGTTTTTCTCTCGATGTTTGGTTTGCCAGTAGGTTAAGGCTGAACATCAGAGGCCCGCTGGACTTCTTCAGCCCTTGCCGATTCCAGAATGGAAGTGGGAGCATGTGACCATGGATATTGTGACTGGATTGCCTAGATCCCCAGCTGTCGAGATGCTATTTGGGTTATAGTTGACAGGCTCACGAAAGTGGCTCACTTTCTTCCGTTCAGAGTTGGTCAGTCGATGGCTCATCTAGCAAAAATGTACCTCAGACAGATTGTCAGGCTTCACGGTGTGCCCGTCAGTATCACCTCGGACAGGGATTCAAGATTCACTTCACACTTTTGGCGTAGCCTGCAAGAGAGTTTGGGAACTCAACTTCAGTTTAGCTCAGCTTATCACCCACAGACAGATGGCCAGTCGAAATGCACAATCCAGACTCTTAAAGATTTGTTGAGATCTTGTACCCTTGACTTCGGTGGTTCATGGGAGGATCACCTATACCTGGTAGAATTCTCCTACAACAAATATTTCCAGGCCAGTATTCAGATGGCTCCGTTCGAGGCACTGTATGGTAGGAAGTACAAATTCCCGTTAGCCTGGAATAATGTTGGAGAGAGGCAGATGTTTGGTCCAGAAATGATTGCCCAGACAGTTGAAGTGGTCAGAAGAATCAGAGATCGTCTTCGAGTGGCCCAAGATCTCCAGCGCCATTGGGTCGATGCTCATCGGCGTCCCTTAGAGTTTTCTATCGGCGACCATGTATTTGTTAGGATCTCGCCTAATCGCAGCGTCATTCGCTTTGGAGTACAAAAAAAGCTTAGTCCTAGGTATATAGGGTCGTTCGATATCCTGGAGCGAGTAGGAGATGTATCCTATCGTCTCGCTCTTCCGCCGTCGCACATGAGGTACATGATGTATTCCATGTGTCCCAATTACGACGTTACATCCCGGACCCGAGCCATATCATGGACCATTCGGAACTGGTTGTTGGTACCAACCTTTCGTATGAGGAGAGGCCCGTGTCTATATTGGACCGGAGAGAAAATATACTCAAGAACAAGACTATTAGCTTAGTCCGTGTTGCTTGGGGTCATCACTCTCTAAGTGAGTCAACGTGGGAGCGTGAGGACGACATCCGATCGCGATATCCCGACTTGTTTGACTCGTAAGGTATAATATCTTTCTTATGCCTTATGCTTTCCATCCCTTGCTTGCATGTGTGATTGTTTGATTATTTGCTTAGTGTAGCATATTTATGGATAGTATAGCTGGCTCTTACATCTCTAAGCATCTTGATTTAAATTTCGAGGACGAAATTCTTTTAAGGTGGGTAGAGTTGTAACGCCCGTATTTTGAAATACGTATTTTAATTAGGCTTATATATATTTAGGACCTGTATTTTATTTTCTTGGATTTTGGCCTGTAATTGTAGTTTGGCTCGACTTGCGAATTTTGGTTTTCTCGTAAATTGGGTTTTTGGACCTGGCATGGTTTTATTCTTATGGAGAAGGGTTTGGTTTGGTTGCATTGGACTACCTTAGTTAACCTCCACCCTCAACACAACACACCATCCCTCATTAAAACCCCACCTAACCTTCTCTCTCCTCTTTACTCTTCCATTAATTTTCTCCATCTTCTTCTTCTTCTTCCTTCCTCCACACAACACCCAACCTCCATAGGCAAGTGCACCTTGCCACCAAATAGGAACCCTATTTTATTTGTCTATTAGTTAGATTAGGCCATGGTGAACCACATTAGAACTTGGCATTTTGTGATTTGGAGTCTCCATTTTTCTAGATCTAAATTTTAACCATTTTCGGAATTCCTTGGTTTTGATCTATTAAACTTTGATTTTTGCTTGATTTGAGGCTTCCATATGGAAGAGAATTCAATTTTACACAAGTTAGAACTTTGAAAATCTAAATTTTTTTTTGATTTGGCTAAGTTATGAGATTTGGAAATTTTGGTGTTCTTAGGTTTTTCTCTCAGCCTGCTGGAGAGGAAGACTTCGGCCAGCGCTCTTTAGCGCTGGGATGAACCGCGCCAACCCTTCCTCGGCCAGCGCTCTTTAGCGCTGGGCTGACCCGCGCTCGGTGCCCCTTGGCGAACTGCGCCCCCTTCTTCGCTGGCGCTCTTTAGTCCCAGCACAGCTCATTCCTCAGCGCAACCCGATCCCCTGCGCAGCTCAGTCCCAGCGCAACCCAACCCCCTGTGCAGTTCATTCCCCCAGCGCAGTTCATTCCCCTAGCGCAATCAGACCCTAGCGCAATCCGACCCAAGGAACCCCAGCGCAACCTATTTGCCCGTGGTGGTTTGGTTTTATTTCCTTAGGATTGGCTTCTCTTTTGTGGATTGGAGTTCTGAGATCTTATTCCACACAACACGGCTGTCTTGACCCAATACGACCTGGCACGGTTTTCGATGTTTTGCTTATGACTAGTACGGTCTTCGTGATTTCTGTGATTTATGATCCTAGTACTTTCTGATCTTTTTAGTAGTGACCCGATGGGGTGCGTTCTTAACTTGTAACCTGTGATTCATAATTAATCTCTGTAACTGGATAACTTGATAGTGGCCCGTGGCGGCACACTCCTGACCTGTAACTTGACTTGACTTGATGCTGTTGCGATGGCTAACTTGACTCATATAATCAACTCTGACTCCGTAGGTGTTCATTCTTGTTGCTTCGTGCAATCCACTTGTCTTGTCTTGCATCATGTCTAGGACTTGACTCCCTGGTTGCCACGGTCAGGGATTCAGGGATTCACACTGAATATGGATTAGGCTAAAGACTAGATCAAACTATAGTTCATGGAGAATTTCCAGTCACAGGCGATCTCGTTATCTGGGCGCTTTAATGGACTTGTAGCCTGCCGACGAGTAGGGCACATTTCCAGCACACTGTCATGTGTTGCACCCTCTAAGTCACCTAAGGGTATATCGTCTCCTGGGCGATGTACCCAACCATACTCTTAACCCGCGAAAGGATAACTGGATAGTCTGCAGGGCTTGGGACTGGAATTTCTCATTTGCATCTTGTTAGTAATTAGGTTGTGATAACCCTAGTTAGTTAAGTAGTAAGCCGTAGTATTTGCTTGGCCGCTCGTGAATGGTTGGTGTCCAGCCTTGTCTAAGTCTCGTCTAGTCCCAGTACCTGGTACTCCTGAACATAATTGTTTTACTTATCTTTAACAATAAATGGATAGAGACAAGTGCTATTCAGGCGAAGGGTTACAACCCCGGTCCTTGTTTGGTTTAAGGGTTGTAACCTGGCTTCCGGAATGGTCCCACGTCCCTAGTCGTTTATTGTCCTGTTGTACTCTTTGTTACTTGTACTTTCTTCTATTTTCTTATGATCTGATATGCTGGCTTTCGTTCTTAATTCGTGGCCTCCCTTGTGGCACTTTCTCTTTCTGGGGTTTGACCCAGCTGATTTTGTGTGGCCAGATTTCGGAGCAGCACCCGAGGATCTACCGAACCTCCAGCCCAATGGTGGCGACTAGAAGGAACCCGGGCTACGAGTGGGTTTTCCATTTTGATTCGCTCACTACATTGTAAAATTATTCTTTTGAGGCGTTTAGCCGATGAGCATCTGTTAGCTCGATGCATATTTACTTACTGTCTGCCTACGGACTGTAAACATGATTAACAAATCCTAGGGTTGATCATGTATGACTAAACTCTTGCTAGTCTTCGCATCTTGTAAGACTAGCTTCATGATCAGCTGAATATATAATATTTGGGACGCCTTTTATTGTACATTTGGTGGTCTAACATATTGTAACTATATTACTTGCTTGAGATTAAGACAATAGGCTTGACCTTAAGAGACTGTTGGCTTGTAGTTAAACCCTCATATATCTGGACAGCCGTGACCGTATAGCAAGGTGGATACCATTTCAATATACGTAGCTGGCTATGTACGCCCCCGCTCTCCAGTATTATGGTTCTGGGGTGTTACACCCATGGCCATGATAGTTGTATACACAAGCATAGCTACCATCGGCCCGCAATGTGACTACAACTTTGCTTTGAGTTACACGTTCTCCCCTCGACCCTAAAATTTCTATCGTAACCTTCTAGTCATTGAATTTGAGAATGATTAGGATCTTATCCTTGATCAAAAAACCAACATAGGAGACTACCTGTTCTCAAGAAACAAGTTATTGGGTGTCCCTAATTGTTTTCTTGATTCTTGCTTTAACTAGCAACCCTTATGTCTTAACCCAACCCTTACCTGACCAAATCAATAGTTTAGACATGAGGGAAATAGACAGAAACAAAGACAAGCATTTACCATGACTATGATAGATACCTATTCCGAGATTTGGGATCCAGCAGGTGTTATTCTAGGTATAAATTTTATTATTAAAGAGGTGAATAAGCATTAGAACAATACGTTCACCAGCTTAACACTCCATCATATTGAATTACTAGTTATCAACAAACAATGCATGAGCACTACATGCAACACCATTAGAAATCTTATGACTATAGTCTGATAGACTTAGCACGAATAGAAATTATGACATAGCAGTTAGAAATCTTTCATATGACGTGCTTTAGAAATTGTTACCCCATCGAGAGACTCTCGTATATTATGAACGAATGGGTCATTCTATTTTATCGACTCAAGCGTCGTTGTATGCCACTAATTATTAGAAATTGGAGTGCGATCCTTGAACTTGATTCGTATTTACCATATCACATTACCGATCACATCATGTCTTATTATTATCAGAGGTTAGGGTACGATATCGCGACTTCAATATTTTCAACCTCATTATTCCTATAATCTTGCCCTTGTCTCTCGAGTAAATAGATTGTAAGCCTTCTACATTTTGGGATTTCACTAAGATTACGATTGTATAGAGTAAATTGGTTCTTACTAGGAGGGTAAATTAGTGAATTATGAACTCCCACTGTCACGCCCCAGAACTAGAATACTGGAGAGCGAGGGCAGACATAGCCAGCTACGTATGTTGAAGTGCAACTCACCTCGCCATACGATCACGGCTGTCTAGATACATGAGGGTTTATCTACAAGCCAACAGTCTCCTAAGGTCATGAACAAGCCTAGTGTCTTAATCACAAGCAAGTAAATGAATGTTACAAGATATAAGATCACCAAAGATACAATAGTAAGGCGTCCCAAACATTACATATTCAGCTGATCATGAAGCTAGTCGTTATAAAATGTTAGGACTAGCAAGAGTTAGTCATACATGATCAACCCTAGGATCTGTCAATCATGTTGCAGCCCGTAGGCAGATAGTAAGTAAAAGGTACAACCAAGCTAAACATGTGCTCGTCGGCTAAACGCCTCAAAAGAATATTTTTTACAATAAAGTGGGAGATCAAAAATAAACCCACTCGTTGCCAGGGTTCCGTCTAATGGCCACCATCTGGCTGGAAGGTCGGTAGATCCTCTGGAGCTGCTCCGAAATCTGGCCACACAAAACCAGCTGGGTCAGACCCCAGAAAGAGCAAGTGCCACAAATGAGGCTTCACAATATAATAATAAAGGCAAGAATTTAAGAAAAAGCATAACAGGTGATATACGATGAGATAACCATGGAACTATTCAAATAACCAGGTTACAACCCGTAAACCAAACAAGGACCGGGGTTGTAACCCTTCGTCTGAACAGAACTTGGAATTCTCACCATTTATCAGTAAAATAAATACAGTCATTCTGGTCATGTAACAATCTGGAGCAGGATCAGGACAAGACTAGACTGGTTAGTCTCTATCCAATCATTTCATGGCCAAGCAAGACTTACGGCTTGATACTTTAACTAACTAGGGTTATCACAGGCCTAGTTACTAGCAAGATGCAATAAGATTATTCCACAGCCACAAGTCCTACAGACCATCCAGGTTACCCAGGTCGAAAATTAGGGGTTGAATTCAGGTGGGTACATCGTCCAGGAAACGCATGTACGTACCCTTAGGTAGCTTGAAGGGTGCAACACATGACAGTGTGCTAGAAATGTGCCTACTCGAAGACAGGCTACAGATCCCAGGCGCGTCCAGGTAACGGGATCGCCTGTAGCTGGGAAATCTCTTCATGACTAATGTATTAATCTAGTTATTAGTCCTTAGTCCATTTCAATAGGTACTCCTGACCGTGGTACTCAGGAGTCCCTCCCTAGACATGATGCAAGACAGGACTGGAGTATTTGTACAAGCACAATCACCTACGGTGTCCAGGTTATTTATACAGGTCATGTCATGTCAAGTAGCCGTCGCAACAGCTGTTCGAGATAAATTATGTCAGGTTATCATGTCAAGTGTACTTGTCAGGAGTGCGCCACGGCAGGCCACTATCGTGTTTATGGATACATGTGCAGGACATCACAGTGCAAGCATTATATCAGGAGACCCAAGTACACTGGGAGTCACCAGGGATGAGTTAACAATAATCATAATAGAAATAAAATAACAAGACAGGACATGGGAAGGAGCCATGCGGCTCAGGCCTATGCGGCCAGGAACGATCTCATGCGGCTGGGAAGAGAACAGCCCATGCGACTGGATAGGGTCAGGCGCATCAGGCGCATGCGGCTGATGGGGAACGGAGTATATACGGCTGGGTTGAGATATAGGTCCATGCGGCTCGCGAGAAAGGGTTCTCCTGCGGTTGAAACGGTACCGGGTTCATGCGGCTCGCAGAGCAATAATGCATGTGGCTCGATATGGTGGGCGCACATGCGGCTGCATAAGCAAGGGGGGCGCATGCGGCTAGGTTGTTCAGGATCTCATGCGGCTAGGAAGAGACTCAGTCTATGCGGCCAAGAATGAAAGTAGACTTATGTGGTTCGAGAAGTTCAGGCACATGCGCTCGACTCAAGTCCATACGGCCAGAAGTGCAAGGGTCTCATACGGCTCAATTAGGAACCCATGTGGCCAGGTCAATTCAGGAGCTTATGCGGTCAGAGGGAATACAAGTTATATGCGGCTACAAGTGGACCAAGTTCATGCGGCTCGGATTACGCCGAAGCCTATGCGGCTGGAAGACTCGCCGCATGAAGGTTCACGCGGTCAAGTGCTGCCATGCGGCTCGGGACTGTGCTTCTTCTCCAAATTTCTGAGAAGAAGTACACCATGAAGCCATGGCTACCAAGCTGCATAGGACCTTCATCCAGAGTCCAAATT
The DNA here is from genome assembly GCA_029216955.1 of Iris pallida. Classification (NCBI taxonomy): domain Eukaryota; kingdom Viridiplantae; phylum Streptophyta; class Magnoliopsida; order Asparagales; family Iridaceae; genus Iris; species Iris pallida. The sequence goes on from JANAVB010022800.1 coordinate 10,325,472, forward strand.
CGAACTTCCATAGGTCAAAACGGGGCAGAAAGAAATGCTCTACAACATAGAACCATCAAAACTTAGAAATAACAAGGTTAAGTAGATCAAAATCGAAGAAATCCGAAAATAAAATAAACTTAGATCTACCAGAATTTAGCCATGGAAGGTAAAAAGCCAAGTACTAAAGTAAGTTAAAATATTGTAAGGAAGAGAATGAAGCAATAAAATTGGAGTTCCTCCATGAAGCAAGTTGTACTTGCCTAAACCTCACTCTCTTGGTAGGTACAGGAGTTAATGGTGGAGAAGAAGAAGAGATTAATGAAGAGAGAGAAGGAAGTATGGGTAATAAATACTATGGGTGGTGGTAGGTAGGGGTTCACCTTTGGTTTATAATGAACCAAAGCAAATCGAGCCAAGCCGAACCAACCCAAAAATAAACCAAGCCATGAAGAAAACTAAGCAAGGAATCATGCAATACAAGATAAAATACGTACACGTATTTCCAAAAATATGTAATACGAACCACAGGCATTACAACTCTACCCACCTTAAAAGAATTCCGTCCTTGGAATTTAATCAAGAGGCTAGAGGGGCAATGACAAGCTATACTAATAACAAGCAAGCTATAACTAGACAAGCAATCACTCATTCAAGCAAGGAATCGAAGGCATAAGGCATAAGGAAGACATTATACCTCACGAGTCAAACAAGTTGGGATATCGCGATCGGATGTCATCCTCACGCTCCCACGTTGACTCACCCAAAGAGTGATGACCCCAAGCAACTCGGACTAACTTGATAGTCTTGTTCTTGAGTGTCTTCTCTCTCTGGTCCAATATGGACATGGGCCTCTCCTCATACGAAAGGTTGGTACCAACAACCAATTCCGAATGATCTAGGATGTGGCTCGGGTCCGGGATATACCGTCGTAGTTGGGATACATGGAATACGTCATGCACTTCACGTAGCGATGGTGGAAGAGCGAGATGATAGGACACATCTCCTACTCGCTCCAGAATGTCAAATGGCCCTATATACCTAGGACTAAGCTTACCCCGTACGCCGAAATGAATGACGCCACGGTTAGGCGAAGTCCTCAGGAATACATGGTCACTGACAGAAAACTCGAGAGGACGTCGATGAGAATCGGCCCAATGGTGCTGGCGATCTTGGACAACTCGAAGATGATCCCTGACTCTTCTGACTACCTGAACTGTCTGGGCAATCATTTCTGGACCGAACATCTGCCTCTCTCCGACATCGTCCCATGCTAGCGGGGATCGGCACTTCCTACCATACAGTGCCTCGAACGGTGCCATCTGGATACTGGCCTGGAAACTGTTGTTGTACGAGAACTCCACCAGGTGCAGGTGATCTTCCTACGAACCACCGAAGTCAAGTGTACAGGACCGCAACATGTCTTCAAGAGTCTGGATCGTACGCTCTGACTGACCATCTGTCTGCGGATGATATGCTGAACTGAACTGGAGATGAGTTTCCAAACTCTCTTGCAGACTATCCCAAAAGTGCGACGTAAATCTTAAATCTCGGTCCGAGGTGATACTGACTGGAACACCGTTCAATCTGACGATCTACCTAAGATACATCTCCGCTAACTGAGCCGTCGACTGACCAACTCTGAACGGGAGGAAATGAGCTACCTTCGTGAGCCTATCAACTATAACCCAAATAGCATCTCTACCAGATGGGGATCTAGGTAATCCAGTCACAAAACCTATGGTCACATGCTCCCACTTCCATTCTGGAATCGACAAGGGCTGAAGAAGTCCAACGGGCCTCTGATGTTCAGCCTTAACTTGTTGGCAGACCAAACATCGAAGGACAAACCGAGCTATCTCCCGCTTCATGCCATTCTACCACAAGTGCTGACGGATATCACGGTACATCTTCGTACCACCCGGATGAATGGAATACTGCAAACTGTAGGCTTCTGTCATGATCTCCTGTATGATATCTCCACTGGGTACACAAAGACGCTTACCATGCCTAAGTGTACCATCTTCATGAATACATAACTTGGGTCTTCGTCCTGCCTCACACTCTGCTCTGAGTCACTGAAGCTTGGAATCTGCTGACTGCACCATCCGGATCCTCTCGACTTTGGTAGTCTGAACTTGCATGCTGGCCATCAATGCCATACTGGAAGGGAGGACAACTTCAATACCCATCTTCTGAAGATGTGCTAACAGCTCTGGTTGTGCTGTTAGGAAATAAACTCTGGCTCTCCTGCTTAATGCATCTGCAACAATGTTGGCCTTCCCAGGATGATACTGCAGGTTGACATCATAATCCACAAGTAGCTCCAGCCACCTCCTCTGACGCATGTTAAGATCCTTTTGGGTGAAAACATACTTCAGGCTCTTGTGGTCGATGAAAATCTCTACCCTGTCTCCATACAAGTAGTGCCTCCACAACTTGAGTGCAAATACTACTGCTGCTAGCTCCAAGTCATGGGTTGGGTAATTCCTCTCATGATCATGAAGTTGTCGTGACACATAAGCTATTACCTTCCCATGCTGCATCAAAACACATCCCAAACCTCTGTCTGAAGCATCATAATATACTGAAAATCCTCCAAGCCCATCTGGAAGTGTGAGAATAGGAGCCGTCATCAAGCCTCGCTTCAACTTCTCAAAAGATTCCAGGCACTCTGCTGTCCAAGTAAACTGCACCTCCTTGCGGGTCAATTGGGTCAATGGTGCTGAGATCCGAGCAAAGTCTGAAACAAATTGCCGGTAGTAGCCGACCAATCCGAGAAAACTGCGAACTTCTGCAACGGTGCTAGGTACTGGCCACGACTCAATGGCCACGATCTTCTGGGGATCCACTTCTACTCCTCCTCTGGTGATGATATGACCCAAGTACGAAATGCGATCTTCTGGGGATCCACTTCTACTCCTCCTCTGGTGCTCTCTGAGAATCTGAAGAACCACACGGAGATGCTGCTCATGCTCTGCCCCACTCTTGCTGTAGACCAGGATGTCATCCAAGAACACAATCACAAACTGATCCAAGTAAGGCATGAAGACGCGATTCATGAGATCCATGAATACAGCCGGCGCATTGGTCGCTCCAAAAGGCATAACAAGGAACACCCAATGCCCATATCTTGATCTAAAAGCTGTCTTCGGGATGTCCTGCTCTCTGAATCTGATCTGGTGGTATCCTGAGCGCAAGTCGATCTTCGAAAATACTGATGCTCCCTTGAGCTGATCAAATAAGTCATCTATCCTCAGGAGAGGGTATCTGTTCTTGATTGTCACTGAGTTCAAGGTATGATAATCAACACATAACCTGGATGTACCATCCTTTTTTTTCACAAGAAGTATCGGGGCACCCCAAGGCGATCCACTAGCACGAATGAATCCCTTGGTTCTAAGCTCTTCAATCATCTTGTACAAGATCTCCAATTCTGACGGTGCCATCCTGTAGACTCTCTCCGATACTGGGGCCGTCCCAGGAATCAAGTTTATGGTAAACTCGATCTTCCGTTCTGGCGGCATACCTGGAAGCTCTTCTGGGAAAACTTCTGGAAACTCTTCGACTATCATGGGCAACTGAATTGCTGCTACTGTCATCCGCAATATCGGAGGAGAAGACTCAACTTCGCCTCGAGAGAAGGAAAATTTTGGCTCACCTGGAATGCTAAAAACAACCCTACCAATATGGCAGTCTATTCTAGCATACTGGTTCCTCAACCAATCCAGCCCTAAGACCACATTATAATCGGCCATCGGGAACTCTATCAATCTAGCGGGGAACTCTCTACCGCTAACTATGATCCGACACGAGGAAAACACTCTATCTACTCCCATAAGTCCGTTACCAGTAAGTATATTGAGCCTTACTGATAATGACTCGGGCTCCAATCCTAACCGTGTCGCGAATCGTGCAGACATAAATGAATGTGATGCACCAGAATCAAACAAAGCTGAAGCTGGAAAAGAGTTGATGAGAATAGTACCTGCCACTACCTCTCCTGGTGCCAATCTTTCCTCTGTGGTCATCACCATAGCCTGACCATGCCCTCGGGGTGCTGGTCCCCTCTGCTGAAATCCTCGCTGCCTATTCTGACTCAAGGCTTGGGCTTGAACATGCTGTTGGGGGTTCTGCTGCTGGAATACTTGGGCCTGAGGCGGCAAGGCCTCGACAATGGATACTGCTGCTGCTGGACCGGAGCTGGTACTCTCACCGAAGAGCTAGAAAGGTTGGACAATGATGAACCACCCCTATTCGGGCAAGATCCAACCCTATGATCTGCTGCTCCACAAGCCAGACACAATCTCTGTGCCCTGCAACACTCTGCCACTACATAGCCTGGCTTCCCACAATGAGAACATCCCACTGCGGAAGACAGCTTCTGCTTCTGCTGCTACTGCTGAGGGTATGTCGGGGTTGAATGCTGAACCGACGTTACTGAGGCCGCTCGCCTCGGAGCTCCAATAGTCAAAGCCCTGGATGCCGAGGCTGGGGCTGAAGACTGATTCATCTGGCCGTGGGATCTCTTCCGACCTCCGGCCCTATCCACAATCCTCTGGGAGGTATACTCATGCCTCCTAGCTGCTCTCAAGACGGCATCAAAAGTCTGATGCTCAAACTGCTCAACTGCCAACAAAATCTCCAGGTGAAGCCCCTGCTGAAATTGCTGGCCTCTATCATACTCGGTTGCCACCAAGGTGGGAGCAAACCTACTGAGCATCGAAAACTCGGCCGCATATCCGTCGACCGTCCTGTCCATCTGCTTCAGATTGGTGAACCTCGTCTGTAGGTCATACCGAGCTATAGTATCAAAATACTTGGTCTGGAATCTCTCTCTGAACACTGCCCAAGCAATGGGTGCTGCTAATCCAACGGCCTGAGTCGCCCACCAGCTGCGGGCAAGATCTAGCAACTGCAGGCGCACCACGGCTACCTTCTCGTTCTCTGGGGTCCTGGCTGCTTCTAGAATTATCTCTGTGTCCTGAAGCCAGGCATCTACTGCGATAGCATCTTCACTACCGTCGAAGAAGGGAGGGTTCAAGCGCTTGAAGCTGTTGGCAGCGCTGTCACCCTGATGACTGCCCCTGGTCAAAGCATCCGTCACTGCCTGGTGCAAGATATCTCCACGATGATCTTGGAAAGCTATCAAGGTCCTGACGAGTCCTACCAAAGTGCCGTCATTAGGTTCGGCAGGCTGAACTGGTTGGACTGGTGGCTCTCCGCCAGAAGGCACGACTCTGGAGGCTACTCCGGAATGCTGGGCTTGATCCCCGGGTTGCTGCTGATCCACGGGAAGTACTCCGCCTTGCTGACCGACAGGTCCAGGAACAATTTCGCTGAAGAAGACGACATAGGGAACAATAAGAAAGGACCAGGACAGATCAACGATACAAGCATGTGATCAGGACAAGAATTTCAGGGATTAAGAGGATACGAGCAGAGATCAAGGACGAATACTGATTGAGACATTTATTCGGTAAACCCTCATATATCTTGATTTACAAGACCTGCATGGGCCACCACTTAAACCATGTCACGCCCTAGAACCAGAATACTGGAGAGCGGGGGCAGACATAGCCAGCTATGTATGTTGAAGTGCAACTCACCTCGCCATACGGTCACGGCTGTCTAGATACATGAGGTTTTATCTACAAGCCAACAGTCTCGTAAGGTCATGAACAAGCCTAGTGTCTCAATCACAAGCAAGTAAATGAATGTTACAAGATATAAGATCACCAAATATACAATAGTAAGGCGTCCCAAACATTACATATTCAGCTGAACATGAAGCTAGTCGTTACAAAATGTTAGGACTAGCAAGAGCTAGTCATACATGATCAACCCTAGGATCTGTCAATCATGTTACAGCCCGTAGGCAGATAGTGAGTAAAAGGTACAACCGAGCTAAACATGTGCTCGTCGGCTAAATGCCTCAAAAGAATATTTTTACAATAAAGTGGGAGATCAAAAATAAACCCACTCGTTGCCAGGGTTCCGTCTAGTGGCCACCATCTGGCTGGAAGGTCGGTAGATCCTCTGGAGCTGCTCCAAAATCTGTCCATACAAAACTAGCTGGGTCAGACTCCAGAAAGAGCAAGTGCCACAAAGGAGGCTTCACTTAGGAACTAAAACCAGCAATCAGCACAATAATAATATAATAATAAAGACAAGAATTTAAGGAAAAGCATAACAGGTGATATACGATGAGATAACCATGGGACTATTCAAATAACCAGGTTACAACCCGTAAACCAAATAAGGACCGGGGTTGTAACCCTTCGTCTGAACAGAACTTAGAATTCTTACCATTTATCAGTAAAATAAATACAGGCATTCTGGTCATGTAACAATCTGGAGTAGGATCAGGACAAGACTAGACTGGTTAGACTCCATCCAATCATTTCACGGTCAAGCAAGACTTACGGCTTGATACTTTAACTAACTAGGGTTATCACAGGCCTAGTTACTAGCAAGATGCAATGAGATTATTCTACAGCCACAAGCCCTGCAGACCATCCAGGTTACCCAGGTCAAAAATTAGGGATTGAATTCAGGTGGGTACATCATTCAGGAAACACATGTACCCTTTAGTAGCTTGAAGGGTGCAACACATGACAGTGTGCAGAAAATGTGCCCTACTCGACGACAGGCTACAGATCCCAGGCGTGCCCAGGTAACGGGATCGCCTGTAGCTGGGAAATCTCTTTATGACTAATGTATTAATCTAGTTATTAGTCCTTAGTCCTTTTCAATAGGTACTCCTGACCGTGGTACTCAGGAGTCCCTCCCTAGACATGATATAAGACAGGACTGGAGTATTTATTCAAGCACAATCACCCACGGTGTCCAGGTTATTTATACAGGTCATGTCATGTCAGGTAGCCATCGTAACAGCTGTTCGAGATAAATCATGTCAGGTTATCATGTCAAGTGTACTTGTCAGGAGTGCGCCACGGCGGGCCACTATCGTGTTCATGGATACATGTGCAGGACATCACAGTGCAAGTATTATATCAGAAGACCTACGTACACTGGGAGTCACCCGGGATGAGTTAACAATAATCATAATGGAAATAAAATAACAAGACATGACATGGGAAGGAGCCATGCGGCTCAGGCCTATGCGGCCAGGAATGATCTCATGCGGCTGGGAAGAGAATAGCCCATACGACCGGGTAGGGTCAGGCGCATCAGGCGCATGCGGCTAATGGAGAGCGGAGTATATGCGGCTGGGTTGAAATATAGGTCCATGCGGCTGGCGGAAAGGGGTTCTCCTGCGGCTGAAACGGTCCCGGGTTCATGCGGCTCGTAGAGCAAAGATCCATGCGGCTCGATATGGTGGGCGCACATGCGGCTGCATAAGCAAGGGAGGCACATGCGGCTAGGTTGTTCAGGCTCTCATGCGGCTGGAAAGAGACTTAGTCTATGCGGCCAAGAATGAAAGTAGACTTATGTGGTTCAAGAAGTTCAGGCACATGCGCTCGGCTCAAGTCCATGCGGCCAGAAGTGCAAGGGTCTCATGCGGCTCAATTAGGAACCCATATGGCCAGGTCAATTCAGGAGCTTATGCAGTCAGAGGGAAGACAAGTTATATGCGGCTACAACTGGACCAAGTTCATGCGGCTCGGATTACGTCGAAGCTTATGCGGCTGGAAGACTCGCCACATGAAGGTTCATGCGGTCAAGTGCTGCCATGCGGCTCGGGACTGTGCTTCTTCTCCAAATTTCCGAGAAGAAGTACACCATGAAGCCATGGCTACTAAGCTGCATAGGACCTTCATCCAGAGTCCAAATTCGAACTTCCATAGGTCAAAACAGGGCAGAAAGAAATGCTCTACAATATAGAACCATCAAAACTTAGAAATAACAAGGTTAAGTAGATCAAAACCCAAGAAATTCGAAAATAAAATAAACTTAGATCTACCAGAATCTAGCCATGGAAGGTAAAAATGTCAAGTACTAAAGTAAGTTAAAATACTGTAAGGAAGAGAATGAAGCAATAAAATTAAAGTTCCTCCATGAAGCAAGTTGCACTTGCCTAGACCTCACTCTCTTGGTAGGTGCAGGAGTTAATGGTGGAGAAGAAGAAGAGATTAATGAAGAGAGAGAAGGAAGTATGGGTAATAAATACTATAGGTGCTGGTAGGTAGGGGTTCACCTTTGGTTCATAATGAACCAAAGCAAACTGAGCCAAGCCGAACCAACCCAAGAATAAACCAAGCCATGAAGAAAACTAAGCAAGAAATCATGCAATACAAGATAAAATACGTACACGTATTTCCAAAAATACGTAATACGAACCACAGGCATTACACCCACTTCCTATTTAGATTGTTTAATGTCTCCTATCGTGACTTTAATATTCGGAGCACGAGACTAGCTGTTTCCTTCCAACAAATTGCACACACGAGATCTAGATGAGTCTACCTTCAAGTAGGCATACTTTGTCCCACTCAAACACGTCCCCTTGTACTTTATTTTATGATACGACCTTCATATCAAAATGGCTAATGATAACCCTTATCGTAATACCGAAATACTTTCCGGCTATAGTTAGGGATCCAACCTCGACTTAAAACTTTTGTCCCAATATATGGTTGTGATCTGCTCGAATCCCCCTACGCACATGGCAATAGTGTGCCACTCAATTGAGTTTTCTTGTGCTACTTAAAAACAAAAGTCACAAAAGGCGTATTCTCGGGCTTTAGGAACCTGATTAACCAACCCGGCTGAAAAATTAACCCGGCCACTTGACTTGGAACCTATATATGATTACCCTAACCTAATAGGAATGGCAGATTGATTTTATAACATCTCCTCCAGTCAAAAAAACCTATGATTCATTCAATCAAGGATCGATGTCCAATTAGGGAATCCATTAAGACCCGGTTAAAACTATCCTTGCATATTGCCATAGTGGACTCTAAAACCAAACTTGACAAAATAGGTCCTTACACCAATTAGGTAGTCCCCACCTCATGTCCACCTCGCATAAAATTGTAACTGTATCTCTTTGTAGCTTATATTATGAGATGAAGGGAAGTCCGCCATACCATCTTATTTTCGATTACGCTTGACCAAAACCTGTCCTACTGCCTTGATAAGACATGGTAAACAAAGGAGGAATGTTAAGTAAATAATAACCCTACTTTCTATAGAATCCATGACTACAGAACCTTATAGCCTCATGTATCTTCTTGAAATTTGGCCTACTTGGAAGTCCTATTACAGCACCTTTCCCGAATAACCAAATTTTCATAAACTGCTTAGAACATTAAATTTAGTGTACATTACCTCTTAGAATTGGATTCCAAATGTATCCGTACTCCAATCTATTGGGAAGTTGTGACACGACCTTCGTATTGCATTCCATGTTCCTTTGCTCACACGATTAGATAACCGCGATAAAAGATTGCAACTCTGGTTGTTCAGATCCATTTATCATAGAATCGTGTCTTAGTTTAAAGTCGAGAAGAAAATTTTCAAGGGTATAGATTCCAAGTCTCTGTAAGAATGTAGGTTTCGTAAATAGCACATGATTGTGGTAGATTGATTCCCCTTGGGCTGATGAAACTAGTGGTTCATAACATCCACACATATCCGTATAAATTGATACCCCCAACCATGACTTTGATATTTGAAGCACAACACTAGTCTTTATCTTCCAACAAACTCCATACTCATGAAATAGACTAGTCAAACTACACACATGACATACATGTCCACTCAAACACACCTTTTTGTGCTCCATTTTAATTACGCACATGTGTGACGTATTTTTCTTAGAACAAACCATGAATGCCTATTTTAGGTTCCATTTGACCTTAACCATGTAAATATCGACCAATTCCTCAAAACAAACTGAATACCCATGATCCACGCAAAATGCATCACACCTAAGACGTATGCATTCCACCGAAGCAAGCACATGCCCCTTACACGATACCAAACATTATCCCGCATCCCCTAGTCAAAATGACTTAAAGATTCTAGACCCTTACCATATCGAAATTCTATAGCATGGTTCTTCACTACTATGGACTATCCTCTCTTAGTTACCATGTTAGGTGACGACTGAAATTCTATAGAAGCGATACGTTTTAAGAAAAGATCCCTTATCTGTTGAAGCATGGTCGGTAGGAACGATGTTAGATGGTAATAATCCTCTTATAGAAGTTATTGACCAAGGAAGCCATGGCAATATCGAGGCTCCCATAGAATTCGAGACTGCGGTCAGAAGCGTCCATTATACTCGTGTCTCTCCTTAGAAACTGTCGTACTCAGAAGCCACGTAACTTCGATCTTCGCAGTTAGCCAACTTCTATAAGTTGGGTAGAGGCTGGAAGGAAGTATACCCCATCTTATAGAATATAATGTCAATTATGAATCCTATGATAACCCTACCTCCTTCATCGGATAGAAACCGAGTTACGACTTGATGCATGTATTAATTCTAAATTTTTTTATTATTAAGATAAATTTTAATTTCGAGGACAAAATTCCTATAAGTTTGGTAGGATGTAAACCCCCTAAAAAATATAAAAGGTATTATTTAATTATTTTAGTGACATTAATTATTCTTAGATTGTATAATCATATTAGGTCAAAATTTGTTATTTGAATTATGATGACAATTTTATTGGTTCAAACTGCGGGTTATATTTTTTACACAAAAATAAATAGATATTATAGGTTACGAGTATCCTAGATTTTTGTTATGCATTAAAATAAAATCCATACATATTTAGTAAATTATTTTAGAATGGTTTTGGTAATTAAGTAAATATATGCAATATTATTGAATAAATAAAATGTGAGTTACTATACTAGCCCTTTATATAGAAGGATTATAGTATTTTTGTTAAAACTACTTTAGAAGAAAAATGGTATCAATTTTGCCATTTTATTTAGTTTATTGAATTTTGTGTTATTAAAAAAACATGTGCAACTTATTAGAAAAATATTTTAGAAAATATTTTAGATTTTTTGAAGTTGGTCAGACTAATATTTGGATTTTACTATTTTTTTAGATACTTTTAAGAAATAAGAAGGAAGAAAGAAAAGGAATAAAGAGAAGGAAAAAAATATTAATACCCCTCGTTACTGTTCCCTTGCGGGAACGGTAACCAAGATGCCCTGACCCCTGCTGCCATATAAAGCAGCCGCTATTGGATCGAGAGAAGGAATTCTATCGAACCCTAATAAGGAAAGAAAAAAAACTCACTTGATTTCGTGATCACCCAGGGCGACCCTAAACCCTGGCGACCCCCAGTCCCAGTGTGGCCAATGGCAATCCGCAACGCGGTATGTCCGACAGCAAACAGGAGTGGAGATTGTTTCGATGTTACTTGAGGTATCCCCTTCGCGAACAGATTTCTTCCTAGATACTCGTTGATTTTCGACTCCGTAAAATGTTACAAGAACCCAATATGACCCATTTCGAGCCCCTTCGAAGGAATTTGGAGTAAACCCGTTAGTTCGCTCAGAAATTCGACGCAAACATCGTCGAAAAACTGAGTAAAACCAGGACATTAGAGCAGTTTTAGCCTTAACTTTGATGGCATTTTCTGAACTAAATACTTGGAGTTTTCATGAATCAATTCCAAACAGTTTTAGACAACCTATACGAGAATAAAACTCTTTTTATATATCTAGATTTAATTATGTATGTGAAAAGTTATTTGGTTTCAAAAATGAAGAAAAATATGTTTTCGAAAACTATACTTTTAGAAAAATCTTCCGATACGACGTGCGCCCCGACAAACCGGGCGATGTGATTGCGCACTGAAAGCATCGAAAGGTGCGTAACGACTTCGCGGACGTTTGGGCTTTGACGAAATTTAAATTGGTTGCGTGTGCGCGACAAATTTGATACGTATTCGTCGAAATTCACCGTATCGGCCTCTTTGTAAATTTTCTAATTACTTTGTACACGTTTGTCGAACCAAAATAAAACTTGTGCCAATAGGACTATATCATTTTTCTGGTCTTATCTGCCAAGTTTGGTCCGATTCTGAGAAGGTTGATCGGAACGCCTATTTGGCGGGCCCGCGACCCGCTCCAACGGGCAAAATTGTGCACGGACCGCCAGAATTCAACTTTGGGCATACGGTTGGGTTTGTCTCCCCAAACCAGATTCATAGCCATGTAGTTTGACGATTTTAGTGATCGTAGGTACTGGCACACATTTTGGTGCAAAATGGGTCCAACGGCGAACATCGTTTTGACCAAAAATTACAATTTTGCCCCTGTTCTAGAATTGGACTTTTGGACAGGCATTTACTAGACATATCCTTTATTCTGAACATGTTCGTGGTGTTTATTTCAGCATTCGAGTACGTATGCGGGATTTGTCTTTCATCGCTTCACTATTCTGACGGTTCGAGCTATTGGATGTCGCTCTTTTGCACACCACCTCAGGCAAGATACCTTGCCATATTTACTGATTATATTTAGTCTGTATTTTTTAGTGATTTTCATATTCCTGTTTATTTATTTCCAGTTCTTCTAGCTGTACCATTATTATAGTTCCTGATTTCTTACATGTTCAGTGATATTAGTTTGCTTTATTAAATTCTTTTTTGATTGCATATGGACCTAGAGTTAAGGGACTACCTGCTGTAGTGTATATTATAAACCTTGACGCTATTGTACCACGAGATATTTATGAGATGAGTAGCATATAGAGGTACTTGGGTGTTGGCTGATCACTTGTGCGCATGCGTTAGGTCTAGCTGCTAATAGAGGCAAGTTAGGAGACTTGGCAGTTAGTAGAGGTTAATGAGTCATGGATATGACCCTATTAGGCATTGGGTGGAGAGAACAGTTTCTTAACGTATGGGCCACGTATGCACTTTCCTACTCCTGATCCAGCTGGCCTCTGACATTCGATGAATGTTATGCTTTGAGGTCTCTGGTATCCTGGTGGGACCATACCTGAGTTTTCTGTACCTGTAGCCAGAGTTTCCATGCATTGAAGGTTTGTTCTTAACTGCATGAACAAAGTAGAATGGTTAGGTAACCTTAGTCAATGTCATGTCGCCCCTTTTCCATTAGTAGCTTGGGACGATGTTGCATCACAGAATAGTATGCTATCCCTTATCCTTGTTTGGTTGTAGGGGTAGTCCACTGTTTCGATGATGAGATATTGAATCTTGTTACGGTTGGGACTATTTTACTTTACTTGTGATTTATGACATATTATATATTCAGTTATGTGGCATGTTCTTCATGTATCTTGTTGCGTCCCTCTGAGGACCTGGTGATCTTTCTAGGTGTGTGCTTCTGTGATATCTGCAGATGTTTAGCCAAGGTCGTGATCTTTTCTATTCCTTCGTAGAGGATTGCCCTTGGGTCGACTTTCTACCTTTGCATTTTCTCCCATGTATTCTTATTCTCATTTAAATGGTTGGTAATGGATTTGTCTCCGCCCAACTACATGTATAAATGACAAATTTTATAGTTAATTTATATTATTATTCTCTTATTTGGTGGATGATATTTAGTTGTCTTGGTTTACTATATTTTACAGCTTATGTATACATACCGCATTTTGGGACTGGGGCGTTATAGGTGTTTCTATTGCTCTCGCATTGGACACATGAGCTCAACTTGTCCAATTCGTAGGAGTTTTCCTACCAATGCTAGAGTAAATAGTTTATGGGTTCCTAAAGCTAACAAATATGGGTCCAAGTTTATTTGGATACCAAAGTCTTTGCCTAATGTTGTAGGTGGAGCTTCTTGTATCGGGACATAACACTGAGGAGCGTGTTGGTGGTTGCAAAACTACAAAGGTCATTTTCTAAGCAATTGTACCAACACAAGTGTGGCCACTAGAGCCACTTTGATAACATTCTAAACGATTCTTTCTAAATGATTCTATTTATAGAATTTAGCATGTTTTTATGTATGTTTTTCTACTAGCTCTCATTGGTGTATTTTAGTTGCTTATTTTCTGAATCAATGTGAGGTTTAATACTAGAATGCTTAGCTATTTTTCTTGTTATTTCTATTATCTAGCATGACTAGTTGTTTAGCTTAAATGATTAGTTCACACCATGTAATTTTTTTTATTAGTGTGACACATTTATTTATGTATGCTCTTTACTCTTAGTCTTTATCTATTAAGCATGCATATCACTCTAGTCTATAGGAGCTTGAATTTTATTTTGAGTTAATGTATTTTTAACTCTCCGTCTTTAAAGCTTTGAAATAGTTACATCTTACCGATTTGTCTTTAATTTTTTATATTTTATTTTAATCGGTATTTGTGAATATATGTGTTTAGCACAAGAGTTTTTGTTACTTTAAAAGTATATACTTATACTATTATTTTAACCTTGTGTTTGCATAATATATTCACTATTGATTCCTATATTTTATCGTGATTAACTTCTTGTGAATCAATTATTTTCTTGTCTAGTAGAGCCTATTTATACGTATTTTGAATTTGTGATAGTTTTTCAAATATTCATTAAGGATACATGACTATATTCATTAAAATTTTATTTACATGTAGTTCATGTATTTCTTATATTGATATATTTTTTGTGTAAGTATCTTTATGTGGGCATATGAGTTAAGCTCAAATTTTATATTAATTTGAAGAGTATTTAATCATAATTATTACTTTCAAACTTGTGCTTACCTCATACTTTAGCTATTGATTTTTTTCACCAAATTTGTGCAGTTTTCTTTGAATCAATTAGCTCCTTCCTTAAAGCCTTATTCTTGATTATATCTTCTTGCTTTTTAGTTGACACTATGGATCATGTTTTTTTTATTGATTTTTGATCTTTTTATGTATGCCTATTTGTGATATATATATATATATATATATATATATATATATATATATATATATATATATATATATATATATATATATATATATATATATATATATATATATATATATATATGTATATATATAGTTTCACTTAACAAAATGCCAGGAAAAATTAGCTTTTGAAAATAAAACGAGAAAAAGTACAAGAAGTACAAATTTGATTCTGGAAAAGTATTGCTATGGAAGTCTGATCTGTAAATGATCACTTTGTTCCTTGGACCATACGATGATGATGAAGATCACTGCTTGAAGTTGAACAACTGGAAGAACTAAGTCACCAGAAAGGTATCGACGCACTTGGGCACTGAAGGCGAGGCCGAATGTTTTCCTGCTTTGCTTCACTCTGTTCTGAAAGAAAGGTTGAAGAAGAATGCTCTGGAGAATCAAAATTTCTGGGCTCTGATCTCTGTATTCTCTCCTGTCTCTGTCCTCCCCTCTTATGTGAGAAAAATAAGTTTATTTATAGACTTGGGCTCTTGTACGTAAAAACTCAGCAAAAGTTCCATCTTTACGCTAACAACTGCCCCCCATGACCAAAGTCATCCTCTGCATACGTTGACACGTGTCCCATCATTTCAGTAAGAATAGGATGCACGTACACACGTTCTTCGAGATACGTGGCATGAAAGCCATGTAGGCAAACCACGTTCCAAACTGGTCAGAGAGAATAGGGCGTAAAATAATCCCAATGTACTCTGAGCGTAAAGCAGTAGACTAGGCGTAAAATGGCCCTGACATGGACTTCCCGCGTAAAGTGGTTATCAAATAACCTTGAGCGTAAAGTAGCCCAAATAAACTTTATGCACACGTCGACTTTTGAGCGTAAGAACTCGTATAGTCTCCATACGTAAAAGAAGCCATACTGTGAGCGTACAAATAGCTCAGTCCACATACTAAACGTCAACATTGGTCTCTGTATAAAACAAATTCCTTCGAATTCTGTGATATATGCCATCATTAATATTTTCATGTCAGAGTTTGCATTAAATGCAAGACTTGACAGCTTTGTCCAGCGTAAAGTAGTTAGCCTGTCTTAGGCGTAAAACCATGGGTGTAGACCCGAGCGTAAAATGATCAGCTTGCTTTAGGCGTAAAGTGATTAGCCTTTCCTTGGCGTAAAATAGATCATTATGAGTGGAATGCTCTATCTCTTTGAATCACTCTGTGAAGCACTTTTTACGCTCCTACAAGACCCCCTTCAAAGTTTTCAAATATCTCCAAAATTTGAAACACTTTGAACAGAAGCGTAAAAGTTGAGATTTGACCAGTCAGCGTAAAATTCGGGATACGCAACAGTCATCCGCGTAAAAGCGGAGATATCCAACAGTCGGCGTAAAAACCAAGAAAATAGTGTCGGTCAATACTTAACCGTCACAATGAATTTTCTTCTCGAAACTTTGGATTGCTTCTTCATCTCCCGAGTTTGCATTTAATTAATAGCAGTTTCCCATAAGGAATATGAAGGGTTGATTTAATTATATAAATAGAGAGAAATTCCTCATTTTTGCCATTCATCCTCACATTGTCATGGCGCCAAAGAACAACGAAGAGGCTTCGAGCTCCAGGATTGATCTTGAACGAGCACGCAACTTTTTAGAGTGCTTTGGAGTGACTCCGGCAGTCTTTAGTCGTATCGATGGTGGTCCCCCAACTGCGTACGAAGGGCCAGGAGATGCAGAAGCATTTCTTAATCTGATACGTCGCTCCGGGATTCGCAATATGCACGAGCTAGGTGCCTTCCTTCGTCAGCCCAACGAAGGAGAGAAAAAATAAGGGTTTATGTAAAAGTGACGCCTATGTATTGCGATCTGTAGGGGCCTACTCCCCTTTATAAATAAAATCTTAATGTTAATCTCATCTCTTTGACAGCATCTTTGGTTGTTTATTCCCAAGAAACAAACCAACACGTGGCATCTGTCTTGTGATTACGAAAGCCTTTTAATAGGATCTTTTTCCGAAATAGACTCACACCAACAGTTTCTTCAGCCTTTATAAATAGCTGAGAATGTTCTATATATTCTCATTCTCATTCTTCTGAAGATTTGTAATATTTCATTCTTCAACAAATGACGATTGCGATGCTCTCCGATGTCGTTCCTCTGTACGCCCGGTAGCTCTTTGTAAGGTTTCATTTTCCAACAAATAACGATGCTTATCGATGTCATTCTTCTGTACGCCCGATCACCAGACGTAGATTCAACCACTATTAGAGCCGAACCATTTGACCTAAGTGGTAAGTTTGGTTCGTAAAACAATCGTCTGCTTTTAAACTTTTTGTTGAAAACCGATGCTCATAAGCGTAAATCCTTGATAGATGTAGAATCTCATAGGTAAGATGCACGGGCGTAAAAGCCTTGTTGAATGCTCATGAAACGTTGGCGTAAAAGACTTGTTGAATGAGGTTCACACGAAACAATTGCGTAAAAGCCTTGTTGAATAGGGTGCATATGAGACACTGCATAGAAAGCCTTGTTGAATAAAGTACACCTCTGTTTAACACAATTTTTCTTTTGTGTTTTTTGCAGAAGTTTGGCTGAAGAGCTTTTCCAGAACCGGCATTGGCAACTTTGATGCTGTGAGGAGCATTCTTCTGACATCAACATCAGGGAGCTCATGCGCTTTTGATGCGCAAATCAGACAACTCAGAACTCTTCGTGGGATAGAAGGGTCTTCCTCTGTTGGTAGGAAGAGCCTTTATACACGGAGAGTTGGATGGTGGAGTCAACTCTATCCCAAAAAATCGGGTAGTAGAGTTCCTTTCACAGCGGAACTAGGAATTGTATCCCAATGCTGAATAAATTCCTATCTCCTTTGGAAGGTCGCCACTTCTCCACCAATTGTATTGGCAGCAACACGCCTTCGGGCTGCCATACCCTGGGGTTCTCCTCTCGTCTGAGAGAGAAGACCAGAGCTAATTCCTGCTGTTCTGGTCGCCAATGAGGCTCAGACAGCAAGGAATTAACACCAACAACGAATCCGACAAAGAAGATCCAAAGAAGAAATAGATCTCTATTAGGTTATCGCTGTCGTATAGAATGAAAATCCAAGATGTAATAGATTTCCATTATGATTTGTAAAAAAAAAGTCTAAGAAATGTAATAGACTTTTATGATGATATGAGAGTGGAAATATCAAGTCTTCTATGCTCAATAATTTGTATCTATCCAGATGTAATATGGACATAATAGATAATAAAATCTTGTTTTCTGTTATAGAGTATACAATACTATCAGAGGTAATATGGACATGACAGTATGTAAAAAACTCAAAAGAAAATTAGATTAATATCTATGCAGGTCAAATAGAAATGATAGATAGGAAAAGTAAGTAGATTTAATATTTATCCAGAGGTCATGAAAACATGATAAATAACAAATCCCACTTTTTAATCAATTGATAAAATAGAAGATTTAAAGAAATCACTCTCAAAGGAAACAAGAAATCAGGTTAACCAAACCTTGGTAGCTGGGGAATAAGAAGATAGATGTCATGAGCATATACGTTAATATCGATAAATGAATGAACCAACGTATTTTTAGGGAAAAGAAAAGATTAATTCAATTCCATGAATAAACGGATGAATCTGGTAAAATGAAAGGACAGGTCTTTTCGGGAATAAAAAGTCATTATCTGTTCAAATTCAAAGACCAGTTCATTAATAGTCCTCTCCTATAAATAGGCGAAAACACTTTGTAACTTTTTATTCTTATTTCTACTCCTTTATTGGAAATGTCTTCCAAGGATATGCAGCAAAAGAATGAAATCTCCAGGAAAGTTGAGGACATCACTGAGATGTGCCCCATTGAGCCAACTGTGACAGATCCAACCGAAGTAGGTGAAAGCTCTTTTACTCCCAAGCCACCCCAAGATATCTTTGCTTTCTTAGTAGAGCTAGGGAAAACTCCTGAAAGAGAAGCACTTAGGATGGCTGCCTGCAAGTTTTTTATAAACTCATGCAACGATGCCTTCGAGGCATTGGCTGACTATGTATTCAATAAAGAAGGCGAAGGTAGTGGCCCTCGTCCTTAATGTTTTGTCTCGAACAAAAAATGATAATAAAAGAAATTTTATCCTCATTCTGTCTTTTTTTTATACATAGTATTTCTTAAGAAATTTGCCATTGATCGGCATCATGAGTAGATCTCCATTGGGCTTTGATAACCGATAGGTGCCATTGGAAAACACGGACTCAATTACATAAGGGCCTTCCCATTTTGCTTGGAATTTTCCTTTGCTTTTGTGCGTCATCACCATCGGTCTTCGAACAGCTAATACAAGTTTGCCAACCTTGAATACCCTCTCTTTAACTTTATGATTGAAAGTTCGAGATATACGGGCTTGATATAGCTCAATATGCTGTTATGCTTGAAGATGCTTCTCGTCCAATCCTTCGAGTTCTTGGAGTCGTAAGCGATCATTATTCTCTATAGTTAGCTCATTAGCAATGGCAATTCGAAGAGATGGAATCTAGATTTCTAATGGGAGGACAGCTTCACATCCATAAATCAATAAGAATGGTGTAAAACTAGTAGGAGTCCAGACTGTTGTTCGATAAGCCCATAAACATTCTCCAAGCTTCTCATTCTATTCTCGTTTATTAGAAGAGACAAACTTTTTGAGAAGTTTGATGATTGTCTTGTTAAAAGCTTCAGCTAAACCATTAGCAGCTGGATTATAAGCCGTAGAAGCCAGATTTTGAATTCGATTCTTATCACAGAACCGATAAAATGCCTGACTGGCAAATTGTGGTCCATTGTCATGAATTATTCGTCGAGGAATCCCGAAGCGATAAATGACATGATGTTTGATGAAGCTAATTACATTAGATGTCTTCACTTCAGTAAGAGGAATTGCTTCTGCCCACTTGGAAAAGTAATCGGTTATAGCTAATATAAACCGATGTCCCTTAACAGAAGGAGGGTTAATAGGACCAATGATATCCTGTCACCCTCATTTTCCTGTATTTTCTCGTATTTCGTATTTATACTCGTATCTGGATTTTGGCATGTATTTTATTTTTCTCAACTTGTGGGATTTCAGTATTTCTCGTATTTTGGGTTTTGGCATGGCTCGGTTTTATTGGTTTGGGTTGGTTTGGTTTGGTTTATGTATATTGGATCACCTTAATCCTATGCTCTACCCTCAACGCACCACATCCTACCCTCTTTATAACCCCCACCTACCACTCTCTCTCCTCATAACTTCCACCATTAATTTTCTTCTTCTTCTTCTTCTCCTTCCTCCACAACTCTCCTAACTAGACAAGTGCATCTTGCCACTACATGAGAACCCTCCTTTCTTTATCTATTTGATAGATTAGGATATGATGATCAACATTAGAACTTGGTGTTTTGTGATTTGGAGTCTCCTTTGCTCTAGATCTAGGTTTTCCTATTTTCGGGTTTTGCATGATTTGAGCTATTTTAGTTAGTTTTCTATGAGTTTTGATGTTTCCATGTGGAAGAGCTTTCAGTTTCACCCAAGTTGGAACTTTGGAAATTCGGATTTGGAGTTCGGATAGCCAAGTTATGAACTTGTGAAGCTTTGGGTTCTTCCTTGGTGTTCTTGCTGTTTTGAGAAGACAGTGAGCAGTGTGCAGAGCTGCTTAGCTTACACATACTGAGCTACGTGCGCTCTTTAGCGCTGCGTACGCAGGCTTGAGTACGCTTCCTGTTGGAAGCGTGTCTCCTTGAGCGTGCGTGACTTTTCACGTACGCAGCTCCCTTGAGCGTACGTGACTTTTCACGCACACTGCTCCCTTGAGCGTGCGTGACTTTTCATGTACACTGCTTTCTTGAGCGTGCGTGACTTTTCACGTACACTGCTCCCTTGAGTGTGCGTGACTTTCACGTACACTGCTCTCCTAGTGTGCGTGACTTTTCACGTACACTGCTCCCTTGAGTGTGCGTGACTTTTCACGTACACTGCTCCCTTGAGTGTGCGTGACTTTTCACGTACACAGCTCCCTTGAGTGTGCGTGACTTTTCACGTACACTGCTCCCTTGAATGTGCGTAACTTTTCACGTACACTGCTTCCTTGAGCATGCATGACTTTTCACGTACCCTACTCCCTTGAGCGTGCGTGACTTTTCACGTACACTGCTCCCTTGAGCGTGCGTGACTTTTCACGTTCGCAGCTCTCCTGCATGCGTGACTTTCACGTACGCTGCCCTCCTGCGTTCGTGTTTTATTGCGTATGCATTCCCCCTGCGTTCGTGTTATATCCTTACGCCTTTTGTCATGAACTTGATTTTACTTAATATGTTTGGAATGACTATTGTACATGGCTTGGTCTGATAAGGAGCTTACATAACTTGATAGTGGCCCGTGGTGGCGCACTCCTGACAAGTACCTTGACATGATTTATCTTGATAACTTGATAGTGGCCGTGGCGGCGCACTCCTGACTTGACTTGATAACTTAGCTTGACCTATCTTGACACCGTGGGTGGTTCTTTCTTGCTTGCTTATTAAATCCACTTGTCCAGTCTTGCATCATGTCTAGGATGGGACTCCTGAGTACCACGGTCAGGAGTACCTACCAAAATGGATTAAGGTTAATAACTAGAATAACACACTAGTCATGAAGAGATGACACAGCTACAGGCAATCCCGTTACCTGGGCGCTCCAGGGATCTGTAGCCTGCCGTCGAGTAGGGCACATTTCCAGCACACTGTCAGGTGTTGCACCCTCTAAGTCACCTAAGGGTACATGTGTCTCCTGGACGATGTACCCACCTGAATTCAACCCTAATCTTTCGTCCTGGGTAACATGGATGGTCTGCAGGGCTTGTGGCTGTAGAACAATCTCACTGCATCTTGTTAGTAATTAGGCCTGTGATAACCCTAGTTAGTTAAAGTAGTAAGCCGTGGGATCTGCTTGGCCGTGATTGATTGAATGAGGTATAACCAGTCTAGCTATGTCTTGATCCCGTACAAGATTGTTTCCTGTCTTGATTTTCTTACATTATTTTGCCGATAAATGGTAGGATACCAAGTTCTGTTCAGACGAAGGGTTACAACTCCGGTCCTTGTTTGGTTTACGGGTTGTAACCTGGCTATCGGAATAGTTCCATGGTTATCTCGTCGTATATCATCCTGACAGGTTTTCGTAATTCTAGTTTTAATATTAGTTTTCTTGTGCTGATTGCTGGCTTTTGTTCTTATTTCGTGGCCCCCTTGTGGCACTTGCTCTTTCTGGGGTTTGATCCAGCTGGTTTTGTGTGGCCAGATTTCGGAGCAGCTCCCAAAGATCTACCAAGCTTCCAGCCCGATGGTGAACACTAGACGGAACCCGGGCCAAGAGTGGGTATTCCTTTTTGTCTTACCCACTTATTGTAAAAATATTTTTTTGAGGCGTTTAGCCGACGAGCACCTGTTAGCTCGATGCACTTTTACTTACTGTCTGCCTACAGGCTGTAACATGATTAACAAATCCTAGGGTTGATCATGTATGACTAAACTCTTGCTAGTCCTAACATTTTGTAACGACTAGTATGAAACCCATATCTTTTGTAATTAATAAGTAATAGTATCTAGTATTAATTTTAGTAAATATATCATTATTATTATTATTATTAAATTTATTATTATTAAATATTTTTGAGTGCAAAGGATTTCGGAAAAATAATAACAACATGGTTTTTGGATTCAGACCCAGACCCGAGTCCGAACCCAGACCCAGGCCTGAGCCTGAACCCGATCTCCTTTCATTTCCTTTCTAATTTTTGATTGGTTCTAATAATTTATTTAAAAAAAAATTTTAGTTTTGAGCTGGTCCCGTAGGACCAACACCCCACTCTCACACAAAATGGCCAACTCCTTCCCTACTATTTCTCCCCTCTCTTTACTCCTTACCACTCAGACCAACCCCCACCACTCCTTAATAACTTCTTCTTTTTCCACTCCCCTCACAATCACTCATACTTCACAGAAGAACAACACTCATCTCACCAACTCTCCTCCTCAGAAGACTAAGTTCACTCCTCTCCTCCTCCTCACAGAACTTCACTCTGACTCTCACCTCTCTCACGCCCTTTCCCCAACTCTTCTGCTCCACTAACCCCCCTCATCCGACCATCCTTCGACCGAAGCTCGGAGCCCCTCCGGCGACCGCGCCACCCCGCTCCAACCGACCGTAGCCATGACCTCCCTTGCGTGCCGTTCCCGGCGAGCGCGACCGCCCCAGCGCGCCCCGACAGCGCCGCCCTAGCCCGACGCCCCGTCGAGCTCCGCCCTCTCCCTCCGGCCAGCGTTGGCCGACCGCCCCTGCCGACCGAGATCCGCCCTAGCCGTGCCACCCTCGGCCAACTCCAGCGCCGCGACCCACGTCAGCCCCGAGCCCGCGCCCCCTTGCGCGGTGTTCCCCGCCGAGCTTCTCTCGACAACCACCCTTCGGCGTTCCCTGGCTCGCGTCCGTTCCTCCGCGTCAGAACCCGCGGATCGACGCTGCCCTTCGTCGCAGTGCCCCTGGTCAGTTTTACTTAGCCGAGCTTTCCCTGTTGGTTCTCCGCCGTGCCCTAGTTCTGAGTTTTCGGCGTTCTTCGTCAAAGCTGCTGATTTCAGCGCTGATTTCAGGAATTACGTCGCTGATTCAGGAGCTCTTTTCTTTCTATTTTTACATCTGAGAGCTCTAGCCGAGCAATCCGAGGTATAACCCTGTCCCGCTATTTTATTTATCCTGTCGATGATGAAATGGTCCCCGGTTCCCTTTGGGAATTCGGTATTAGCGACGTCGTAATTTTTCGGGACTTTCGGAAAGGTCCCGTGGATTATTTTGCATTCCCGAAATATTTCGGGAATGGTTTTTGGTATGTTTTAGTTTCTGGAAATTTCTGGGAACGTTCTGTGACTTGTGGATTTGGAATCGGACTTCCGAAATTATTTCGGGTCGTCCCGATTATTATGTGGATTGGCTGTGGATGTTTGATATATAAAATGCGGGTTTTTCCCTGTTTTGGGACTTGCAGGAATTATCGGCGCCATTTTTCCCAGTTTTTGGGTTGACCAAAAAACAGAGGAGATGCTGCCCGATTTTTTCGTAAATCCTGAATTATTTTCAAAATAAATTTAAAATGATTTTCGAAATTTATTTGATATTTATTTTTGGGTGATGACTGTACCGATCAATGGACCCGGCTAAGTGCAAACGATACCGGCCCCGCTCGGACGTTGAGGCAATTAGCCAGATGAGGATCGAACCATTATCTGAGACTTACTATTTATCCTTATTTTTATTATTTATTTTCTGTTTAAATTCTATTTAATTTCTATTTCAGTTTAGGACTAACGGCAGTTTATCTTATTTCAATTTATGTAAATAAATTATAATGGGCATAAGCCCAGCTGGCTGGTCTGTAACTGTAATAGTTTAGATTTTTTTGTCTTTTCTGGTTTTACGAGTTTTTATTATTTAACGATTAAAATGATTAAAAAAGTATTTTGTATAAATTAATTAATATTTTCTCACGTAAAATTGACGAGTTTATTAATAATTAAAAATCACGTATTTCTCATTAAAATAAGAAAATTAGTTTTATATTTATATTTATAGAAAATACCGAGTTTTCATAAATAATCTGGCAACGACGAGTTTTCTCCGAATTTAAAAGTTAAAATGATATTTTCCCTCGTGTTTAATCAACGCACTTAATAATCGTGTTTTTCTGTGTTGGTTAATTAAACAATTAAAATTGGACTAGGACGCTAATAGAGATTTCAACTAGCGTAGCTAAGGCTGGTAAACGTAATCTCTGAGTCTATTTCTCGAATGTAGGAATTCGAGGACAACTCTAACTCCCCGTCTCGAAGACGTCCACCTCTCCAGTCATTTTTCCTGAGGCAAGTATAGTTTGTGTTAGTTTACAGTTATTTACTTAATCGTTTTACTGCATGTCTAAACCACGACTCAAACACGAAACTCTCACCGAGAGTACTATACTGTAACTACTGGGGACTGGGGAATAGCGTAATGATTATGACCACTACTGTAACAAAATCCATTATCCCTCCTGTAACAAACCCAAGCCGGTCATATGTTATTACCTGTTCAAATCACTGTTTTCTACTGTAACAAACCTGTTTTAAAACTGTTTAGAACTGCATGATTCTATTTCTTATTTAACTGTTTAAAATTAGCATGAATTGTACTTTGCTCCCTCCTGACTGGAGATATATTTTTAGGGGATATTGAGGATACAGATCGGTTTTACAACAGCTACTACGACCCTGTGTTGTACCCAGTTGTGCTGCCAGAGTCCCCACAGGAGGACGATGGGACTGAGGCCGATGATCCGGCTGCTAGATAGATTTTCTTTCTGCATTGTGATTTTATTTCAAAATTCTGTATTTCCTTTCAGAACAGTTTTATTTGTATTTAATTTCAGTTTAATAAAGTTTATTTCCGAAGTTGAGTTGTGACAAATAGTTGTGTTGTTGTATGGTTACCTGCTACTGAACAGCTTACTGTCGCCGTCTCAACAACGGTGCAAGCTGGGCATGATCCGACTAGACCCAGATTATTGGGATCGGGTCGTGACATGTTTTCAGTGGTGGCCCATGCAGGTCCTACAACAACTTAGGAAAACATACCTAGAAACAACTAGAACACTAGAACATTGATTTGTCACGACATAGGACCGAATTATATACATAAATATTTTTGT
Organism: Iris pallida; assembly: GCA_029216955.1. Lineage (NCBI taxonomy): Eukaryota > Viridiplantae > Streptophyta > Magnoliopsida > Asparagales > Iridaceae > Iris > Iris pallida. Next base: position 10,350,965 of record JANAVB010022800.1, read on the forward strand.
TTGATTATAGACTGGTAGGATACCTTGCTTATGTATGTACCCTAAACCTTCCAGATCATGGCCAAAGGAAAGACTACTAGATCCGGCCCTGCTGAAGATGAGGTGTCATCAACTGATCACACCCCTTCTCAAGCACGCCGGGACCCACCTCCCTTGCAGCTGACAGACCGTCCTCATGCTGCACCGACACCCCGACCCGTTTACGCTACCCTAACCAGTTGAGGCCGCCTGTATAATGGTATATGTTATTACATGTTTTATTTTCTAGATTTTTGGTATCTTTTAGTGTCCCCTGGTTTTCGAGATTGTTTTCTTCCTATATTTTTATCAGATTCTAGCATCCCTTAGGATCTTTATTTTTTTTCGCTATTAATGGACTAATATTGGAACTCTTCAATCTTCTTCTTCAGCAAACCTATTTCCACCTCCTCAATTTGTTGATCAAACCTTACTTCTCTATTTTTATTCGGAATCCAGATTCGTTCGCTATTTAGAGTTTCAATTTCCCTTTAGCAAATCTAACTAACACTTGTCTACCCCAAGTATTTCTACGACTAGCATATCTGATCATTTGCCTTGACCTCATTTCAATTGACCTTCTCTAAACTAATCCCGAACCAAATTCTTTGGGAACCATAAAGCCTCAAGGGTTATCTATTACCAAAAGAATTTGGTTCAGCTTAGTTAATTCATGATCCTCCTGAAGGAATTATGTTCAATTTCAATATTGTTCCCTTCTATGTTTTTCCAAAAACCGAGAATATTTTCATATGTGACTTCCTCCACTCATCTTAAAACCCTACTCTCTCTATGCAAATTCTTGATCAAATCAAGGCCTAGGAAGCTTTTATGATCATGAAGCAGGAACGGTCAGAAAATTGATCACATTTTGAATCCATTCTATTATTAAATTTCCTTTAGTCATGGAAATTTTGAGCTGTCCCAAAGCTATTTAAATTTCTTGGCGTTACTAGGCAATTTAGAATTTGATTTCCTTGAATCAATGGGACTTACCTTCTTTCAAATTTTCAACTTCTCTTAGTTATGAAATTATTCTTCTCAAAATATTTTCTTTGTATTTCCTGAGTGATTTGTCGGGAATATTATCATTGGTTTTTCTTACTTAATCCGAAGTGGTGATTCTACTATTTTATCTAGTGTTTGACTCAATTATTCAAATCAAGGTTGATCATTTCATCTTTGGAAAAGAAAATCGGAGGACAGATGCTCCTCTTGATTTTTTTCTCCAGTCTCTTGAATCTCAAACACATTTTTTTGATAAATCCCCTGATCTCGGGAGAACAGTCATCTACATTTCTATTCTGTTTAGAACCTTAAACTCGTTTGAATTTTTGGAATTCCTCTGAAATTCACGGACAAAGCTGAGAAAATATTTAGCAACCTAACATGACTCCGCACATTTATGTGATAGTCATTTACCTGAATTATGGAAAACTGCAAGTTTACTGCAGCTAGTTGTGCACTGGCGAGGCATAAATTTTAAGTCGAAATAATGACAGGTAATCGTTAGGTTTCCAAATACTATTGAGACTTTGTTCTATGTTTGCTTAGCCATGAAATGGGTAAAGTTGGAAGACTACTCGGTAAAACTAAATTATTCAAGTTATGGAGTCAAAAATTTATTGCAGTCTGGTGCACACTGGCGAGGCATGAATTTGAGACAAAGTAACTTCAAATATATTTGGTTCCCGAATATTATTCAGACTATATTCGTACCATGGTTGTCTTTTGCACCACCAATTATTCTGACTATTGATCCGATTAAAGGATTTGTATTCCTAGCAACTGCCTCTTTATTCAGAAATATTTTATCTGATTATGTTCCCATCACAGATATTCAAATCATTGTCTCTATCCTACTATCATACAAATTGTTGACTTCTTTCCTGAGTCCCAAACCCTTATACCTCATCCCATTTTGAATTGAAAGTTGTCTCTCATTTCGGAAATTATATTATCTTTTGTTCCTCAAATAAATTATTGATGTCGTATTCCTTTGACCTTCCTGTTTTTATTCGATTTCATATTTAAAACTTTAAACTCGTCATGATTATTTAAATCATATCCCGATGTTTACTTATGATTTTTGATCAACAAAATATTTTAAATTTTCTAGATATGTTTACACTTTTATCTTTATATGTTTAGCAATCATGCCTTGAATCTGATTTTGTCTTATGAAGTGAACCTAGAACATTTTATAACTTGGATTTTTAGAGTGCATGATATATAGGATATCTATGAGTTAAAATGTACAATGGAGATTAGTATCGAGGAAAGCTTGTGAATAATTTGACATAGAAGGTTAAGGGTTGTCAAAGTTAGGCATAGAGATGCACTCTAGGAAGGTGCATGATGAATTAACTATAAAGGATAATCGAAACAAGAAAGATTGGACTTAAAATGTAAATAATTGAGGATGACGAATTTTTTTTGGAAAGATTGGTTGAAAAGATGTAATAAGATTTATTTTTGAGAAGGATGTGAGCTTAAATCATGATTTTATAGAGGGTTCGAGATCAAACCGGAAAAATGAAGATATATACATGATAGCCTAAAATCACAGTAATGATCATCTAGGAGAAAGAAATGTTAAAACTTTATGGATCGTGATAAATCAGAATATTGAAACGTGGTGTAGGATTTTAGATATGATATTGGGCATTAAGGCTTGACATTGAAGAATTAAAGACTAGGAGTATCAAATCATAGAATTAAATTGAATATATTAGCAAGTTGGGAGAAATACATATTGCATGAATATGAGATGTGTTCAAGATCGAAAATATAGAAGACAAAATTTTTAGGGTGATTGGCAATTTAGGAATGGAATCGAGAATTTAGTAATCATGGAGTATTATTTCTAAAGGAGGGAAGAATGTAAATTAAAACAGTGGATAAAATTGAAGATTATATAGCATTAGATGAGTTTCGGGATTGTTAACCCACTTGGGCACAAGACTGTTAAGGAAGATGTCCAAACTGATTTCAGGCATGATTGCATGATTAAATTCCTGACCCTGCCCTTAAATTTCGAGGACGAAATTTTCTAAGGAGGGAAGATTGTGAAACCCATATCTTTTGTAATTAATAAATAATAGTGTTTAGTATTAATTTTAGTAAATATATCATTATTATTATTATTAAATTTATTATTATTTATTATTATTAAATATTTTTGAGTGAGGATTTCGGAAAAATAATAACAACATGGTTTTTGGATTCAGACCCAGACCCGAGTCCGAACCCAGACCCAGGCCTGAGCCTGAACCCGATCTCCTTTTCTTTCCTTTCTAATTTCTGATTGGTTCTAATAATTTATTTAAAAAAAAATTCAATTTTGAGCTGGTCCCGTAGGACCAGCACCCCACTCTCACACGAAATGGCCAACTCCTTCCCTACTATTTCTTCCCTCTCTTTACTCCTTACCACTCAGACCAACCCCCACCACTCCTTAATAACTTCTTCTTTTTCCACTCCCCTCACGATCACTCATACTTCACAGAAGAACAACACTCATCTCACCAACTCTCCTCCTCAGAAGACTAAGTTCACTCCTCTCCTCCTCCTCACAGAACTTCACTCTGACTCTCACCTCTCTCACGCCCTTTCCCCAACTCTTCTGCTCCACCAACCCACCTCACCCAACCATCCTTCGACCGAAGCTTGGAGCCCTTCCGGCGACCGCGCCACCCCGCTCCAGCCGACCGTAGCCGGCGACCCCCCTTGCGCGCCGTTCCCCGCGAGCGCGACCGCCCCAGCGCGCCCCGACAGCGCCGCCCTGGCTCGACGCCCCGTCGAGCTCCGCCCTCTCCCTCCGGCCAGCGTTGGCCGACTGCCCCTGCCGACCGAGATCCGCCCTAGCCGTGCCACCCTCGGCCAACTCCAGCGCCGCGGCCCGCGTCAGCCCCGAGCCCGTGCCCCCTTGCGTGGTGTTCCCCGCCGAGCTTCTCTCGACAACCACCCTTCGGCGTTCCCTGGCTCGCGTCCGTTCTCCCGCGTCAGAACCCGCGGATCGACGCTGCCCTTCGTCGCAGTGCCCCTGGTCAGTTCTACTTGGCCGAGCTTTCCCTGTTGGTTCTCCGCCGTGCCCTAGTTCTGAGTTTTCGGCGTTCTTCGTCAAAGCTGCTGATTTCAGCGCTGATTTCAGGAATTACGTCGCTGATTCAGGAGCTCTTTTCTTTCTATTTTTACATCTGAGAGCTCTAGCCGAGCAATCCGAGGTATAACCCTGTCCCGCTATTTTATTTATCCTGTCGATGATGAAATGGTCCCCGGTTCCCTTTGGGAATTCGGTATTAGCGACGTCGTAATTTTTCGGGACTTTCGGAAAGGTCCCGTGGATTATTTTGCATTCCCGAAATATTTCGGGAATGGTTTTTGGTATGTTTTAGTTTCTGGAAATTTCCGGGAACGTTCTGTGACTTGTGGATTTGGAATCGGACTTCCGAAATTATTTCGGGTCGTCCCGATTATTATGTGGATTGGCTGTGGATGTTTGATATATAAAATGCGGGTTTTTCCCTGTTTTGGGACTTGCAGGAATTATCGGCGCCATTTTTCCCAGTTTTTGGGTTGACCAAAAAACAGAGGAGATGCTGCCCGATTTTTTCGTAAATCCTGAATTATTTTCAAAATAAATTTAAAATGATTTTCGAAATTTATTTGATATTTATTTTTGGGTGATGACTGTACCGATCAATGGACCCGGCTAAGTGCAAACGATACCGGCCCCGCTCGGACGTTGAGGCAATTAGCCAGATGAGGATCGAACCATTATCTGAGACTTACTATTTATCCTTATTTTTATTATTTATTTTCTGTTTAAATTCTATTTAATTTCTATTTCAGTTTAGGACTAACGGCAGTTTATCTTATTTCAATTTATGTAAATAAATTATAATGGGCATAAGCCCAGCTGGCTGGTCTGTAACTGTAATAGTTTAGATTTTTTTGTCTTTTCTGGTTTTACGAGTTTTTATTATTTAACGATTAAAATGATTAAAAAAGTATTTTGTATAAATTAATTAATATTTTCTCACGTAAAATTGACGAGTTTATTAATAATTAAAAATCACGTATTTCTCATTAAAATAAGAAAATTAGTTTTATATTTATATTTATAGAAAATACCGAGTTTTCATAAATAATCTGGCAACGACGAGTTTTCTCCGAATTTAAAAGTTAAAATGATATTTTCCCTCGTGTTTAATCAACGCACTTAATAATCGTGTTTTTCTGTGTTGGTTAATTAAACAATTAAAATTGGACTAGGACGCTAATAGAGATTTCAACTAGCGTAGCTAAGGCTGGTAAACGTAATCTCTGAGTCTATTTCTCGAATGTAGGAATTCGAGGACAACTCTAACTCCCCGTCTCGAAGACGTCCACCTCTCCAGTCATTTTTCCTGAGGCAAGTATAGTTTGTGTTAGTTTACAGTTATTTACTTAATCGTTTTACTGCATGTCTAAACCACGACTCAAACACGAAACTCTCACCGAGAGTACTATACTGTAACTACTGGGGACTGGGGAATAGCGTAATGATTATGACCACTACTGTAACAAAATCCATTATCCCTCCTGTAACAAACCCAAGCCGGTCATATGTTATTACCTGTTCAAATCACTGTTTTCTACTGTAACAAACCTGTTTTAAAACTGTTTAGAACTGCATGATTCTATTTCTTATTTAACTGTTTAAAATTAGCATGAATTGTACTTTGCTCCCTCCTGACTGGAGATATATTTTTAGGGGATATTGAGGATACAGATCGGTTTTACAACAGCTACTACGACCCTGTGTTGTACCCAGTTGTGCTGCCAGAGTCCCCACAGGAGGACGATGGGACTGAGGCCGATGATCCGGCTGCTAGATAGATTTTCTTTCTGCATTGTGATTTTATTTCAAAATTCTGTATTTCCTTTCAGAACAGTTTTATTTGTATTTAATTTCAGTTTAATAAAGTTTATTTCCGAAGTTGAGTTGTGACAAATAGTTGTGTTGTTGTATGGTTACCTGCTACTGAACAGCTTACTGTCGCCGTCTCAACAACGGTGCAAGCTGGGCATGATCCGACTAGACCCAGATTATTGGGATCGGGTCGTGACATGTTTTCAGTGGTGGCCCATGCAGGTCCTACAACAACTTAGGAAAACATACCTAGAAACAACTAGAACACTAGAACATTGATTTGTCACGACATAGGACCGAATTATATACATAAATATTTTTGTTTGATTATAGACTGGTAGGATACCTTGCTTATGTATGTACCCTAAACCTTCCAGATCATGGCCAAAGGAAAGACTACTAGATCCGGCCCTGCTGAAGATGAGGTGTCATCAACTGATCACACCCCTTCTCAAGCACGCCGGGACCCACCTCCCTTGCAGCTGACAGACCGTCCTCATGCTGCACCGACACCCCGACCCGTTTACGCTACCCTAACCAGTTGAGGCCGCCTGTATAATGGTATATGTTATTACATGTTTTATTTTCTAGATTTTTGGTATCTTTTAGTGTCCCCTGGTTTTCGAGATTGTTTTCTTCCTATATTTTTATCAGATTCTAGCATCCCTTAGGATCTTTATTTTTTTTCGCTATTAATGGACTAATATTGGAACTCTTCAATCTTCTTCTTCAGCAAACCTATTTCCACCTCCTCAATTTGTTGATCAAACCTTACTTCTCTATTTTTATTCGGAATCCAGATTCGTTCGCTATTTAGAGTTTCAATTTCCCTTTAGCAAATCTAACTAACACTTGTCTACCCCAAGTATTTCTACGACTAGCATATCTGATCATTTGCCTTGACCTCATTTCAATTGACCTTCTCTAAACTAATCCCGAACCAAATTCTTTGGGAACCATAAAGCCTCAAGGGTTATCTATTACCAAAAGAATTTGGTTCAGCTTAGTTAATTCATGATCCTCCTGAAGGAATTATGTTCAATTTCAATATTGTTCCCTTCTATGTTTTTCCAAAAACCGAGAATATTTTCATATGTGACTTCCTCCACTCATCTTAAAACCCTACTCTCTCTATGCAAATTCTTGATCAAATCAAGGCCTAGGAAGCTTTTATGATCATGAAGCAGGAACGGTCAGAAAATTGATCACATTTTGAATCCATTCTATTATTAAATTTCCTTTAGTCATGGAAATTTTGAGCTGTCCCAAAGCTATTTAAATTTCTTGGCGTTACTAGGCAATTTAGAATTTGATTTCCTTGAATCAATGGGACTTACCTTCTTTCAAATTTTCAACTTCTCTTAGTTATGAAATTATTCTTCTCAAAATATTTTCTTTGTATTTCCTGAGTGATTTGTCGGGAATATTATCATTGGTTTTTCTTACTTAATCCGAAGTGGTGATTCTACTATTTTATCTAGTGTTTGACTCAATTATTCAAATCAAGGTTGATCATTTCATCTTTGGAAAAGAAAATCGGAGGACAGATGCTCCTCTTGATTTTTTCTCCAGTCTCTTGAATCTCAAACACATTTTTTTGATAAATCCCCTGATCTCGGGAGAACAGTCATCTACATTTCTATTCTGTTTAGAACCTTAAACTCGTTTGAATTTTTGGAATTCCTCTGAAATTCACGGACAAAGCTGAGAAAATATTTAGCAACCTAACATGACTCCGCACATTTATGTGATAGTCATTTACCTGAATTATGGAAAACTGCAAGTTTACTGCAGCTAGTTGTGCACTGGCGAGGCATAAATTTTAAGTCGAAATAATGACAGGTAATCGTTAGGTTTCCAAATACTATTGAGACTTTGTTCTATGTTTGCTTAGCCATGAAATGGGTAAAGTTGGAAGACTACTCGGTAAAACTAAATTATTCAAGTTATGGAGTCAAAAATTTATTGCAGTCTGGTGCACACTGGCGAGGCATGAATTTGAGACAAAGTAACTTCAAATATATTTGGTTCCCGAATATTATTCAGACTATATTCGTACCATGGTTGTCTTTTGCACCACCAATTATTCTGACTATTGATCCGATTAAAGGATTTGTATTCCTAGCAACTGCCTCTTTATTCAGAAATATTTTATCTGATTATGTTCCCATCACAGATATTCAAATCATTGTCTCTATCCTACTATCATACAAATTGTTGACTTCTTTCCTGAGTCCCAAACCCTTATACCTCATCCCATTTTGAATTGAAAGTTGTCTCTCATTTCGGAAATTATATTATCTTTTGTTCCTCAAATAAATTATTGATGTCGTATTCCTTTGACCTTCCTGTTTTTATTCGATTTCATATTTAAAACTTTAAACTCGTCATGATTATTTAAATCATATCCCGATGTTTACTTATGATTTTTGATCAACAAAATATTTTAAATTTTCTAGATATGTTTACACTTTTATCTTTATATGTTTAGCAATCATGCCTTGAATCTGATTTTGTCTTATGAAGTGAACCTAGAACATTTTATAACTTGGATTTTTAGAGTGCATGATATATAGGATATCTATGAGTTAAAATGTACAATGGAGATTAGTATCGAGGAAAGCTTGTGAATAATTTGACATAGAAGGTTAAGGGTTGTCAAAGTTAGGCATAGAGATGCACTCTAGGAAGGTGCATGATGAATTAACTATAAAGGATAATCGAAACAAGAAAGATTGGACTTAAAATGTAAATAATTGAGGATGACGAATTTTTTTTGGAAAGATTGGTTGAAAAGATGTAATAAGATTTATTTTTGAGAAGGATGTGAGCTTAAATCATGATTTTATAGAGGGTTCGAGATCAAACCGGAAAAATGAAGATATATACATGATAGCCTAAAATCACAGTAATGATCATCTAGGAGAAAGAAATGTTAAAACTTTATGGATCGTGATAAATCAGAATATTGAAACGTGGTGTAGGATTTTAGATATGATATTGGGCATTAAGGCTTGACATTGAAGAATTAAAGACTAGGAGTATCAAATCATAGAATTAAATTGAATATATTAGCAAGTTGGGAGAAATACATATTGCATGAATATGAGATGTGTTCAAGATCGAAAATATAGAAGACAAAATTTTTAGGGTGATTGGCAATTTAGGAATGGAATCGAGAATTTAGTAATCATGGAGTATTATTTCTAAAGGAGGGAAGAATGTAAATTAAAACAGTGGATAAAATTGAAGATTATATAGCATTAGATGAGTTTCGGGATTGTTAACCCACTTGGGCACAAGACTGTTAAGGAAGATGTCCAAACTGATTTCAGGCATGATTGCATGATTAAATTCCTGACCCTGCCCTTAAATTTCGAGGACGAAATTTTCTAAGGAGGGAAGATTGTGAAACCCATATCTTTTGTAATTAATAAATAATAGTGTTTAGTATTAATTTTAGTAAATATATCATTATTATTATTATTAAATTTATTATTATTTATTATTATTAAATATTTTTGAGTGAGGATTTCGGAAAAATAATAACAACATGGTTTTTGGATTCAGACCCAGACCCGAGTCCGAACCCAGACCCAGGCCTGAGCCTGAACCCGATCTCCTTTTCTTTCCTTTCTAATTTCTGATTGGTTCTAATAATTTATTTAAAAAAAAAATTCAATTTTGAGCTGGTCCCGTAGGACCAGCACCCCACTCTCACACGAAATGGCCAACTCCTTCCCTACTATTTCTTCCCTCTCTTTACTCCTTACCACTCAGACCAACCCCCACCACTCCTTAATAACTTCTTCTTTTTCCACTCCCCTCACGATCACTCATACTTCACAGAAGAACAACACTCATCTCACCAACTCTCCTCCTCAGAAGACTAAGTTCACTCCTCTCCTCCTCCTCACAGAACTTCACTCTGACTCTCACCTCTCTCACGCCCTTTCCCCAACTCTTCTGCTCCACCAACCCACCTCACCCAACCATCCTTCGACCGAAGCTTGGAGCCCTTCCGGCGACCGCGCCACCCCGCTCCAGCCGACCGTAGCCGGCGACCCCCCTTGCGCGCCGTTCCCCGCGAGCGCGACCGCCCCAGCGCGCCCCGACAGCGCCGCCCTGGCTCGACGCCCCGTCGAGCTCCGCCCTCTCCCTCCGGCCAGCGTTGGCCGACTGCCCCTGCCGACCGAGATCCGCCCTAGCCGTGCCACCCTCGGCCAACTCCAGCGCCGCGGCCCGCGTCAGCCCCGAGCCCGCGCCCCCTTGCGTGGTGTTCCCCGCCGAGCTTCTCTCGACAACCACCCTTCGGCGTTCCCTGGCTCGCGTCCGTTCTCCCGCGTCAGAACCCGCGGATCGACGCTGCCCTTCGTCGCAGTGCCCCTGGTCAGTTCTACTTGGCCGAGCTTTCCCTGTTGGTTCTCCGCCGTGCCCTAGTTCTGAGTTTTCGGCGTTCTTCGTCAAACGCTGCTGATTTCAACGCTGATTTCGGGAATTACGTCGCTGATTCAGGAGCTCTTTTCTTTCTATTTTTACTTCTGAGAGCTCTAGCCGAGCAATCCGAGGTATAACCCTGTCCCGCTATTTTATTTATCCTGTCGATGATGAAATGGTCCCCGGTTCCCTTTGGGAATTCGGTATTAGCGACGTCGTAATTTTTTGGGACTTTCGGAAAGGTCCCGTGGATTATTTTGCATTCCCGAAATATTTCGGGAATGGTTTTTGATATGTTTTAGTTTCTGGAAATTTTCGGAAACGTTCTGTGACTTGTGGATTTGGAATCGGACTTCCGAAATTATTTCGGGTCGTCCCGATTATTCTGTGGATTGGCTATGGATGTTTGATATATAAAATGCGGGTTTTTCCCTGGTTTGGGACTTGCAGGAATTATCGGCGCCATTTTTCCCAGTTTTTGGGTTGACCAAAAAACAGAGGAGATGCTGCCCGATTTTTCCGTAAATCCTGAATTATTTTCAAAATGAATTTAAAATGATTTTCGGAATTTATTTGATATTTATTTTTGGGTGACGACCGTACCGGTCAATGGACCCGGCTAAGTGCAAACGATACCGGTCCCGCTCGGACGTTGAGGCAATTAGCCAGATGAGGATCGGACCATTATCTGAGACTTACTATTTATCCTTATTTTTATTATTTATTTTCTGTTTAAATTCTATTTAATTTCTATTTCAGTTTAGGACTAACGGCAGTTTATCTTATTACAATTTATGTAAATAAATTGTAATGGGCATAAGCCCAGCTGGCTGGTCTGTAACTGTAATAGTTTAGATTTTCTTGTCTTTTCTGGTTTTGCGAGTTTTTATTATTTAACGATTAAAATGATTAAAAATATATTTTGTATAAATTAATTAATATTTTCTCACGTAAAATTGACGAGTTTATTAATAATTAAAAATCACGTATTTCTCATTAAAATAAGAAAATTAATTTTATATTTATATTTATAGAAAATACCGAGTTTTCATAAATAATCTGGCAACGACGAGTTTTCCCCGAATTCAAAAGTTAAAATGATATTTTTCCTCGTGTTTAATCAACGCACTTGATAATCGTATTTTTCTGTGTTGGTTAATTAAACAACTAAAATTGGACTAGGACGCTAATAGAGATTTCAACTAGCGTAGCTAAGGCTGGTAAACGTAATCTCTGAGTCTATTTCTCGAATGTAGGAATTCGAGGACAACTCTAACTCCCCGTCTCGAAGACGTCCACCTCTCCAGTCATTTTTCCTGAGGCAAGTATAGTTTGTGTTAGTTTACAGTTATTTACTTAATCGTTTTACTGCATGTCTAAACCACGACTCAAACACGAAACTCTCACCGAGAGTACTGTACTGTAACTACTGGGGACTGGGGAATAGCGTAATGATTATGACCACTACTGTAACAAAACCCATTATCCCTCCTGTAACAAACCCAAGCCGGTCATATGTCATTACCTGTTCAAATCACTGTTTTCTACTGTAACAAACCTGTTTTAAAACTGTTTAGAACTGCATGATTCTATTTCTTATTTAACTGTTTAAAATTAGCATGAATTGTACTTTGCTCCCTCCTGACTGGAGATATATTTTTAGGGGATATTGAGGATACAGATCGGTTTTACAACAGCTACTACGACCCTGTGTTGTACCCAGTTGTGCTGCCAGAGTCCCCATAGGAGGACGATGGGACTGAGGCCGATGATCCGGCTGCTAGATAGATTTTCTTTCTGCATTGTGATTTTATTTCAAAATTCTGTATTTCCTTTCAGAACAGTTTCATTTGTATTTAATTTCAGTTTAATAAAGTTTATTTCCGAAGTTGAGTTATGACAAATAGTTGTGTTGTTGTATGGTTACCTGCTACTGAACAGCTTACTGCCGCCGTCTCAACAACGGTGCAAGCTGGGCATGATCCGACTAGACCCAGATTATTGGGATCGGATCGTGACAACTAGATTCATGATCAGCTGAATATGTGATATTTGGGATGCCTTATTATTGTATATTTAATGATCATACATCTTGTGTCTTTACTTACTTGCTGTGATTGAGACACTAGGCTTGTTCATGACCATAAGAGACCGTTGGCTTGTAGAAAACCCTCACATATCTAGACAGCCGTGACCGTATATCGAGGTGGTTTCTATTTCAATATACGTAGCTGGCTATGTCTGCCCCCGCTCTCCAGTATTCTGGTTCTGGGGCGTGACATGGTTTAAGTGGTGGCCCATGCTGGTCTTGTAAATCAAGATGTGTGGGGGTTTACCAGATAGATGTCTCAATCAGTACTCGTCCTTGATCTCTGTTCGTATCTTCTGAATCCCTGGATTCTTGCCCTGATCCTCTGCTTATATCATTGATCTGTTCTGGTCCTTTCCTTATTGTTCCCTGTGTCGTCTTCTTCAGCGGCACTGTACCTGGTCCTACCGATCAACGAGGTGGAGCATTTCCCGTAGAACAGCAGCAACCCGGAGATCAAGCCCATCATTCCGGGGAAGCCTCCAGAGTTGTGCCTACTGGAGGAGAGTCACCAGTTCGGCCCGTTCAGCCCGCAGAGCCAGATGATGGTACCTTAGTAGGTCTCATCAGGACCTTGATAGCTTTCCAGTATCGTCGAAGCGATGCCCTGCACCAGACAGTTCAAGATGCCTTGACCCGAGGCGGACATCCAGGGAACCAGGCGGCCAACAGTTTCAAGCGATTGAACCCTCCTTTCTTCGACGACAGCGAGGATGCGGTTGCCGCGGATGCATGGCTTCAGGATACCGAGGTGATTTTAGAAGCGGCTAGGACACCTGAGAATGAGAAGGTGGCGGTGGTACGCCTGCAATTGTTGGACTTGGCTCGCAGTTGGTGGGCAGCACAAGCCATGGGATTAGTGGCACCCATTGCTTGGGCAGTATTTAGAGATAGATTCCAGACGAAGTACTTTGATGTTGTGGCTCGGTACGACCTGCAGACCAGATTTACCAACTTGAAGCAAGGAGGCAGAACATTTGACAGTTATGCATCGAAGTTTTCTAGGCTGAGTAGATTTGCCCCCACCTTGGTGGCAACCGAGCTCGATAGAGCCCAGCGGTTCCAACAGGGACTGCATTTGGAGATCTTGTTAGCAGTGGAGCAGTTCGAGCACCAGACGTTCGATGCAGTCTTGAGAGCAGTTAGAAGGCATGAGTATACCTCCCAGAGGATCGTGGATAGGACCGGAGGTAGGAAGCGGTCCCATAGTCAGATGTACCAATCATCAGCTCCAGCCCCGACAGCTAGGGGATTGACCATTGGAACTCCGAGGCGGACGGCCTCAGTAACGTCGGTTCAGCATTCGACCCCGACGTACCCGCAGCAGCAGAAGCAGAAGCAGACTTCCGCGATGGGATGTTCTCATTGCGGGAAGCCAGGGCATGTGGTGGCAGATTGTCGCAGGGTACAGGAATTGTGCCAGGCTTGTGGAGCAGCAGATCATAGAGTTGGAGCTTTCCCGAATAGGGGTGGTTCATCTGCATCCATCCCTTCTAGCTCTTCGGTGAGAGGACCGGCCCCTGCACCAGTTCAGCAGCAGCAGTATCAGTCTTCGAGGCCCTTGCCGCCTCAGTCTCAGGCATTCCAGCAACAACACCACCAGCAGTATGCACAAGCCCAAGCTCAGACCCAGAATAGGCAGAGAGGTTTCCAGCAGAGGGGACCAGCAGCCAGAGGACAAGGTCAGGCCATAATGATGGCTATGGAAGAAGAAGTTGCACCAGGTGAGGTAGTGGCAGGTACTATTCTCGTCAACTCCTTTCCAGCTTCGGTATTGTTTGATTCTGGTGCATCACATTCATTCATATCTGTACGATTCGCGACACGGATAGGATTGGAGCCCGAGTCATTATCAGTGAGGCTCAATATACTTACTGGTAATGGTCTTATAGGAGTAGATCGAGTGTTTTCCTCGTGTCGGATTATAGTTGGCGGTAGGGAGTTCCTCGCTAGATTCATAGAGTTTCCTATGGCAGACTATGATGTAGTCCTAGGCATGGATTTGTTGAGGAACCAGTATGCTAGGATAGACTGCCATATTGGCAGAGTTGTCTTTAGTATCCCCGGCGAGCCAAAGTTTTCATTTTCCAGAGACGCAGTGGAGCCATCTTCTCCAGCATTGCGGATGGCAGTAGCAGCAGTACAGTTACCCCGGATAGTTGAAGAGTTTTCAGATGTCTTTCCAGAGGAACTTCCAGGGATGCCGCCAGAGCGGGAGATTGAGTTCACTATAGACTTGATTCCCGGGACAGCACCAGTATCAGAGCGAGTCTACAGGATGGCGCCTTCAGAATTGAAGATTTTGTACAAGATGATTGAAGAACTGAGGACCAAGGGATTCATTCGTACAAGTGGATCACCTTGGAGAGCCCCGATGCTTCTTGTGAAAAAGAAAGATGGTACGTCCAGGCTATGTGTTGATTATCGTACCTTGAATTCGGTGACAATCAAGAACAGATACCCTCTTCCGAGGATAAATGACTTGTTTGATCAGCTCAGAGGGGCTTCAGTATTCTCGAAGATCGACTTGCGGTCGGGGGTACCACCAGATCAGAGTCAGAGAACAGGACATCCCGAAGACAGCATTCAGATCGAGGTATGGACATTGGGAGTTCCTTGTTATGCCCTTTGGAGCGACCAATGCGTCGACAGTATTTATGGACCTCGTGAATCGCATTTTCATGCCTTACTTGGACTAATTTGTGATCGTGTTCCTAGATGACATCCTGGTCTACAGCAAGAGTGAAGCAGAGCATGAGCAGTATCTCAGAGTCGTCCTTCAGATGCTTAGGGAGCATCAGTTGTACGCCAAGTTCAGTAAATACGAGTTCTGGCTCGATCGCATTTCGTACTTGGGTCACATCATTACCCGAGGAGGAGTGGAAGTGGATCCCCAGAAGATTGTGGCTATCGAGTCATAGCCGGTACCCAGCTCAGTGGCAGAGGTTCGCAGCTTCCTTGGATTGGCCGGCTACTACCGGTGGTTCGTTTCAGATTTTGCAAGGATTTCAGCGCCGATGACCCAGTTGACCCACAAGGATGTGCCGTTTGTTTGGACAGCAGAGTGCCAGGAATCATTTGAGCAGTTGAAGCGACGTTTGATAATGGCTCCCATTCTCACCCTTCCAGATGGGATCGGAGGATTCACAGTTTATTGCGACGCTTCAGGCAGAGGATTGGGGTGTGTCTTAATGCAACATGGGAAGGTAATATCTTATGCGTCATGTCAACTTCATGATCATGAGAAGAATTACCCGACCCACGACTTAGAATTGGCGGCGGTAGTGTTTGCTTTGAAGTTGTGGAGACACTACTTGTACGGAGATAGAGTGGAGATCTTTACTGATCATAAGAGCCTGAAGTATGTTTTCACCCAGAAGGACCTTAATATGCGGCAGAGAAGGTGGCTTGAGCTACTGGTGGATTATGATATGGATTTACAGTATCATCCCGGGAAGGCCAACGTTGTAGCAGATGCATTGAGCAGGAGAGCCGAAGTTTATTTCCTAACGGTGCAGCCAGAATTATTGGCAGATCTTCAGAAGATGGGAATTGAAGTGGTTCTTCCAACCAGTATGGCATTGATGGCCAGTCTACATGTTCAGTCCAGCATAGTTGAGAGGATCCGGGTGGCGCAGTCAACAGATTCCAAGATCCAGCGACTCAGAGCAGAGTGTGAAGCAGGAAGAAGGCCAGAGTTATGTATCCATGAAGATGGTACACTTCGGCACGGCACTCGTCTTTGTGTACCCAGTAGAGATATCAGACGGGAAGTCATGGTAGAAGCCCACAGTTCTCAATATTCTATTCATCCGAGTGGTACGAAGATGTACCGTGATATTCGTCAGCATTTCTGGTAGAATGGCATGAAGAGGGAGATAGCCCGGTTTGTCTCTCGGTGTTTGGTTTGCCAACAGGTTAAAGCTGAACATCAGAGGCCCGCTGGACTTCTTCAACCCTTACCGATCCCAGAATGGAAATGGGAACATATAACCATGGATTTCGTAACCGGGTTGCCCAGATCTCCGGCCGGCAGAGATGCTATTTGGGTAATTGTGGACAGGCTTACCAAGGTGGCACACTTTCTCCCATTCAGAGTTGGACAGTCGACGGCGCAGCTAGCAGAGATGTATCTCAGGCAGATCGTCAGGCTTCACGGTGTGCCAGTCAGCATCACCTCTGACAGGGATTCAAGATTCACATCACACTTTTGGTGCAGCTTGCAGAAGAGTTTGGGGACTCGTCTTCAGTTCAGCTCAGCTTATCTCTCGCAGACGGATGGACAATCAGAGCGCACAATCCAGACTCTTGAAGATATGTTGAGATCCTGTACCCTTGACTTCGGTGGTTCATGGGAGAATCATCTGCACCTGGTGGAATTCTCGTACAACAACAGTTATCAGGCCAGTATCCAGATGGCACCCTTCGAGGCTCTTTATGGCAGGAAGTGCAGATCCCCGCTAGCATGGGACGATGTCGGGGAGAGGCAGATGCTCGGACCCGAATTGATTTCCCAGACGGTTGAAGTGGTCAGGAAGGTCAGAGATCACCTCCGAGTTGCCCAGGACCGCCAGCGCCATTGGGCCGATGCTCATCGACGTCCCTTAGAATTTGCTGTCGGCGACCATGTATTCCTTAGGATCTCGCCTAACCGCAGCGTCATTCGCTTTGGCGTACGGGGAAAGCTTAGTCCTAGGTATATAGGGCCGTTCGATATTCTAGAGCGAGTAGGAGATGCATCCTATCGTCTCACTCTTCCGCCGTCGCTAAGTGAGGTACATGATGTATTTCATGTATCCCAATTACGACGGTATATTCCAGACCCGAGCCACATCCTAGACCATTCGGTATTGGTTGTTGGTACCAACCTTTCGTATGAGGAGAGGCCCGTGTCTATTTTGGACCGGAGGGAAAAGATACTCAAGAACAAGACTATTAAATTAGTCCGTGTTGCTTGGGGTCATCACTCTCTAGGTGAGTCAACGTGGGAGCGTAAGGACGACATCTGATCGCGATATCCCTACCTGTTTGACTCGTGAGATATAATGTCTTTTTTATGCCTTACGTTTTTCCCTTCCTTGCTTGTATTGCATGATTGTATGATTGAACTGCTTAGTGTAGCTTGCTTGTGCTTAGTGTAGCTTGTCGTGGCAATCTCTACTTCCTTGATTAAATTCCGAGGACGAAATTCTTTTAAGGTGGGTAGAGTTGTCACCCTCATTTTCCCGTATTTTCTCGTATTTCGTATTTATACTCGTATCTGGATTTTGGCATGTATTTTATTTTTCTCAACTTGTGGGATTTCGGTATTTCTCGTATTTTGGGTTTTGGCATGGCTCGGTTTTATTGGTTTGGTTTGGTTTATGTGTATTGGATCACCTTAAGCCTATGCTCCACCCTCAACACACCACATTCCACCCTCTTTATAACCCCCACCTACCACTCTCTCTCCTCATAACTTCCACCATTAATTTCCTTCTTCTTCTTCTTCTCCTTCCTCCACAACTCTCCTAACCCTAGGCAAGTGCATCTTGCCACTACATGAGAACCCTCCTTTCTTTATCCATTTGATAGATTAGGATATGATGATCAACATTAGAACTTGGTGTTTTGTGATTTGGAGTCTCCTTTGCTCTAGATCTAGGTTTTCCTATTTTTCGGTTTTACATGATTTGAGCTATTTTAGTTGGTTTTCTATGGGTTTTGATGTTTCCATGTGGAAGAGCTTTCAGTTTCACCCAAGTTAGAACTTTGGAAATCCGGATTTGGAGTTCGGATGGCCAAGTTATGAACTTGTGAAGCTTTGGGTTCTTCCTTGGTGTTCTTGCTGTTTGGAGAAGACAGTGAGCAGTGTGCAGAGCTGCTTAGCTTACGCACACTGAGCTACGCGCACTCTTTAGCGCTGCGTACGCAGGCTTGAGTACGCTTCCTGTTGGAAGCGTGTCTCCTTGAGCGTGCGTGACTTTTCACGTACGCAGCTCCTTGAGCGTGCGTGACTTTTCACGCACACTGCTCCCTTGAGCGTGCGTGACTTTTCACGTACACTGCTCCCTTGAACGTGCGTGACTTTTCACGTACACTGCTCCCTTGAGTGTGCGTGACTTTTCACGTACACTGCTCCCTTGAGTGTGCGTGACTTTTTATGTACACTGCTCCCTTGAGTGTGCGTGACATTTCATGTACACTGCTCCCTTGAGTGTGCGTGACTTTTCACGTACACTGCTCCCTTGAGCGTGCATGACTTTTCATGTACCCTGCTCCCTTGAGCGTGCGTGACTTTTCACGTACACTGCTCCCTTGAGCGTGCGTGACTTTTCACGTACGCAGCTCTCCTGCGTGCGTGACTTTCACGTACGCTGCCCTCCTGCGTGCGTGTTTTATTGCGTATGCATTCCCCCTGCATGCGTGCTTTTGTGCGTACGCATCCCCCTGACCCGAATTTTGACTATTGTACATGGCTTGATCTGACAAGGAGCTTACATAACTTGATAGTGGCCCATGGTGGCGCACTCCTGACAAGTACCCTGACATGATTTATCTTGATAACTTGACAGTGGCCGTGGCGGCGCACTCCTGACTTGACTTGATAACTTAGCTTGACCTGTCTTGACATCGTGGGTGGTTCTTTCTTGCTTGTCTGTTAAATCCACTTGTCCAGTCTTGCATCATGTCTAGGATGGGACTCCTGAGTACCACGATCAGGAGTACCTACCAAAATGGATTAAGGTTAATAACTAGAATAACACACTAGTCATGAAGAGATGACACAGCTATAGGCAATCCCGTAACCTGGGCGCTCCAGGGATCTGTAGCCTGCCGTCGAGTAGGGCACATTTCCAGCACACTGTCAGGTGTTGCACCCTCTAAGTCACCTAAGGGTACATGTGTCTCCTGGACGATGTACCCACCTAAATTCAACCCTAATCTTTCGTCCTGGGTAACCTGGATGGTCTGCAGGGCTTGTGGCTGTGGAACAATCTCACTGCATCTTGTTAGTAATTAGGCCTGTGATAACCCTAGTTAGTTAAAGTAGTAAGCCGTGGGATCTGCTTGGCCGTGATTGATTGAATGAGGTATAACCAGTCTAGCTATGTCTTGATCCCGTACAAGATTGTTTCCTGTCTTGATTTTCTTACATTATTTTCCCGATAAATGGTGGGATACCAAGTTCTGTTCAGACGAAGGGTTACAACCCCGGTCCTTGTTTGGTTTACGGGTTGTAACCTAGCTATCGGAATAGTTCCATGGTTATCTCTTCGTATATCATCCTGACAGGTTTTCGTAATTCTAGTTTTAATATTAGTTTTCTTGTGCTGATTGCTGGCTTTTGTTCTTATTTCGTGGCCCCTTGTGGCACTTGCTCTTTCTGGGGTTTGACCCAGCTGGTTTTGTGTGGCCAGATTTCGGAGCAGCTCCCGAGGATCTACCAAGCTTCCAGCCCGATGGTGAACACTAGACGGAACCCGGGCCAAGAGTGGGTTTTCCTTTTTGTCTTGCCCACTTATTATAAAAATATTCTTTTGAGGCGTTTAGCCGACGAGCACCTGTTAGCTCGATGTACTTTTACTTACTGTCTGCCTACGGGCTGTAACATGATTAACAAATCCTAGGGTTGATCATGTATGACTAAACTCTTGCTAGTCCTAATATTTTGTAACGACTAGCTTCATGATCAGCTGAATATGTGATATTTGGGACGCCTTATTATTGTATATTTAATGATCATACATCTTGTGTCTTTACTTACTTGCTGTGATTGAGACACTAGGCTTGTTCATGACCATAAGAGACCGTTGGCTTGTAGAAAACCCTCACATATCTAGACAGCCGTGACCGTATATCGAGGTGGTTTCTATTTCAATATACGTAGCTTGCTATGTCTGCCCCCGCTCTCCAGTATTCTGGTTCTGGGGCGTGACATATCCATACCCCAAGCTTCGAAGGGCCAAGAGGCTGTTGTAGGATGTAGAAATTCAGACGGTTGATGAATAAAATCAGCATGAATCTGACATGCTTTACATCTCCTGGCATAGTCTACAGCATCTGCTATCATAGAGGGCCAATAATACCCCATTCTTCGAATGCGGTCTTGTAATTTAGGACCCGGTTGGTGAGCACCGCAAATACCATCATGAGCTTCTCGCAGTGTTTGTTTGGCTTCACTTTTTGAGAGACAGCGCAACAAGAGTCCATCATATGAACGACGGTATAGCATATGTAAAGACGAATCATAATAGAATCAAAATGATCGTCTCCTAATTGATGCAGCTTCTTTAGGATCTTCAGGCAAAATCTCATGAACTGCATAATCAATGAATGGAGTTCTCCAATCCTTCTGCTGGGAACTTGACTCTGTGACATAACTTTGTTCAATGTGCAGATTATTCTTCACATAGAACAAGTCTCGGTCCAACAAAGTAATTATATTTTGCCTTCGGATTGGAACAGCCAAGTCTGCAGCTAAGCTAGCAAGAGCATCAGCCTCCACATTCTGAGAACGTGGTACAAATTCAATGAAGAATCCTTTGAATGAAAGGACCAACTCGACTACCACTTGATGATAAGGGATGAGATCAGGATTTCTGACCTCATAAGTTCCTCTAACTTGATTAACGATTAATTGAGAATCTCCATAAGCTTCTAGGAACTCAATGTCTAGTTGTTTTGCTACTTGGAGACCAATCAATAGAGCATTATATTCTGCTACATTATTGGAGCATGGCTCATTGAGAGAATAGGCACGATATATGACCATTTTGTCAGGAGAAACCAAAACGATTCCTACCCCAGAGACAATATTGCCTTTAGGTCCCACTCGTGACGCTCCATCAAAATATAATTGCCATATGTCATTCTTCAAAGTCATGTTACAATCCATGACTTCATCTGGAATGTCCTCATATAACTTTGATGTTTCCGGTATAGGGTGAGCAGCTAAGAAATCAGCTAATGCTTGACCCTTTACTGATTTTTGAGGTACATAAACCATGTCATAAGGAGTGAGCAACATCGCCCAGGTAGCTAACCTGGAGTTAAGAATGCTCGGTTTTCTCATCAATACCCGAATGGGATTTATTCTGGAGATGACATGAATAGTCTGCCCGGTCACATAATCTCTTGTCTTTTGGATGGCAAAAACCAAAGCTAGACATTCCTTTTCCACAGGAGTATATCTGAGTTTAGCTTCGACCATCATTCTGCTCAGATAATATATTGCTTGTCCATGACCCATATCACTTTTCTGTGCAAGAAGAGCGCCAAGTGAATGATCCAAGGCTCGAACATATAGCAAAAATGGTCTTCCTACCACTGGAGGTACCAGAACAGGTGGATTTATAAGGTATTGCTTGATGTCATTGAAGGCTTTCTGACATGCTTTATCCCAAACAAATGATACACCTTTCTTTAATAGACGAGAGAAAGGTTGACATCTCCCCGAAAGATTAGATATAAATCTTCTGATATAAGCAATACGACCCTGAAAGCCACGGAGTTCTTTCAGATTACGAGGAGGACGCATTTCAAGACTTGCTTTAACCTTATCAGGATCAACATGGATACCCTGAGTGGTAATGACAAATCCTAAAAACTTGCCACTGGAAACCCCTAAGAAAGACTTAGTAGGTTTCATTTTCAATTGATGTTGACGCATTAATTCAAATACTGTCTTTAAGTCTTGAACGTGATCGTCCTTTGATCGACTTTTAACAGCAATGTCATCTACGTAACATTCAACCGTTTTCCGAAGATGTTCTTAAAAGATGTTGCTCATAGCCCGTTGATACGTGGCACCGGCATTTTTAAGACCGAATGGCATAACCGTATAGCAGTAAACCCCAAGGGGTGTTCGAAAAGATGTATGCTTCTCATCTTCTGGATGCATCTTGATCTGATTGTATTCTGAGAATCCGTCCACGAAAGACATGCGTTCAAAACCGCATGTATTGTCTATCATGACATCAGTAATGGGTAGTGGAAATTCGTCCTTTGGACAAGCTGTATTAAGATCTCAAAAATCTATGCAAACTCGGACTTTTTCGTTGTTCTTCATAACAGGAACAATATTGGCAACCCAATCCGGGTGTTGCTCTTCACGAACAAAGCCACATGTAATCAACTTTTTGACTTCTGTTTCAATTGCATCCATCATATCTGGTCTAAAGCGCCGTTGCTGTTGTTTTACAGGCTTGACATTAGGCAAAATATTGAGTTTATGAGTAACAACTTTAGGATCTAGCCCTGGCATATCCTCATAACTCCATACAAAGATGTCAATATATTCTCTGATAAGTTTTATCAACTCTTCATTTTCATCTTCGAAAAGATTCTTACTGATGAATATTGGTTTGGACGTAGTTCCATCTCCAACATCAATCTGGATAACCTCATCTTCTGTAGGTGGCTGTCGCTGTTCAAAACAGAGTTCCCACTGAGTATCCATCTGTTGAACCCAAGGATCATTCTCAAATGGCTCCGATTCATCATCAATTTGAACCATATTGACTGAGAATATTTGTCTAGATTCATCATATAAGGAACGAGACATATCAGATTCGATAAATTGGATTTCCTCCGAATCTGATGATTGCGAAGAGCTAGAAGAGAATTTTTCTTGTATATCATCATTAAACATGTGGGACGGATCATATCCCAACCCATGACGAGTCTTCTGGTAAAACGGATCACCACATAATGGTAGTCGTCTACCCTTGCCTTGATTGAGACCTTGTATAGTCTTTAAATCATATCCCATGTTCTGGATAATCTTGATAGATTGTTGACTATATTTGTCAATTCGGATTCTTCCTTTATCTTTATCTTTTAGATCATCTGTCTGAGCAACAGGAATATTTCTAGCCAGGCCAAACATAATTTGGCGCTTGTTTTTCTTATCAGACGGAACCACGAAATAAGATTCTTCGTGACATCTGAAAGTTATGCAAGCTTGTGATGAAGCGGCTACAGGTAAAAGATAGGGAGAAGATGTTAGGAACCTTTGAGCATAAGGTCCAACATCTATATGAGAAGGAAAAGAATTTTCCTTATGACCGATGTATAAAGTTTCTTCTGGTTCTATGTCGCCTTTATATTGATGACTTTGCTTATCAGAAGATAAAGTCATTCTTTCGATAAACTTGACAGCCATGTACTCGAAAAGGAAATGTTCGTTGATATCAAAAAGTACAGAATGATCAATATTTACATCATTTACAATTTGACTACTACGCTTCGGATTAATCATCAGCGGACCATTATCCGTCTTCTGCGTAGATTTGCCAATATTGACAATCAATGGTGGTTCTGGATCATTCGTACAAGAAGTACGCCCTTTGACCCTGACCATAAAAGGTTGAACTTGGCTCTTAGCAGGAATATTTATTGATTCCTCAGATGAAGCTTGAGTTCTTCCTTTAACCTTGATTATCAAAGGTTGATCATTGACAGATTGGGATTGGATTCGTCCCTTGACTATGATCTTCAAAGGTTGCTCTTCTGGCGGATCTTCATTAACAGACTGATCCTCAATAGATGATTGATCTTCAACCATGTCTGATATCTCTTTTACATGCTCTTGTTTATAAAGCCTTGAATCAGAGAAATAGGCTTCGACACCCTAGAAAGGATTGATATCAGCAAACTCAGTCTTCACAACTCCTTGGGAATCCACATATTTGAAGCATTGGTGGAGAGTTGAAGCACGATATTATGTTCATGAATCCACGGTCTCCCCAAAAGGATATTATAGGAGACGTCTGAGTTGATAACATAGAAAGTTACAATGGTTCGAAGATCACCAATCTGAATCTGCAGACGAATCTTCCCCAGTGGTTTGCTCTTGCCAGAGTTAAAACCGACTATCGTAGTACTAGTGTAAGTTAGATCACTAGTAGGAATCCTCAGGGGTCTTAGCATGCTCTGAAGAATTATGCTAATTGAGGACCCAGGATCAATGTAAATCCTGTCAATTTTAGTGGATCCAATATACCCAGTGTAGCACAGAGGCCTATCATGCTTGTTATGCTTCAACAGCATATCCTCTTGTGTAAAGGTGATGCTGGGAATTTCTTCCATCACACTATGACATTGCGGACATGACACTGGTGTATTATCAGGACTCTTGAGTTGAGCCAAGTATGAATCTGCTTGAAGTAAAGCTTCACTCAAAGTCTCTCTGCTTTCTCTAGAAAGGCGAAGCAGCTCAAATATAGATAGTCTAGCCGGAGTATTGGCTAACTGAGCTAGAATATCAAACTTGTAGGGTTTCATCACCACCCCCTGACTGGAAGCAGACTTCAATGGGACGTCAAAGCGTACTGCTTTCTGTTTCTCCTTTTCAACCACAGAGGGTTTAGCAGGAACAGGAGAAGGTTGAGTTGGTAGTGTTTCCACTACGTCTTCTACTTCTTTCGAGGATCCCTCATAATCTTTGTGGTACTCTTTCCCAGATCTTGTACCAGTAAAAGTTTCTTCTTCAGACTCAGGAGAAGGAAGTACCATATTACAGGATTTAGTCTTCCTTTCCTTAACCTTTTTCTTGTGAGGGTTATTATGAGGAACTTCAGAATCCAATCCAACAGTGGAGTTTTGATTTTGAATTTGTAAAGGAAGTTGTATTCCTTTATCATAATTCAAACCTTCTGCCTTTTGAAAGTCATAACCCATCTTCTTCATGAGAAGGACAGATTGCTGACTGTACAAGTGAGTAGGCAGCGGACTTTTGATCGGTGTTTCAACAGAAGAGGAAGAAGAAGGAACTTCTGTAACTACAAGAGAATGAAGCATAGATGTCTCTGCAGCTACGGGAGAGGAAGGATTCGGGATACGAGGAAAAATCCCTGTAGGAGCTTTTTCATAAGCAGCAAAGACTTGCTGTGCCCGGTATAAAGGAACACTATTCATGGCTAGCTACTGCTGATGAGTAAGCTTGATCTTGGTAGGAGGAGCTA
The DNA here is from genome assembly GCA_029216955.1 of Iris pallida. Taxonomy (NCBI): domain Eukaryota; kingdom Viridiplantae; phylum Streptophyta; class Magnoliopsida; order Asparagales; family Iridaceae; genus Iris; species Iris pallida. The sequence goes on from JANAVB010022800.1 coordinate 10,376,373, forward strand.
GACTTGGAGGACAGATGTTCAATCCTCTCAGTCTATCTTCTAAAGGAAGATGATCCAAGTCATCAAGATCTGGAATAACATAAGAAATCATGTTGCAGGTTTTGACTTGCTTACCTTTCTTGGATTTTGAAGTTTTACCTTCATTTTCCAACTCAGGTACTAAGTCATGGTGCACCCACATAATTTTACCATTCTTTAGTGTGAGCGGCAGCAATCCTGTATTTTCTTCTCTAGCAGGCGGGATATTCACGATCTTTATTGTCGCCTTTGGGATTGGGACAATTCCATCTGGGACTTGCTGTGGAGGAAAATCTTCGAACTGAAGAGAAACCATATTGGTTGTAACCGTATGGTCATCATTAGTTAAAGCGATAGCACCACCATTTATCAGCTCTTGGATCTTCTTTTTCAAAACATAGTAAGCACTGGTAGGATGATTAATGTATCTATGATAGATACAATATTTGGGATTGTCAGTCAGATTCACCTCATTAGGCCTCTTGGGCTCCGGAATCTGAAGTTTGCCACTTTTCACCAGACATTAGAATATCCCTGGGATATCACTTTCGTCAAAAGAGTATTCTTCTTTTGGCCTGGAAGATTCTTAATTATTTGGCGTCGTTTTGTTCTTGGAAAGATTGACCATAAAAGTATCTTTTCATTTCACATTACGATTGCCAGAATTATTACCAGGATTACTTTTCTTTTCTTTATCTTCTGAAGCAAAAATCATCCCATACTCACGAGCCAACCTACCATTGGTCTCGGCAGAAACTGCTGCTATGATAAACAAAGCCCAATCTGTGAATTGAGAACCCGTGAAGACAGCAATGGATGGTCGTAGATTCATCTTGCATGTATCAATCAACGCTGAATCTGGCATACCAGAAGGCATCTTTAGAGTAGCATGTCGAAAACGTTCGATGAACGTCTGAGTATCTTCTTTCTCCTTTTGTTTGATTTCTATCAAGGAGGACATGTTCATGTCCATACCTCCTTCATAGAAGCGGGAGAGAAACATTGCCTTGAATTCGTCAAAAGACGAAATAGAATTATCGGGTAACCTATGATACCAATCATAAGCTGAACCCGTCAAGCACCCGATGAACACTCGAGTGTGAAGAGCATCATTTTTTCGCAAATGTACAGTCATAATATCAAAGTAATTGATATACTGACTGGGAGATGCTTTTCCATCGAATAAAACCATAGATTGTGGCTTGAACTTCGGTAGAAAGGGTACATTATTCCAATGAGGAGGATAAGGTTGCTTAATCCCTAACCACTGGAGCTGATCATTGTGCTTCAAAACTTCAAACTGTGCTTTGAGCACACGTACTGCTTGAATGGCTTCACTGGTTTGAGGAAGCACATTTGATTGAATGGTTGTTGGATGTACCATAACCCCTACTGGAGGTGGTACATCTTCAGGAATGATGGGATCTGAAGATGCAGAATTTTGATTAACATCAGGTTCTGGATTATTTAAAGGTATTTCAGCGCCTTGACTATCTTGAGTTTGTGCTGCTACTGGTATCGATGTTATTACTGCCGGCTGTGCAGTTTGCTGAGTCAATATTATCTGATGTATGCTTTACATCATGTTAAGCATGTCTTTCAGTGATTGCTCCACGGCAGTGAGACGTTGTTCCGTATTAGCAGATGACGTCTCTGGTTCATCTCCAATAGCATAGGATTCAACCTCTCTTGAAGATATAGAGGGATTAGTATAGAAGTATGAATCCATACTATCAGTTTCAGACTCAAAAGATTGAGTACCCCCAGCTTCTGAATCAGAAAGTCTGCAATTGTCTTTGTCTTCTTGATCGAGTATTCTGATATACTCCCTCAAAGGAATCAAGAAGTCTGTTAAACTGTTGTTGACCTGGAGTTTGAGACATATTCCGTCTCGGACGTCGTCCTTTGTTTGTATGAGATTCCATGTTGACTGACACATATGACAGCTCATGTTCTTGGTCTTCAACTTGATGTTGAGGTGAATTAAAACTTAATCGATCAAAAACTGACCGTTTTGAAGCCGAACAACAACAGTTGATCACAACCTGGTGATATTCACAATGATATTTTTCTTAGGGGAATGTCACCGAAGATTGTCTGTTCTTACGCTTTTCTATTAGCAATTCACGTAAATCAGAAGGAGTAGAGGGAGTATTCTTCTTTATTACATTTGGGGCAGAGAAATGTTTAGTCCCTCGTGTATAAAGAAGATTACTGGCTGCATTCGCAGAACCAAACTGTACATTTTTACACGTTTGGAGTTGTATGCGTAAATCTTGAGATTTTTTAGCACGAAGGACTCCGTTTTTATTGCGTGTAATTTGTAAGTTTGGTACTTTGCGTAAAGCAGTATAAGAAGGTTGTTGATGTAGGACTGAAGCTTTACCAACAACATTTTTACGCTGTATGCATTTAGGTACATTCACATTAGATGTGCAAACATCGCTGCGAATTTTATCTACACTGTCACAGACAGGAGACTTACCTTTACGCGTAAAGCGTAAAAATTAATTATCTACCACGTCACAGACGGAAGATTTTCCTTTACGTGAAGAGCGTAATTTGTGCGTGTCTACCACGTCACAGACGGGAGACTTATTCTTACATTCAGAAGCATTAGAGTCTGCCACATTACAAATGGAAGACTCATTCTTATGCTTGGAGCGTAAAACTTGGTTTTTACCCACTGGGCGTAAAACCTGATTATCTTCACCGTGACAGACGGGAGATAAATTGCCACACTTAGAGTGCGACGCTGAAGTAAGGACTGTCTCGTTACGAACGGGAGCCCCTACGACAGGAGTGGGAAGAATTCCCTTGTCATCAGAAGCAACAGAGAGATCAGAAGCTACTTTGGATTTAGGAATCCAAACTTCTCGTGTTTTGCGAGACTTTTGAACATTGGAGCAGCGAGAACCACCCCAGTTCGGAGCATTTCTTTATAGGCAGTCTGGTCGAAGTGCACAACCAGAGTCTTCTTGGTCGAACCGACCAAAACATCATCGTATTGAGCAATTGCCTCCTCGTCAGAGGAGAAGGTCGTCCCAAGCAGAGTCGCCATTTTGTTTCACTTAACAAAATGCCAGGAAAAATTGGCTTTTGAAAATAAAACGAAAAAAAGTACAAGAAGTACAAATTTGATTCTGGGAAAGTATTGCTATGGAAGTCTGATCTGTAAATGATCACTTTGTTCCTTGGACCATACGATGATGATGAAGATCACTGCTTGAAGTTGAACAACTGGAAGAACTAAGTCACCAGAAAGGTATCGACGCACTTGGGCACTGATGGCGCGGCCGAATGTTATCCTGCTTTGCTTCACTCTGTTCTGAAAGAAAGGTTGAAGAAGAATGATCTAGAGAATCAAAGTTTCTGGGCTCTGATCTCTGTATTCTCTCCTGTCTCTGTCCTCCCCTCTTATGTGAGAAAAATAAGTCTATTTATAGACTTGGGCACTTGTGCGTAAAAACTCAGCAAAAGTTCCGTCTTTACGCTAACAACTGCCCCCCATGACCAAAGTCATTCTATGCATATATTGACACATGTCCCATCATTTCAGAAAGAAAAGGATACACGTACACACGTTCTTCGAGATGCGTGGCATGAAAGCCATGTAGGCAAACCACGTTCCAAACTGGTCAGAGAGAATAGGGCGTAAAATAATCCTAATGTACTCTGAGCGTAAAGCAGTAGAATAGGCGTAAAATGGCCCTGACATGGACTTCCCGCGTAAAGTGGTTATTAAATAACCTTGAGCGTAAAGTAGCCCAAATAAACTTTATGCACACATCGACTTTTGAGCGTAAGAACTCGTATAGTCTCCATGCGTAAAAGAAGCCATACTGTGAGCGTACAAATAACTCAGTCCACATACTAAACGTCAACATTGGTCTCTGTATAAAACAAATCCCTTCGAATTCTGTGATATATGCCATCATTAATATCTTCATGTCAGAGTTTGCATTAAATGCAAGACTTGACAGCTTTGTCCAGCGTAAAGTAGTTAGCCTGTCTTAGGCGTAAAACCATGGGTGTAGACCCGAGCGTAAAATGATCAGCCTGCTTTAGGCGTAAAGTGATTAGCCTTTCCTTGGCGTTAAATAGATCATTATGAGTGGAATGCTCTATCTCTTTGAATCACTCTGTGAAGCACTTTTTACGCTCCTACAATATATATATATATATATATATATATATATATATATATATATATATATATATATATATATATATATATATATGATTCCTAACTTTTGATATTTATTTGGTTTATACCTTTCATGCAGTTGGGTTGTTGAGAGAATTTTTTTATTAATGTCTTGCTCATGATTAAGTATGGATTTTTTTTTAGAATCACATCGTTTTATGCTTTATCTTGATTTTAAATTTGTATCATTTTAGTGCACTTTTTTCTAGTCTATATATTTTATATTTTACTGTAGTGCACTATGAAAGCTTTTTGAAAAATGTGTTTCTTGCTATCTTTAGCTTTTAAGCTTTCTTGATCTTAATAATCTTTCATTGCTCATTCCTTGGATTTATGCTTCTTTTTAAATTATTATTGTCCAATAATTTTCTTTTATAGCACATAAATATTCTTAAAATTTATATTTCTTATTTCTTATGTCTTTAGCTACTATGGTTTGAGCTTTTGTGTTGATATTTTTCATTTCTAGATAATACACTTATTTTATAATGGCTATAATATTTTGCATTATCTAGATAGATCTATTATTTTATTATTTTGGATTAATCTCAATACTTGGCAAAGATATTTATTTTATTGTATTTTCATGAATCCTTTTTGGCCTATATATGATAAGAGTCTAATTCATTTATTTGTTATCTTACGATCTTATCCTTGCTTAGTAAAGGGCCTATAAGTCATTTTGATCATTCAAGATGTATTACCCTTATTGTGAACTCTATGCTTAAGCAAGTATCTTTAGTGTTAGTGACTTAAGATTTAATGAGCACATTTATCTTGTTAATGCCTACCTCATTAATCTTATTTAGTTATGTAGCTTGCTTATTTATGATAAATTGTTAAGCTATATAACTTTGGTTCACTTCACTCATCTAGCTATTGTTTCTCATTTCAATCTATATATGATAAGCTAGTTTACAAAAATAAGATCTGTATTATGCCTTAATGTGATTGTAATCTATTTTAGATACATATGTTTGTTCTCTAAATTATTTTGACAAATATTTGATTTAATTTTGTTTTTTTTTGAGGGATGTGATTCACTTATTTAATCTTCTTTCATACTAGTCATTAGTAAGCATCTCTTAAACTTCTCTCATTTTTGTATCATAATTTTATCGTATTATCATTTATATCTCTCTTAGATTAAATTTGTATTCTCTTAAAAAAAGATTGCTCCTTCCTATATTTTTCATGGATTTATGACTTTTCATTACAAATATGGATTTTGGATTTTCTCTTGATGAGATTTATTGTTTGATCATATTTATTCATTTGTTTACTTTATGAATGATCCTAATGATTGATGTCATGCCCTGATTTGATAAATCGTTCGTCCCCATTCCCATTATGCCGAATCGATTATCCTCGCTAAGGCGTGATATCGTACGAGTCTGGAGTTGCACTCGTACAAGGGAAGAACATTACATTTGATTATTTATTTGAATAAATCAAGTTGAAACTTCACAAATCTTAGAGTAATTGAACACGCAATATAGGAAGATAGAAATATGCTTTTTCATTGATAGCTTGTAATGAAGTGCAAGTCATATTACATTGGATATGCCGCTGCGGCTACATTGATTGAAACAAAAGAAATATACTCGACAAGCTGCCTAAACTAACACTTGACGTTCCATGCATTCACCCTTTTATACATTGAAAGCCTTTGATGAATTGGCTTCAAAATACTTCAGAATAGGAAGAGCTTCAAAACGCCTCTCCGAACTTCAGCTTTGACTTAGCGACGTGCACCCCCATAGTCCTCGTCACCTGTGAGATTAGGGATTAGTACACTTGGAAATTCACTAGTGCGCGGGACGAACCCACTCGTCTAAACCGAATCTGGTTTTCTAAAGTAGGCATGCATTGGAGTTCTTTCTATTTAGAATTAAATAAATTCAGTTCATATTGATAGCCTTCCATTTGAAACAGTAAAGCAGACAGAAATCATAGCAGTTTATCTCATTCTTACCACAGTCGTGCTCGTCCCTGCATAAAACAGATATTATAATTTCTACCTGCATAAGATAATAGGTGAGCATGCTATCTTAATGCGGTCATCAATGTTAATCACCACGAGGGACTATTTATCATGGCATTACGACACACCCTATCAGACTAGGTTGCAAGCCTAGCCGGAGGTCCCGTAATGCCATGTGCCAAGCACAAAATCTTAAATTCCCCCTAGGTCGATTCGGTTATGATGCCCCAGATACCGTTTAGAGGAAACCCTTGTGCACAAGTTGTCCATGACCATGCAAATGTGAGAACAATTTAACATATGAAACGGATTGCATAGCGTGGATAATATTAAGCAGCATTATCATTTTTTTAACTCATACAACTAAGTCATTTTCCCCAAAGCCGTACCTCCAATTTAGGGTCTCGTAGGCACAAAATTCTCCGAGGCACCATATGCCGCAGCCAACGTTTCATCATTTTATTTTGCAGATCATGGAATAGTCTATCTCTTTTCTAGAACCTTATCTTTTCTCGTTTTGGTGCGAAACTTATATTTCTAGAGTAAATTACTCTAAATCGATACATTTCTTCCGAGTTCTTCATCTTAGTGGACTGGCATGCATTTAACTTGGCATCGTCGATTTGAATAAGTTTAAGACAAAGAATTTTGTTTACGGGACAGAGTAGAAAAGAAGGGGTGAACCACCCACCATGTATTTGATCGTGCCGTGGGTCGAAGCGCTTCGCAACGTTCAAGATTCAATTACGTGAGCTCCTGCAATGGCACCAACACTTAGTCAGAATTTCTTCTTTAATCATTCGTTTCAAAATTCGTAGAATGCATTCAGAAAATGACGCAAAAATACATTTATCAAAACCAAGCGGCAAAAACTCCAAAAAAACCATACAGCAGTCTGGTCCTGTCGAAGTGACTCTTATGTAAAGCTCACACTCCGAGACGCAGCTGGATGCAACTAGGACTTATTCTAACAGAAGTCGTTCTATTAGTTGGATCGATTTTCATAACATTCGTCCAAATCGATTTGTTTGATGCCGCAAGGCATTATCGAATACCAAGATCAGCAATCGAGTTAGAAGGCCATCTAAGTTCCCGACCGATCGGACTCGGTACAAGCATATTACGAAGTCTGCCGCCTATCGGAAGTGGGGCACTACATAATATACCACTAAAAAAAGTTTCGTCCCAAAACTTAAGAACAAGGGTCTGACCTTAAACTAGACGAACAACAAAGGGTACTTCTTCTTCATTTCTGTCTCCATTTTCTAAGTCGACTCTTCAACTGAATGGTTCCGCCAAAGAACACGGACCAAGGACATCGACCGATTTAATAATACCTTCTCCTTACGGTCCAAAATTTGAATAGTCTCCTCTGAGTAAGATAAGTCAGCACGTAACTCCAATTGATCGAAGATAACCACGTGACTTAGATCATGTACATATTTTTGAAGTTGTAAAATGTGGAAAACATCGTGCACTTTAGCCAAGACAGGAGGTAGTGCAATCCGATAAGCAACAATTGCGACTCGCTCGAGGATCTCGAAAAGGCCTCCAAATCTCGGGCTCAGTTTGCCTTTAACATTGAACTGCATTATGCCACGCATGGGCATTACTTTCATAAACATATGGTCCCTGACCAGAAATTCTAGTGGTCGTCGATGAAGATCTTCGTAGCTCTTTTGTCGACTTTGTGTGATGTAAAGTCTGTCGTAAATCTAGCGAACCTTTTCGACGGCCTGCTCCACCAATTCTGGTCCGAGCACTTGTTGCTCTCCGACTACGTCCCAACATATTGAAGAACGACACCTCCTTCCATAGAGCGCTTCATACAGAGCCATCTGAATGCTCGACTGATAGATATTGTTATACGCAAACTCTGCAAGTGGCAAATGCATATCCTAACTAGTCTTTAGATCGATCGCACACAAACGCAACATATCCTCTAAGATTTGATTCACCCTCTCCGTCTGACCTTCTATCTGGGGGTGGTATGAAGTACTAAAATTTAGTTTGGTCTCCATCGTCGCTTGCAGGCCCGTCCAGAAATGTGATAGGAATCACCCGTCTCTGTCCGAAATTAATATGGTCGGTACCCCATGCAGTCGAACAATCTTCTCGATATAGATTTGTGCTAACCGATCAACGTTTCATGCTACTTTAATTACGATGAAGTGAGCCAACTTGGTCAATCTATCAACAATGAACCAAATCACATCATTCCTCCGCGATGTCTTCGGAAATCCCACGATGAAATCCATCGAGATATTGTCCTACTTCTACTTAGAAATGGCGAGGTTCTACAGCTCTCCGCCTGGCCTTTGGTGTTCTGCCTTCACTTACTGACACGTCATACACTGCGACATGAAAGTAGCCACGTCCTTCTTCATGCCGTGCCACTAAAAGTTTGTGCGCAAGTCCTTGTACAACTTGGTGCTCCCAGGATGTAATGAGTACTTCGTATAATGTGCCTCTGTCAGAATTTCTTTTCTGAGCTTGGCAGTTTCAGGAATACAGAGCCTTCCTTTTAGTCGCATTGTTCCGTCTCCGTCTTCCGCAAAGTCAGTCACCCTTCCTGTTGAAATCAGCTCGCGCATCTTCTTCAGAAATGAATCGTCTTTCTGTGCGGCCTTTATTTTGCTAAGCAGGCTCGACCCAAGCTTCAACTGAGCTACGTACAGATGTCGATACTCAATTCCGAGTTCGATATCCATCGCTTCAAGTTCTTGCCGTATCTCATTATTTAGGGCCGGTGATCCTATAAACATTCTGCTCAGCACGTCGGCTATGACATTCCCTTTGCCTGGCATATACTCGACCGTTAGCTCGTAATCTTTTATGAGTTCGAGCCAACTTCGCTGTCGTAAGTTGATTTCTCATTGCATAAACAAGTACTTGAGGCTTTTATGATCTGTGTAGATTCTGCAAGTCACACCATAGAGGTAGTGCCACTAGAGTTTCAATGCAAACACGATTGCCGCCAATTCTAGGTCATGCGTCAGATAGTTTTTCTCGTGCTGCTTCAACTACCGTAAAGCATAGGAGATGACTTTATCCTTATGTATGAGTACGCACCCGAGGCCAGTTTCTGATGCGTCGCTGAATATCTGAAAGCCTTCTGGACCATCTGGAAGTGCAAGGATTGGAGCTGAGATGAGCCGTTGCTTCAACTCTTGAAAGCTGGATTCACAGTCGTCACTCCATTTGAATATGACTCCCTTCTGGGTGAGGTGAGTCAGAGGCGATGCTAGTTTTGAAAAGCTAGGCATAAATCTTCGGTAGTAGCCTGCTAAGCCTAGGAAACTTCGAATGTCGCTAACCGAGGTAGGTCATTTCTAATCTACCACTGCTTCAATTTTCTTTGGGTCAACCGCGACACCTTCGGCAGAGATTACATGTCCGAGGAATGTCACGCTACTCATCCAGAACTCGCATTTACTATGCTTGGCCTATAATTTGTTTTTACACAGAGTCTGCAGTATCGTCTTCAAGTGCTCTGTGTGCTCTTCTCGATTCTTCGAGTAGATAGGGATATCGTCGATGAACACAACTACAAATTTATCGATTTAGGGTCAGAAGAATCGGTTCATCAGATCTATAAAAGCGGCTGGGGCATTCGTCAAACCGAACGGCATGACTAGGAATTCATAATGACCATATCGAGTACGGAAGGCAGACTTCGATACGTCATCGAACTTGATCTTCAACTGATGGTAGCCTGAACGAAGATCGTTTTTTTAAAATATTGACGTGCCTTGCAGTTGGTCAAATAAGTCATCAATTTGTGGTAATGGATACTTGTTCCGCACGGTCGCCTTATTGAGTTCGTGATAATCGATGCATAGCTGCATCGATCCATCCTTCTTTTTCACAAACAACACGGGAGCCACGGAGAGACGCTAGGGCGAATAAATCTGCGGTCTAGCAACTCTTGTAATTGCACCTTCAGCTCCTTCAGTTCTGCTAGAGCCATTCGGTAAGGTGCTTTTGATATCGCCCGTGTATCCGGGAAAGTGTCGATGTTGAATTCTATTTCTCGATCTGACGGCATTTCGGACATTTCGTCAAAAAAAATGTCGAGAAAATCTACCACAACATCAGTTTGCACTGTGTTTGTATTATCCTTCCTAGTATCTCGAACTGATGCCAAGTATCCCGTACAGCCGGAACGCAGCATTCGCCTCGTCAAAATTACCGATACTACCATGGCCGTCTTCGAGACCGTACCGTATGAATATGAGAACTCTGTCTCGCAGAAAGACGAAACAAAACTCTCTTCTCCACGCACTCGATTGTTGCATGACAAGCGCCCAACCAATCCATGTCCAAGATTATGTCGTACTCTTTGATGTTTTGTACGACGGCTTCCAAGGATAGATTTTTCTCCCGATACAAATATGGTCGTCCCTACAAATAAAGTTTGCAGGCATGTCAACTCCCGATGGAGTTCTAACACTAATGTTCATATCTAGTGATTGCATGGCTATTTTATTTTCTTTAGCAGAATCAGCAGATATAAAACTATGCATCGCACCTGAATCGAATAGTATTCAAACAAGTATATTTTTATAGAGTAATATACCTGTTAAAATAGTATCGTACTCAAATGCCTCATTCCGAGTTAAGGCATACACTCGTCCTTGCGCTCCATGGCGTTGGTTCTGCGGGTTCACCGGTACCGCATTTGCGTCTCGTAGTAGAGGCGCTCTATTCTGATTTGGAACATTGTTTCTGTATGGATTCAGAACGTTTCTTGGTAGGTTTGTTCCCCCATGGAGACAATCATAATACTTGTGACCTATCTTACCACATCTTAAGCATTCAGACACCATGCATTGGAATGTCTAATGTCCATTTTTGTCGTACTTGTTGTACCGTACTCCGTTATAGAAGCCTCAATTTTTAAATATGTTTGGAAGCTTCTGCATTCCAGACCCTCCAGGGTCGTTAGGTCATTTATTAAAATTGTTGCGGATGATTGGCACGACTCCTTGAGACATACGGCCAAAGATCCGATTGCTAGCAAGTATGGCTTCATAGGATTCACGATAAGTTTGGCATCGATAATTCATGACGTCCCTACGCAATTTGTCGTTCAGGCCTTGTTGAAGACGCTCATACCTTTCTTCTTTGTTGGGCAGGAAGGCGCTGACAAATTTTGCAAGTTTTGAGAAGCTTGCATCATAATCTTCAACGGACATATTCCTTGTCTCAACATGATAAACTCGTCTCCCTTCTGTCGACGGACGACGCGAGGAACATACTGTTCAAAAAAAGCTTCCTTGAACATTTCCTAGGAAATCTTGGTGTTGGGGTCGGTTTTGTAGATCTCTTGTTTCTTAGCCGCCCACCAATCATAGGCCCTCAATTGCAGCTGTAGCGTAACATATGCTACCCTCGGGGACCCTTCGATGAAGAGGAGATTAAATAAGTCCTCAATCTTTGTGAGCCATCCCACGATCACATTAGGCTATGCTCGTCCATTGAACTTCGGCGGGTCCATCTTGCGGAACCCCATTGCTTTGAAAAAGGAAGAAGAATTCATCGTTTGTGGTTAAACTTCTTCTTCGACTTCCTTCGGAACGTCTTCCATCTCTTCGGATGCCACGACCGTTGCTTTGGTGTTGCCCACCATATTGCTTATGATCTACGTTAGGTCGTCCATTTGCTTCTATTGCACATCAAATTGGGCTTTAATTTGTATCTGAAGCTGTTGCGGCTGCAGCTCCATCAACTGTAGCATTTTTCCATTGTAGTCTTGCTAGGGCTAGTGCCCTTCGAACTCGACGAACTATTCACAACGTTGGTTGTTGTGTCGGGATTATTTTTATTTCTCTTAGTCATTCCTACAAAACAAAGTAAACCCGTTAGTATTTTCAAAAATATCTACGGGCTTACCTGTATAGAACTTTTATTTCACACAGCATGTCGACAAGCATTCAATTGAGCAATCGCAACGAACATTCCAAAATGAATCTTTTTTAAAATTTTGAGGAAACATAATTGTGCTCTGATCCCAATTTGTCATGCCCCGATTCGCAAACCATTCGTCCCCATTCCCATTATGCTGAATCGATCGTCCTTGCTAAGGCGTGATGTCGTACGAGTCTGGATTTGCACTCGTACAAGTCAAAAACATTACATTTGATCACTTATTTGAATACATCAAGTTGAAACTTCACAAATCTCAGAGTAATTGAACATGCAGTATAGAAAGATAGAAATTTGTTTTTTTATTGATATCTTGTAATAAAGTGCAAGTCATATTACATTGGATATGTCGTTGCGGCTACATTAATTGAAACAAAAGAAATATACTTGACAAGCTGTCTGAACTAACACTTGTCGTTCCATACATTCAACCTTTTATACATTGAAAGCCTTCGATGAATTGGCTTCAAAATACTTCAGAATAGGAAGAGTTTTAAAACGCCTATCCAAACTTCAGCTTTGGCTTAGCGATGTGCACCCCCAGAGTCCTCGTCAACTATGGGATTAGGGATTAGTACACTTGAAAATGCACTTGTGAGCGGGACGAACCCACTCATCTAAATCGACTCTAATTTGTTAATGTAGGCATCGATTGGAGTTTTCTTTCTATTTAGAATTAAATGAATTCAGTTTATATTGATAGCCTTCCATTTGAAACAGTAAAGCAGACAGAAATCATAGCAGACAAATCATATATGAAAAGTTAGCACGATTGGATGATAGCGTGCACGAAAATGATTCAAATATTTGAGAATGACTCTAAGGATTTGAATAGTGGTTGCTCGATAATTGAGTTAACATAGAACGGTGCGACTTGAGGAAATGTGTTACTCGATGACTTAAGATAGATGAATGAACATACATGATTTTAGGTTGAACGAATTAATCATGTAACTAGTTCGAGGGATTTTGATCTTGAATGTCGAGGAGATTATCCAGTTCAGACGATAGCATCGGTTATACGACGCAGAATTCATTACAAATAAAGATCGTCAGGTTACGTATATCATCGATGGCATTGAGGCGTATCAAAGATCGATATGCGATAACTCGGAGGTACTCTGATTCGAGGAATGATGATCGTGTAAAGTGTTATTGTTTTGATGGATGCTATACTTGGGATTTTGATTGGAATGAATGCTTGGATGAAAATGATCGTATCTTGATTGCTTCGAAGATAACTACAACGTCGACGATCCTGTCTTGCGTGAGCGCAACTCCAACCTCGCACATGTGTCACATCAAATTTGGGGTGATCGTTCCGCGTGAGCGCTAACATGGTAATTCATGTCGCGGGAATGATCGAACTCGAAAGATTAGCGTGTGGCAATTTGGATTGCTTTGACTTGTGGTTTGATGCGAAGGTAAATTCGAGGATTGGTCGGACTTGTGAATGACAACTGAGTAAACTTGAGGATTGAGTAGTCCAATCTGTGTATCGTGAATGCATTAGTCTAGACTCAAGCAAGAGTTGTGCCCCGATAAGAACGATTATCCTAGGGGAATGCATGGTGATTTCATGTCCCACGTGGATGATCGAACTTGCGTAATATTGGAACATGACATATTATTGAGCTAGGTGACCTTGTGAACGATTACGTGAATTGCGATAAACGACTTAGGGAATATGAAATAAAAATTATGGTTTAGTAACACATCGTGTCGTAGCAAGTTTGACTCAAGAATGATGGATAAGTGGATTATATCAAACGTGTTCAAAAGAGATAGACTACGTGAATGGCTTGTTGGACAAACGATATTGATATGCAGAGGAATTGGTAGGGTAAACTTATGATAGGATGGCTTTGCAGAATGACTCGGACCCCTTGGACTAAGAGTTGCAAGTACGAATAGGAGAAATACATGCTCGATGTTTAAAAATCTGAGTGATGTGAGCTTGGGTAGAAAATCCCATATTATCAACTTTGGTTTAACTTTAACCCAAGGATTAGGGTCAGTGTTGGAATTATTGTTGGGGAACTATGATTCCAATCTTGATATTGACTTTAGCCTTGAGAGATGGCCTAGCGGTTAGACGATACGTCCATATTTGGAGAGATAACATTAGCATGATTGATTTGGAGGATTGACAGGATTGGGGAATGGTATGGATGGATAGAATGATTCAACTAGAGGAAAACCCCACTCACGAGGTTCGGTTGAAATACATGTATTTTAGGGACACCTGAATATGTGCACGATCTGACTCGAGTGAGAATAACGAATTCTCTGTCACGAGGCTTGGACTAAATGCATGTATTTTGGGGACGCCTGGAATATGTGTACGATCCAACCAAATAATACGTTGAATTCAAATGAGACAAAAGGAACGGAAGGGTATCGAGGATTTAGGAATTGCGTCTCAAGTAAAAGATTGATAGTAGTGCGATCATTAGTTTGTAAATGAAATTGAATATTGATTGAGGGGAAGTATGTGCGAGAGTCACTAGATGATGAGTCAAATTATAAGTCAATAAGTGTACTCAGTTAGTTTTGAGGACAAAACTTTTTCTGAGTGGTGTAAAATGTAATGCCTCATCTCACTAAGTTAATCGGAGGAATCAAAATGCCGATGACATTCAGACTTAGCCATGCAGCGGCTGCTCGAAGACCTGCTCAATCGAGGCAAATCCTCGCTCAGGTGGGTGGCTTCAGTGAACTTTCCTCGGCTTAGCCTTCGTACCAATAAAATGAAAGTTTTCAACTGCACAAGTAGGCTTGATAATAAAAGAGACGCATCCACATAGCTAAGGGAATAATCCTAACTTGGGTCGATTGAGTTAGAACATGGAAAACGTCCCACGGTCGGCTTAGAAATCCTCGCTCAAAGTTGGTTAAGGCATCATGAGTTGTGAGGCACGACCACGGTGTTATGACACGAGCATAGGTGAAAGACTAAGTGGGGAGGCACTGCTTCGATTATACTGAAGCACGAATAGAGTATAGCATGACCATGTCGTTACGTCGCTAAGTATAGGCCAAAAGGAAAGCTCGAGTTGGTGCGTTGATGTTGCAAGTACGAGAATGGTCTAAGTCACAATGATATGTAAGTTATCGGTACGATAGCACGATGATGGTCCAGAGACACAAATGGGCCAGGCGTCTATGTCCTAAAATCGACCATAAGGCAAGAATTGAAAGACAATCATAAAAGGCTTAAGTCGTACAAAGTAAATAAACGTAGTTTTGTATGGGTAGACGAGGAGCTCACTCCACCAGTATAGTTGAGTACTGACACCCACACAGTTTTGATATACAGGCACAGGTAGAAGTTCGTTGGCACGGAGCTCGCATGGATGCGTCGAGGCACGGAGTTCCTTGGCATTTCGAGACATGCGGCTGCATGGACTCAGAACTTATGCAAGACATAATGTATGGACATCGCCTATCCGAAGCTTCCGCTGAACTACTCAAATTATATTGAGAGATGAGAGAGAGTTGAGTGACTTATAATTGTGAGAAGAGTGAGCTTGAGTGGTTGTAATCTTGGCCTTGCGCCATATTGTAATATTTATTTCAATATCAATAAAGAGCATTTTGAATGACTTGTGTTTTGCTTTAAATTTCTGCTGATGTTATTCAATATTTCTGCTTGGGACTTTTGTGCAACGATCCCGTCGCAAGCCGCTGTAATCAACCGTTATGGAACATGCCTTGCATGAGCGCAATGTACGCTCATGCGGCATCACGCCTTAGTGAGGACGATCGGTCCTATGGGACTGGGGAGTGAAGAGACAAAAATTCCAAAAAAAACCATATAGCAGTCCGCTCCCGTCGAAGGGACTCTTATATAAAGCTTACTCATCGAGACAAAGCCTGCTGCATCTAGGACTTATTCCAATAGAATCCGTTCCATTAGTTGGATCGATTCTCGTAACATTCATCCAAATCGATTTGTTTGATGCCACAAGGCGTTATCGAATACCAAGGTCAGCGATCGAGTCAGATGGCCATCTAAGTTTTTGACCGATCTGACTCGGCATAAGCATATTATAAAGTCCACCGCCTATCGGAAGCGGGGCACTACAATTGAGTAGTCCTATATTATCAAACTATGTGATTATCAAGTTAATATTTTTACTCTACTTCGACTACTCATGGATTATCACATATCGCCTTTGCTATTTGAACTTCATTGGTTTTTTATTTAGTGTAACAAGGTTGTGTTATTACCCGTTGATGGATACATATGTGGTAAAACATACTCAGTCCATAAAAAGTAATAAATTGGTTAATTCTTTCTTAATTAAATAATCATGGACATGATATTTGAATTTTATTTTTATTTTATTTTTTGAGTTATATTTTAACTTTCATCATGATTGCTTTAATTGACTTTATTCCTTTTCGTGACGACATTTTTCTCAAAAGGTAACATACATTGATCTATCATATTCAAATATGATATTCTTCTATATAGGTTAATGTATGTCATCTTTTGATTATATGTGCTTAATTGTAATATACTTTTGATTTTTCATATTTAGTGTCTATCAATTGGATATCTCTTTTTGACTAAAGATGATATTATTCGTCTTTTGATAATTTTGTAGCCTTATATACATTGAACAAGGGAGAGAAATCCATAGTCGATTTATCCCTAGATCTTGCAGTTATCTATTTTATGCTATAGGTGCTTTGGAACTAGATACGCATATTTTGAGGGAGAGAAAATTAATTGGTTCAATTCATTTATATCCTTTAATATGTCGTATACATAGTTCATCATAGATCCATATTTTCTTCAATTTCCTATCTTATTGATTGAGGTCATGATATTTTTATTTTAAAGGATATTTTTATCTTGAAGGGTTCATGAGAGTGTATGCAATTGTCTTTATTATATGTCTCTCTCTCTTTTATATGCGTTAAATAGGCCATCTTGTTAATATTAACTTCAGTATCTTATCTTGATGACTATTGTGCTTTCATTGATTTGGTTTTTCTTGTATGCTTAATTGATTTGGCTTTCCTTGTTGAGTACTTACCTAAAATTTATAATTTTTATCAATATTGGTAATAATTTGAGGCGGAGCATTCAAGTCGACTGAATTTCTCTTTCTCAAGTATTTTTATCCTTTATCTTCATGTTTATCTAAAGGGTATTCATATAACATGAAAAGGTGATTGAGTTCAAATGCATGAACTTAGGTAAGCAAAAAGATTTTGCAAATAATGAGATTATTCTATATCAATTGCTCTATTTTATATTGATCTTTCTTTTATTTTGTTCCACTATTTATTTGTGGACAATTGTGACTATCATGGTTTCATTGATCAATGTTTCAAGTTTATATATATTTCAATTGATATCAAGTTTATATATTACAATACCTCAATTGGTATCTATTTTTATTGATATCTTTTTTTTGCAATTATCTAATCCTCATGGCTTTTAATTGAAATAATTTATTTCATATTTCTCTTCCAAAACTAGAGTAATATGTCATATCATATTGTGTTTTAGATTTTCTCATTGGATTTTAAGTTGGTAAACTATATGTTGATTATTTTTAAATTCTTTCAGTTTTACCAACTATATTGTGTTTTGACAAGTTACCTTTTTATTTGGTATTCTACATTGAGTATGTAGCTTTCTTAACTTGTCTTTACATACTTCTCCCATTGTTTTCAATAATATAACTTGATTATGATTGTCTATGCCTCCTCTTACGCTGAGTTATTAGCTTTAAATTGTTCTCATTTTATCTCTTAGTACGGGGGAGCCTATTTTTGATCATGTCAAAGGGGGAGAAGTAAGTTTAAGTAGCATGATATTAGTGATATATGCCTATGTCTGCTTATACATTAGTGATACATGCATTATTGTGTCCATACCAAACTTAACAGCTTTGCCATAATAAAAAGGGAGATATTGTTGGCCTAATGATTGATCATGTTTTTGAATATGGTTAACAATAAAGTTTAGCATTTTATTATCACTAATGCTCATGCTATCACTATAGTATTACACTTAAACTTAACAAGTCCTAATATGCATTAACTTGATCATACTTGCTACTTGTATATTGCTGTCACGACCCGCACCCTAGAGTAAGGGTACGAGACGTGGGTACGTCCAGCCTACGCCGTAGTGTCGGCGGTAGAACGCTGTCCTAGGTCACAACATCTAACAATGTAAATCTAGGCAGTTTATACTCCCCGAATGGGGGTGACATTGCAGAAAGTAAACTCAATCACAACTAAGGCAGGGAGATAAGATAGAAAGATAGATAATACTGCTGAAAAGAAAGGAAATCCATAAGTACATCCAGAGAGTCTAAGTATCTAAGATAGATACATATCCCGAGTATCAAATATATATATACAATCATC
The DNA here is from genome assembly GCA_029216955.1 of Iris pallida. Taxonomy (NCBI): domain Eukaryota; kingdom Viridiplantae; phylum Streptophyta; class Magnoliopsida; order Asparagales; family Iridaceae; genus Iris; species Iris pallida. The sequence goes on from JANAVB010022800.1 coordinate 10,394,906, forward strand.
CATAGAGTAATATAAATGAAAAACATCCTAGTATAGTGGTGTGTCATCTACTGCTAGTGGGGCCTGCTGCTGGTCCAGGTCCAACATCTCATCTAAGGTAGCACCGTAAAAGGTATCCACACCGGCCTCCTCCTCGTCCTCTGTAATATTTTCAACAGGTCCAGTCAGGACAGGAGCGAGCACAATATATCTCAACAGTTCATAGCAGGTTAGAAAATATAATCATACAGTAAAGTAAGATATAGGTACTGAAAAAAAGTACAGGATGTAAACAGAGAAAGATGTAATGGAAATATATACTGTAAATAGAGAACTATCAGTGGCTAGTGAGTCAGAGTACAATATAAACATGTGAATGGCATAGAAGATTCTGATGAGACACTAAGGAGGTGATCAGGTGAGATACTACTTGGATATTATTCACATGTCTACTTCTACTCCCCCGTACCCCCAATCAATACACATGGATCCAACTAGGTTATGTTATGATTCTATGCAAAGGCCCACAAGGGGTGATACATGGATGGCCCAAAAATGGGTGATTCTAGGAATGCCTATAAATGGGATGATTCAAGGAAGACTCTGTGATCATGAGAGTACATGTCACAAGTAATCAATGAACCATGAAGTATAGTGATACTCCATGTAAGTGAAACGCACAGAACATGTAGTATACGATGCTCCCTGAGGGGATAACATCTCAAGAAGGGATCTATATAGTACTAATCCGTGTGACCAACATGACAGTATCGAGTAAAGTAATTTAAAGCAGGAAAATATTTCTAAACAGGATATAAAATGATCAGAGAATGTACTCGCCTGATATCTAAGTGTCCAAGATGAAAATACTGTCCCAGGAGTGGTGTCTAGCTCCTATTTAGAACAGCACAAGTCACAACAAGTCCAGAATGGTAAAATGAAGTTCTACTATGCACTCTACATGAATTTAGGTCAAACTAGGCCAAAGTCAACTCTTGGTCAACTTTGGAAGTCAAACTAGGTCAACTATGGTCAAACTAGGTCTAACAAGTCTAAACTAGGTCAAACAAGTTATTATAGTTCCTAACAAGCCTACATTGGTCAATACACTACTATACTAGACTATACTATTCTATCTAGGTCTACCAAGCTATACAAGCCTAGACCAAGCCATCATACACATTACCTAGGCCTATACATGGAATCACATAATACATATATATATATATATATATATATATATATATATATATATATATATATATATATATATATATGTATACATATAGGTTATCTATATGTATACCAAACATACATAAATTATATATAAATCATAGTACACACACATACATATATTGATATTCACATATTATATATCCATAGTGTAACCTATACATTAGATACACATTTTACATATATATATACATTACATATATACATATACATACATTAGGAAGATAGGAATATAGAGAGTGAGTGTGTGTATGTGTGTGTCAAGAGGGTGTAGCTGTGTGACAGGAAATCATAGGGTGTGTGACTGAGTGAGTAAAATGGGACCTGTGTAGAGTGTGTAGGTATGTATCAATGTAGGATTCAGCTTTCAGAAAATAGAGAAGGGAACCCAATTCCCTGTGTATGTGTGTATTAGACATACAAACAATGTGTTCTCAAGGCAAGAGTTCTCAGATTTTGTGTGTGAGGCAAACCGTGTCAGTGTATTCTCAGGCTTTTAGCATATCACAGATTTTAATATAATCTCAGTGAGAAAAGAAAAGGAAATTAATTCATATCTCAGTTCAGATTATACAGTAATCAAACTCAGGTAGCATATCACAGATTTTAGAGAAAAATAGTCCAAACATTCCCTTCAATTTCAGTTCTCAACCCAATAGTATGCCATGAATTCTCAGAATTTAAACATCTAACTGAATCAACATGCTCTTAGTAAAAAGAAAAGGAAATCAGATTCAGTTTAGGTATTCTCAGGTTTACACATGACTGTTTGAAAACAGTCCAACATTTCATTCCCATTTCGAATCCAAAACACCACAATTTCAACCCAAAATTAGCATACATGTAGATAACTTATAGGAGAACCATATTAGGGACTTAAACATGTAATTTACAGTATTTAAACTAATCAAACTGAATGTCAAAATCTATATTAAAAACTGGAAAAATCAGTGAATATCACATGTATCAGATTTTTGGGATATTTGGAAATTGATGATTAAAAAACATGTTAGAATATACAATAATGGTTGGTAATGTAAATATAACTTGTGCACGTGTCTTAGGGAGTGTTTCGTGTCCACTATAGCCGGATACGGCGTGTCCACATACAATGAAACACAAATCGAGCATAACAGACACTGCACATTGCACTGTCTCGTGCACAAGTACACGCGTGTCGTGCACCCGACACGACACGAATGGGGTCGTGCCCTCGTGTAGGGTGGTTCGCCTAGTGTCCATCTAGTTTTGTGTCACCCTGTCTTAGGTCCTAGTGTGTCGTGTCCTGACTTAACAAGCCATGTCAGAACCCAAAAACTGACTGTGCACGTGTAGTGGAAAATCGTTGTACGAGCTCGTGCTCGCTCGACACGACACGGGGACACATGAAACTTGACACACATGGTGTCAGTCAATGCCCCAAGCCACGTGTCAAGTTGTTTGTGTCGAGTCGCCGTGTCCACAGAGAAAATGCCCCCGAGTAGGAGGACAGCGCACAGCTCGCACGTGCGTGTCCACCCGCGTGTGCACGTGTCCAAAACAACATCGACACGACACCAAATCGATCCCAAACCAACAGTAACATGTAAGCAACACAAAAATACAATTTTCTATTTAAATACTTTCACAAAAACAAATCGAAATGCCCTTTGGGGCATTTCATCGAATACTTGCGCGCAACACTGATACATGTCCGATACGGACACGTACAGGACATGAAATTTCACAAACTCTATTCCTACAGGACCAGGACACCTAGGGCTAGGTATTTATGGAAAGAAAACCTAGTTTTAATGGTGGAATAGAAATATACCTATATGTGTTCTTCAACACAAAAGTTTCTCAAAAGGGGATCCTCAAAAGTCAACCAACTTCTCCAAATTGCTATGAAACTGAGATTAACAAATACCAACAGCAAGAAAACACTAATTAGAACCTATTGCAATTTGTTTGGATTAAAAAGGAGTTAAAATAGATTTTTTAGGAATTTATGAAGATGGAGACTCGCCTCTTTTTAAAACTTGTTCTTTCCTAAAGAGGCTTAACCTAATGGAAGAGGATATTTATAGGTGGGAATCCCTAGGTTAGGTGTGGTGGCCGGCCAACTTGGATTAGGGTTAGGGTTTTCTAGTTGGTTGGGCTTTGGGCTCCTATGTGCCAAGTTATTGATTAATGGTTCAACCCTAAGTCATGGCTTATGACTTAATTATTCTAACTTGAGTTAAATGACTAAACCATAGGTCAACTCTAGTCTAACTAGGGTTGCATGACCTATCCAAGTCTAAACTCAACTAGGGTTAGCTCCTAGGTTAGTCTACCAAGGTCATTGCTAGTCAAAGTCAACCTAGTCAACCATCATTCAAATAATTTCAAAATAAATTCTAAAAATTTCCACAAATTTAAATAAATTATAATAAATTCAAATAACCCCAAAAATGACAAAAATACCCTCAAACTAGAAATGTGGTAGTGACAAATCTACCCTCCTTAAAAGAATTTTGTTCTCGAAATTGAAAGGCGAAATGCAACTGATGAGAAGGATAAAAAGTATACCTCAAGGTCCAAAAAGATATGGGTAACGCTCGCGCATCTCATCCTCCTGCTCCCAGGTAGACTCTCCTGGAGAATGATGCCTCCATGCGACGCGTACCAAGGGTATCACCTGGTTCCTCAGAACCTTCTTCCGTCGATCCAGTATCTCCACTGGCTGCTCTGGATAGCTGAGAGAAGGCCCAACCTCAATCTCCAAATGATCAAGCACATGGCTAGGGTCAGCCACGTACCGTCTCAACTATGATACATAGAATACGTTGTGGACACCCACTAGTGCAGGTGGCAAGTCTAGCATGTATGCCACATCACCGACTCTCCCGCTGATAACGAAAGGGCCGATGAAGCGTGGGCTAAGCTTCCCGCCTCCACCAAAACGTATTGTACCACGAGTCAGAGATATCCTCAAGAAAACCTGATCTCCGACCGAATCACAAGCAAGGTCTCAATTAATTATGATAAACAAACATGATCAATCAAAACACAACAATCAAACCTAAATCTAATCCTATTCTAATCTGTACCTCAAACTCCAAGGGCCTCCGGTGGTTATCGGCCCAGTGCCGATGTTTGTCCTGCGCCAAGCGAAGTCTGTCCCTGATGAGCTTCACCTTCTCGGCTGTGTCAACAACCATCTCTGGCTCCAGTAAATCTCGCTCACCAACATCATCCCAAGATAAAGGTGTACCGCACCTACGCCCGTACAGTGCCTCGAAAGGTGACATCTCAATGCTGGCCTGGAAACAGTTATTGTAAGCAAACTCTACCAAATATAGATGATCCTCCCAGGAACCTCCAAAGTCCAAGACGCACGTCCGCAGCATATCCTCAAGTGCTTGAATAGTCCTCTCTGACTGTCCGTCCGTCTGGGGGTGGTATGCGGTACTAAACTTGAACTGAGTGCCCAAGCTAGTCTGCAGACTCCTCCAGAAATGGGAAGTAAAGCGACTATCCCGATCTGAGACGATGCTGACCGGAACTCCGTGAATCCTGACTATCTGCCGTATATACATCTCTGCAAGCCTCTCTATAGATGTACCCACCTTGAATGGCAAGAAGTGGGCCTATTTGGTCAACCTGTCAACGATGACCCAAATCGCGTCTTTTCCTCCTGGTGTACGCGGCAATCCTGATACGAAATCCATAGTGATATGCTCCCACTTCCACTCGGGAATGGGCAGCGGCTACAATAATCCACCGGACCTCTGCCTCTCTGCCTTGACCTGCTGATAGACCAAGCACCTAGCTACGAAGCGAGCCACCTCCCGCTTCATCCCGGACCACCAAACATGCTCCCTCAGACCTCGGTACATCTTGTTGGCACCAGGGTGTATAGAGTACTGAGATCTGTAGGCCTTCTGCAAAACCTGCTCCCTGAGCTCTCCGCTGGGCACACATAATCTGGAACCGTGCCTCAAGGCACCATCCTCTGCAAGAGAAAACTCGCCATCCAGCAATCCTGCTCGAACCTGCTCTCGGAGACACCGCAGAGCAACGTCCTCAAACTGAGTCGTCTTAATCCTCTCCACCAAGTCGGACTGAATCTGTATGCCCCACATCTGCATCTGCACTCCGGGCACGATTACCTCAATCCCCAGGCTCTCCAAATGTCACGACCCGGTCCCAATTTCTTGGGTCGAATCGGATCATGCCCAGCCTGTACCGTTGTTGAGACGGCGGCAGTAAGTTGTATCACTCATGCAGGTAATCAACAACACAATTCTAATTGCCACAATTTAATATTTCGATAAATAAAACTTGTCCAAACACAAAGTTTTTAAATACAACCCACAACTGAAATAAAATAATTGTCTTTCACAATATCATAAACTAAAAATAAAACTAATTGGCAGTCTCCTCATCATCATCCTCTGGTAGAACAGCCGGGTACAGCACAGGATTATAGTAGCTACTTATCAGTAGCTCAGTATCGTCCATAGAACCTAAAAATGTAGTCTCCAGTTAGGAGGGAGCAAAGTACAATTCATGATAATTTAACAATTGAAATAATAATGGAGTTATGCACTTTTAAACAATTTGAAATAAATAGTTTTCCAGCTGTTAAAACAGTGTGATGTGAATAGGCAATGAATATGACCGGATTGGGTTATACAGTTGTATCCTATTGATACGATATGGCTTATCCCCGTGTGTATGAGGGGTAAGCTAACACAGTCATTATACTATTTTGGATGTGGTCATACTCATTACACTACTCCCCCAGTACCCAACAGTTAAACAGCCAATGCTCTCAGAGAGAGTTCCGTGTTGCATCGTGGTTTAAACTTGCAATAAAACGATTACTAAATAATTGTAAACTACCACAAAATGTACTTGCCTTTGATTATGACTAGATTTGGGATGTCTCTGGGATTGAATTCGAACTTGTCCTCGAAATCCTACAATCGAGAAGTCTGCCTTAGATTTCCAAAGTTGCCATGCTAGATGTGCTAGTTACAATCTCTAAATTTGTCCTAGTCAATTTTTAATCTTTATTATACTAACACAAACAAAACTCGATTATCTAATGTGTTACATTTAATTATGATGGAAAGATCATTTTATATTTAATTTCGAAAAACTATGTATTTATCGGTTTATTGGCAAAACTTGGTATTTTATAATTTATATAATAAAACTACATTTTTCTTTAAATGAGAAAAACGTGAAACTTGTTTAAATAATAACTTGTAATTTTTTTCCTAATTTATTTAATGTGAGAAAACAATATTGATTTTCTATAAAATAATTATTTTACTATTTTACGTATTTACGTCAATCACAACCAGAAAAGAATAAAAATTTAACTAACTTATTACAAAACCACAGAAAATAATAAAACTGGGCTTATGCCCTTTACAGACCATTTTACATAAATTTAAATAAGAAGAAAACTTTGGTTAGTCTCTAAAAATTATCCTATAATTTAATTACAAAATAAATAATAATTTAAATTAAATCGAATTAATTTACTTTTTTTTTTTTTTTTGAAATCACACGCACACACACACAATTGGGGGGCTCGAACCTTGCCGGCCCCTCCGGATGTCCGCTCTAATACCACTAGGCTAGAGAGCTCGGACAATCGAATTAATTTACAAGTCTCAGATATTGGTCCAATCGTCAAAAATAGCTTATGCCTCAACGTCCGGTAAAACCGGTTTCGTTTGCATTTCACTAAGGGCCCATTGACCGATACGGTCGTCGCCCAAAATCCAATTTATAAATATTTTTGAAATCCGATTTGAAATCCATTTATAAAGTTTTATAAAAATTTCGACAACATTCCCTCTATTTTCGGGACAATTCAAAACTGGGAAAATGTGCCACAACCACCAATCACAAGTCACATACCAGGGAAACCCAATTTCCAACCAGAAAATAATAATAATATCTAAAACCCAAAAATAATATCCACAGCACGTTACCGAAATTCGGAAAATCGAAATGAAACTCGGAAAACCCGAAATGAACTTCGGAAAACCGAAACGAACTTCGGAAAACTGAAACTCCTCGGAAATTCTAAAACCAACATAACACTCAAAGAAAAATAAGCCACAGAACCAATTTCGAAAAGATTTCGGAAAACCAAACCCATAGAAATATTCCGAGAACTCACAGAACGTTTCCGAAAGGATTTCGGAAAATCCAAAAATGCCTCGTTTACCAAATTACCAGGGAAATTCGTGGACCAAATTCATCACAGACTATGAAAAATGGAAACGGGGCAACGAAAATATACCAGAAGTTGCTCGGTTAGAGCTCTCAGGTGAATTTAGAGAAAAAAGAACTCCGCGGACTCGGAACGATCCAGGAACACACAGACAGCGGGATCGGGGTCACGTGAAACCCAAAAACAGCGGATCGGGAACGACAGGGGGTCGACGGCGTCAGGGCGGACGTGGACAGGGCTCAGAACCGGAGGGGTGCGCGCATGGGCGAGGCTTCGGTAGCCGGCGGTCGGCCTGTACCGTGGGAACAGCGGCGGCGGTGGCCGCCGGGCTCGGGCAGAGGAGCGCTGGGTCAGCCGAGAGGGTGCGCCGGACTTGGCGCAGGAGGAAGGTCGGTCGGATCTAGGGCACAGAGGATTTGGGGGTTTTAGGAGTTGGTGATGATGGTGAATGGAGGGATGAAGAGAGGGTTATATATATAGGGAGAGGGGAGGAGGAGTTATGGAAGGGGAAGAGACATGGTCGGCCGGCGGTTTCGGGTGGGGAGGAGTCGGCCGAGCGCCCGCTCGGGAAAGCTCGGCCAAGAGCTCAGGAAGTAAATGAAAATAGAGAGTTAAGAGTAATGAAGAGGGGTTTTTTAAAGAAATTTTTAATAACAAAATTTTTGTTTAAAGAATAGTATTCTCTCTAATCATATTTTATCATAATTTCAATTTATGTAAAATTTATAACTACAAAAGTAAAACTCCTAAAAAAATTTGAATTTGGGTTCGGGTCTGGCCAGACGGTCAAAAGTCCAGGAATTTATATTTTAAAAAATAATAATAATAATAATAATAATAATCTGGCAAAGTATTAATTTAGCAAACATAAAATTTTAATAATTTTCTAAAAATACCATTTCCTAAATTTTGATTTATATTAATAATTATCTAATTAAATATTCAATTGAAAAATGAAGGGTTTTACAACCTTCCCTCCTTAAGAAATTTCGTCCTCGAAATTTAAAGGATAGGGTTAGGAATTACCTCAGGTCTCAAACAAGTACGGGTACTGCTCCCGCATCTCATCTTCTCGCTCCCAGGTAGACTCGCCTGGGGAATCGTGTCTCCACATAACTCTGACTATGGGAGTCACCGAAGTCCTGGTCCTCTTCTCGCCTCTGTCCAAAATCGCCACAGGTCTCTCTGGTACTGTGAGGCTCGGTCCAATCTCCAGCTTCGAATGGTCCAGAATGTGTCTTGGATCTGGGTTGTAGCGTCTGAGCTGCAAAATGTGGAAGACGTTGTGTACGCCCTCAAGATTAGCTGGTAGAGCTAATCGATAAGCTACTTCACCAATTCGGCTCAAAACTTCAAATGGTCCAATATATCTGGGACTCAGCTTCCCAGCTCTGCCAAATCGGATAGTTCCTCTGGTAGGTGAAATCTTCACAAAGACACTATCTTCTTCTTCAAACTCCAGTGGTCGACAACTGCTATCAGCCCAATGCTTCTGCCTGTCTTGGGCAATCCTGAGCTTGTCCCTGATCACCTTCACCTTCTCTGTTGCATTAGTCACCATCTCTGGCCCCAGCAGTACTCTTTTTCCTATGTCGTCCCAAGCAAGTAGAGTGCGGCAATGACGTCCATAAAGAGCTTCAAATGGTGTCATACCAATGCTAGCTTGGTAACTGTTGTTGTAAGAGAATTCTACTAAATGCAAGTGGTCTTCCCAAGACCCTCCAAATTCCAAGACGCAAGATCTCAGCATATCTTCTAGCGTCTGGATGGTTCTCTCCGATTGTCCGTCAGTTTGGGGATGATAGGCTGTACTGAACTTCAGTTTTGTTCCCAAGCTGTCATGCAAACTCTTCTAAAAGTGAGAGGTAAATCTAGTATCTCGGTCAGATACTATACTTACCGGTACTCCATGAATCCGGTAGATGTGCCGCATGTACAGTGCCGCCAACTTCTCGGTGGATAGACCAATCTTGAAGGGGATAAAGTGAGCTGACTTAGTCAGTCGGTCCATAATAACCCAAATGGCGTCCTTCCCTCCTTGGGATCGAGGCAATCCTGACACAAAGTCCATTGTTATATGCTCCCACTTCTACTCCGAAATGTCCAGCGACTGTAGAAGTCCTGCGGGTCTCTGTCTGCTAGCCTTCACTTGTTGACAAATCAAGCATCTAGCCACAAATATGGATACATCCTTCTTAATTCCATACCACCAAACAATGGTACGCATATCCCGATACATCTTGTTAGCTCCAGGTGTTTCACTTAACAAAATGCCAAAAAAAAATTGGCTTTTGAAAATAAAACGAGAAAAAGTACAAGAAGTACAAATTTGATTCTGGGAAAGTATTGCTATGGAAGTCTGATCTGTGAATGATCACTTTGTTCCTTGGACCATATGATGATGATGAAGATCACTGCTTGAAGTAGAACAACTGGAAGAACTAAGTCACCAGAAAGGTATCGACGCACTTGGGCACTGATGGCGAGCCCGAATGCTTTCCTGCTTTGCTTCCCTCTGTTCTGAAAGAAAGGTTGAAGAAGAATGCTCTGGAGAATCAAAATCTCGAAGTTTTGATCTCTGTATTCTCTCCTGTCTCTGTCTGTGTTGTGAGAAAAAATAAGTCTATTTGTAGACTTGGGCTCTGGTGCGTAAAAACTCAGCAAAAGTTCCGTCTTTACGCTAACAACCGCCACCCATGATCAAAGTCATCCTCTGCATACGTTAACACGTGTCCCATCATTTCAGTAAGAATAGGATACACGTACACACGTTCTTCGAGATATGTGATATGAAGGCCATGTAGGCAAACCACGTTCCAAATTGATCAGAAAGAACAGGGCGTAAAAATAGCCCCAATGTGCTCTGAGCGTAAAGCAGTAGATTGGGCGTAAAATAGCCCCGATATAGACTTTCCGCGTAAAGTGGTTGTTAAGTAACCTTGAGCGTAAAAGATAGCTCAAATAGACTTTACGCACACGTCAACTGTTGAGCGTAAAAGCTCGTATAGTCTTCATGCGTAAAAGAAGCCATAGTGTGAGCGTAAAGTAGCTCAATCCACATACTAAATGACAACATTGGTCTCTGTATAAAACAAATCCCTTTGAATTCTGTGATATATGCCATCATCGATATCTTCGTGTCAGAGTTTGTATTAAATGCAAGACTTGACAGCTTTGTCCAAGATAAAAGAGGCTAGCCTGTCCTGGGCGTAAAATGATGGATGTAGACCCGAGCGTAAAATAACCAGCCTGCTTCAGGCGTAAAGTGATTAGCCTCTCCTTGGCATAAAGGGGATCAATTTGAGTAGAATGATCTATCACTTTGGCTCTTTCTGTGAAGCACTTTTTACGCTCCTACAAGACCCCCTTCAAAGTTTTCAAATGTCTCCAAAATTTGAAACACTTTGAACAGAAGCGTAAAAGTTGAGATTTGATCAGTCAGCGTAAAATTCGGGATACGCAATAGTCATCTGCGTAAAAGCGGGGATATTCAACAGTCGGCGTATTTTTCAAAAGAAAATAATGTCGGTCAACATTTAACCGTCACAATGAATTTCATTTCTCGAAACTTTCAAATGGTTTCTCATCTTCCCGAGTGAGCAGTTTCCAATGAGGAATGTGAAGAGTTGATTTTGATTTGTAAAAATAAGAACAAATTCTTCATTTTTGCCATTCATCTTCGTATCGTCATGGCACCGAAGAACGAAATCACCAACAAAGAGGCTTCGAGCTCCAGGCTCGATTTTGAGCGAGCACGCAACCCTTTAGAATGTTTTGGAGTAACTCCTGCAGTCTTTAGTCGCATTGATGGTGGTTCTCCAACTGCGTACGAAGGGCCAGGAGATGCCGAAGCATTTCTTAATCTGATGCGTCGCTCCGGGATTCGCAATATGCACGAACTAGGTGTCTCCCTTTGTCAGTCCAACGAAGGAGAGAAAAAATAGTATTTTTATGTATTACGACTCTCTTATCTGTAGGGGTCCCTTCCCCCTTATAAATAAAATTTTGATGTTGATCTCAAGAGTTGTTTAAGCACTTCCTTTGACTGCTTCTATGGTTGTTAATTCCCAAGAAACAAACTGACACGTGGCATCTGTCTTGTGGTTACGAGAACTTTTTAATAGGATCTTCTCCCGAAATAGACTCATACCAACAGTTTCTTCAGTCTTTATAAATAGCTGAGAATGTTTCATATATTCTCATTCTTATTCCTCTGAAGATAACTTTTTTGCAATGTCGTTCTCCAACAAGTGACAATGGCGAAGCTTTCCAACGGCGTTCCTTTATATGCCCAGTCATTAGACGCAGATTCAACCACCATTAGAGCCAAACCATTTAACTTAAGTGGTAAGTCCGATCGTAGGCAAATATCTGTCTTTGAATTTTTTGTTGAAAATAGCTATTCATGAGCGTAAATTCTTGATGAGCGTAAAAATCCTTGCTGAAGAACTGGCGTAAAAGCCTTGTTGAAACACTGGCGTAAAAAGCCTTGCTGAAGCAATGGCGTAAAAGCCTTATTGAAGCACTGGCGTAAAAGCCTTGCTGAAGTACTGGCGTAAAAGCCTTGCTGAAGCAATGGCGTAAAAGCCTTTGTAAAGCACTGGCGTAAAAGCCTTGCTGAAGCAATGGCGTAAAAGCCTTGTTGAAGCACTGGCATAAAAGCCTTGCTGAAGCAATGGCGTAAAGGCCTTGTTGAAGCACTGGCGTAAAAGCCTTGCTGAAGCAATGGCGTAAAAGCCTTGTTGAAGCACTGGCGTAAAAGCCTTGCCATCTGTTTTTAGTTAGCGTTTAATACGCATCTGATGATACTTCTGTCTAAAACACTTCCTCTTCGTTGTTTTCTGCAGAAGCTTGGCTAAAGAGTTTTTTCAGAACTGGCATTGGTGACTTTGACGCTGTGAAGAGCGTTCTTCTGACATCAGCATCAGGGAGCTCATGCGCTTTTGACGCGCAAATCAGACAACTCAGAACTCTTCGTGGGATAGAAGGGTCTTCCTCTGTTGGTAGGAAGAGCCTTTATACACGAAGAGTTGGATGGTGGAGTCAGCTCTACCCCGAGAAATCGGGTAGTAGAGTTCCTTTCACGGTAGAACTAGGAATTGTATCCCAATACTGGATACATTTCTATCTCCTTTGAGAGGCCGCTCCTAATCCACCAGTTATTTTGGCAGCAACACGCCTTCGGGCTGCCATACTCTGGGGTTCTCCTCTTTTCTGGGAGAGAAGACCAGAGTTAGTTCCTGTTGTTCTGGTCGCCACAGAGGCTCAGACAGCAAGGAATTGACACCAACAACGAATCCGATAAAGAAAATCCAAAGAAGAAAATAGATCTCTATTAGGTTATCGTTGTGTGCGTAGAATGAAAATCCAAAATTGTAATAGATTTCTATTATGATTTGTAAGAAATTCTAAAAAATGTAATAGATTTTTTATGATGATATAAGAGTGGAAATTATAATTCTTCTATGCTCAATGATTTGTATCTATCTGGATGTAATATGGACATGATAGATAATGAAATCTTCTTTTCGGATTTAGAGTACACAATACTATCAGAGGTAATATGGACATGATAGTATGTGAGAACTCAAAAGAAAATTAGATTAATTTCTATGCAGAGGTCAAATATAAATGATAGATAGGAAAGATAGATTTAATATTTATCCAAAGGTCATGAAAACATGATAAATAACAAATCCACTTTTTAATCAAAATAGAAGATTAAAAAAAAATCCCTCTCTAAAGAGACGAGAAATCAGCTTAACCAAACCTTGGTAGCTGGGGAATAAGGAGACAGATGTTGTGAGCACATACGTCAAAATGACGGACGAATCAACGTATTTCTCGGAAACAGAAAGGACGATTCAATTCCATAATTAAATGGATGAACCTAGTAAAATGAACGAACGAGTCTTTTCGGAAATGAAAAGTCGTTTTCAATTTCAGAGACCAGTTCATTAATAATCCTCCTCTATAAATAGGTGAGAACTCTCTGTAATCATTTCATTCTTATTTCCACTCCTCTATTGGAAATGTCTTCCGAGGATGTACAGCAAAAAAATGAAGTCTCCAGGAACATTGAGGACATCATTGAGGCATGCCCCGCTGAGCCAATAGTGACAGGCCCGACTGAAGCAGGCAACAGTTCTTCTACGCCCAAGCCAACCCAAGACATCATTGCTTTCTTAGTAGAGCCAGGAAGAACTCCTGAAGAAGAAGCATTGAGGATGGCCGTCTGTAAATTTTTCATGAGTTCAGGAAACGATGCCTTCTATGCATTGGCTGACTATGTATTCAATAAGGAAGGGAGTAGCCCTCGTCCTTAATCTTTTGTTTTGAATAATAAAAGAAACTTTATTTTTATTCTGTCTCTCTCTTTTTTTTGTACATAGTATTTCTTAAGAAATTTGCCATTAATTGGCATCATGAGTAGATCTCCATTGGGCTTTGATAACCGATAGGCACCATTGGAGAACACGGACTCAATTACATAAGGGCCTTCCCATTTCGCTTGGAATTTCCCTTTGCTTTTGTGAGTCATCACCATTGGTCTCCGAACAGCTAATACAAGCTCGCCAACTTTGAATACCCTCTCCTTGACTTTATGATTGAAAGTTCGAGATATACGGGCTTGATATAGATCACTATGTTGTTGTGCTTGAAGACGCTTCTCGTCCAATCCTTCAAGTTCTTGGAGTCGTAAGCGATCATTATTCTCTGTGGTTAGCTTATTAGTAATAGCAATTCGAAGAGAAGGGATCTGGATTTCCAATGGGAGGACAGCTTCACATCCATAAACCAGTAAAAATGGTGTAAAACCGGTAGGAGTCCGGACCGTTGTTCGATATGCCCATAAACATTCTCCAAGCTTCTCATTCCAATCTCGTTTATTAGAAGAGACAAACTTTTTGAGAAGTTTGATCATCGTTTTGTTGAAGGCTTCAGCTAAACCATTAGCAGCTGGATTATAAGCCGTAGAAGCCAGATTTTGAATTCGATTATTGTCACAGAACCGATAAAATGCCTGACTGGCAAATTGTGGTCCATTGTCATGAATTATTCGTCGAGGAATCCCGAAGCGATAAATGACATGATGTTTAATGAAGCTGATTATATTAGATGTTTTCACTTCAGCAAGGGGAACTGCTTCTGCCCACTTCGAAAAGTAATCGGTTATAGCTAGTATAAACCGATATCCTTTGACAGAAGGAGGGTTAATAGGACCAATAATATCCATACCCCAAGCTTCGAAAGGCCAAGAGGCTGCTGTAGGATGTAGAAATTCAGAAGGTTGATGAATAAAGTCTGCATGAATTTGACATGCTTTACACCTTCTGGCGTAATCCACAGCATCTGCTATCATGGAAGGCCAATAATATCCCATTCTTCGAATGCGATCTTGTAACTTCGGACCTAGTTGATGAGCACCACAGACACCATCATGAGCTTCTCGCAATGTTTGTTTGGCTTCACTTTCTGAGAGACAATGTAGCAAGAGTCCGTCATATGAACGACGATATAGCATATGTAAAGATGAATCATAATAGAATCGAAATGATCGTCTCTTAATTGATGCAGCTTCTTTAGGATCTTCAGGCAAAATTCCATGAACTGCATAATCAATGAATGGAGTTCTCCAATCTTTCTGCCGGGAACTTGTCTCTGTAACATAACTTTGTTCAATATGCAGATTACTCTTCACACAGAACAAGTCTCGGTCCAACAAAGTAATTGTATTTTGCCTTCGGATTGGGACAGCCAAGTCTGCAGCTAAACTAGCAAGAGCATCAGCCTCCACATTCTGAGAATGTGGTACAAATTCAATGAAGAATCCTTTGAATGAAAGGACCAACTCGACTACCACCTGATGATAGGGAATGAGATCAGGATTTCTGACTTCATAAGTCCCTCTAAATTGATTAACGATCAATTGAGAATCTCCATAAGCCTCTAAGAATTTAATATCCAATTGTTTTGCTACTTGGAGACCGATCAATAGAGCATTATATTATGCTACATTGTTGGAGCATGGTTTGTTAAGAGAATAGGCACGGTATATAACTATTTTTTCAGGAGAAACCAAGACGATTCCTACTCCAGAGACAATATTGCCTTTAGGTCCCACTCGTGATGCTCCATCAAAATATAATTGCCATATGTCATTCTTCAAAGTCATGTTACAATCTACTACTTCGTCTGGAATGTCTTCATATAACTTCGAAGTTTCAGGTATAGGATGAGCAGCTAAGAAATCAGCTAACGCTTGGCCCTTCACTGATTTTTAAGGCACATAAACCATGTCATAAGGAGTGAGCAACATCGCCCAGGTAGCTCACCTGGAATTAAGAATGCTCGGTTTTCTCATCAATACCCGAATGGGATTTATTCTGGAGATGACATGAATAGTCTGTCCAGTGACATAATGCCTTGTCTTTTGGACGGCAAAAACCAAAGCTAGAGATTCCTTTTCCACAGGAGTATATCTATGTTCAGCCCCGACCATCATTCTGCTCAGATAATATATTGCTTGTTCATGACCTATATCACTTTTCTGTGCCAGAAGAGTGCCAAGTGAATGATCCAAGGCTCGAACATATAGCAAAAATGGTCTTCCTATCACCGGAGGTACCAGAACATGTAGGTTTGTAAGATATTGCTTAATGTCATTGAAGGCTTTTTGACACGCTTCATCCCAGACGAAAGATACCCCTTTCTTTAATAGACGGGAGAAAGGTTGACATCTCCCAGAAAGATTAGATATAAATCTTCTGATATAAGCAATACGGCCCTGAAAGCCACGGAGTTCTTTCAGATTATGAGGAGGACGCATTTCAAGAATTGCCTTAACCTTATCAGGATCAACATGGATATCTTGAGAGGTAATGACAAATCCTAAAAACTTGCCACTGGAAACCCCTAAGAAAGACTTAGTAGGGTTCATTTTCAATTGATGCATGCGCATCAATTCAAATACTGTCTTCAAGTCCTGAATGTGATCATTCTTTGATCGACTTTTAATAGCAATGTCATCTACGTAGCATTCAACTATTTTTCGTAGATGTTCTTGAAAGATATTGCTCATAGCACGTTGATACGTGGCACCGACATTTTTAAGACCAAACGGCATAACTGTATAACAGTAAACCCCAAGGGGTGTTCGAAAAGATGTATGCTTCTCATCTTCTGGATGCATCTTAATCTGATTGTATCCTGAGAATCTGTCCATGAAAGACATACGCTCAAAACCGCATGTATTGTCTATCATGACATCAGTAATGGAAAGTGGAAATTCATCCTTTGGACAAGCCGTATTAAGATCTCGATAATCTATACAAACTCGGACTTTTCCGTTCTTCTTCATAACAGGAACAATATTAGCAACCCAGTCTGGGTGTTGCTCTTCACGAACAAAACCACATGTAATCCGTTTTTTGACTTCTGCTTCAATTGCATCCATCATATCTGGTCTAAAGTGCCGTTGCTGTTGTTTTACAGGCTTGACATTGGATAAAATATTGAGTTTATAAGTAGCAACTTTAGGGTCTAACCCTGGCATATCCTCATAACTCCATGCAAAGATGTCAATGTATTCTTTAATAAGTTTTATCAACTCTTCCTTTTCATCTTCGGAGAGATTCTTACTGATGAATATTGGTTTGGACGTAGTTCCATCTCCAACATCAATCTGGATAACCTCATCTTCTGTAGGTGGCTGTCGTTGTTCAAAACAAAGTTCCCACTGAGTATCCATCTGTTGAGCCCAAGGATCATTCTCAAATGGTTCTGATTCATCATCAGTTTGAACCATATTGACTGAGAATATCTGTCCAGATTCATCATATGAGGAATAAGACAAATCGGATTCGACGAATTGAATCTCTTCCGAATTTGATGATTGCGAAGAGCTAGAAGAGAATTCTTCTTGTATATCGTCATTAAACATGTGGGACGGATCATATTCCAACCCATGACGAGTCTTCTGGTAAAACGGATCACCGCATAATGGTAGTCGTTTACCCTTGCCTTGATTAAGACCTTGCATAGTCTTCAAATCATATCCCATGTTCTGGATAATTTTAATAGATTGTTGACTATATTTGTCAATTCGGATTCTTCCTTTATCTTTATCTTTCAGATCATCTGTCTGAGTAACAGGGATATTTCTAGCCAATCCAAACACAATTTGGCACTTGTTTTTCTTATCAGACGGAACCACGAAATAGGATTCTTTGTGACGTCTGAAAATTATGCAAGCTTGTGATGAAGCGGCTACAGGAAGTAGATAGGGAGAAGATGTCAGGAACCTTTGAGCATAAGGTCCAACATCTACATGAGGAGGAAAAGAATTTTCCTTATGATCAATGTATAAAATTTCTTCCGGTTCTATGTTGTCTTTATATTGATGACTTTGATTATCAGAAGATAAAGTCATTCTCTCAATAAACTTGACAGCCATATACTCGAAAAGGAAATCTTTATTGATATCAAAAAGTACAGAATGATCGATATTTACATTATTTACAATCTGATTGCTACGCTTCGGATTAATCAACAGTAGACCATCATCCGTCTTCTGCGTAGATTTGCCAAGATTGACAATCAACGGTGATTCATCATTCGTACAAGAAGTACGCCCTTTGACCTTGATCATAAAAGGTTGAACTTGGCTCTTAGCAGGAATATTTATTGATTCCTCAAATGAAGTTTGAGTTCTTCCTTTAACCTTGATTATCAAAGGTTGATCATTGACAGGTTGAGATTGGATTCGCCCCTTGACTATGATCTTCATAGGTTGCTCCTCTGGCGGATCTTTATTAATAGATTGATCCTCAGATGATGATTTATCTTCAGCCATGTCTGATATCTCTTTCACATGCTCTTGTTTATAAAGCCTTGAATCAGAGAAGTAGGCTTCGACACCCTTGAAAGGATTAATATCTGCAAACTCAGTTTTCACAACTCCTTGGGAATCCACATATTTGAAGCATTGGTGGAGAGTTGAAGGTACAATATTGTGCTCATGAATCTACGGTCTTCCCAAAAGGATATTATAAGAGACATCTGAGTTGATAACATAGAAAGTTACCATGGTTCGAAGATCACCAATATGAATCTGCAGACGAATCTTCCCCAGTAGTTTGCTCTTGCCAGAGTTAAAACCAACAATCGTGGTACTAGTGTAAGTCAGCTCACTAGTAGGAATCCTCAGGGGTCTTAGCATACTCTGAAGAATTATGCTAATTGAGGACCCAGGATCAATGTAAATCCTGTCAATTTCAGTAGATCCGATGTACCCAGTGTAGCACAGAGGCCTATCATGCTTGTTGTGTTTCAATAGCATATCCTCTTGTATAAAGGTGATGTTGGGAATTGCTTCCATCACACTATGACATTGCGGACATGACACTGGTATATTATCGGGAGTCTTGAGTTGAGCCAAGCATGAGTCTGCTTGAAGTAAAGCTTCGCTCAAAGTCTCTCTACTTTCTCTGGAAAGGCGAAGCAGTTCAAATATAGATAGTCTAGCCGGAGTATTGGCTAACTGAGCTAGAATATCAAACTTGTAAGGCTTCATCACCACCCCCTGACTGGAAGCAGACTTCAATGGGACGTCAAAGCGTACTGCTTTCTGTTTCTTCTTTTCAACCACAGAAAGTTTAGCGGGAACAGGAGAAGGTTGAGCTGGTAGTGATTCCACTACGTCTTCTGCTTCTTTGGAGGATCCCTCATAGTCTTTGTGGTACTCTTTTCCAGATCTTGTACCAGCAAAAGTTTCTTCTTCAGACTCAAGAGAAGGAAGTACCATATTACAGGATTTAGTCTTCCTTTCCCTAGCCTTCTTCTTGTGAGGACTATTATGAGGGACTTCATAACCCAATCCAATAGTAGAGTTTTGGTTTTGAATCTGTAAAGGAAGTCGTATTCCTTTATCATAATTCAAACCCTTTGCATTTTGAAAGTCATAATCCATCTTCTTCATGAGATGAACGGATTGCTGACTATACAAATGAGTGGGCAGCGGACTTTTAATAGGTGTTTCAATAGAGAAAGAGGAAAAAAATCTCTGTAACTACAGGAGAATGAAGCATAGACGTCTCTGTAGTTATGGGAGGAGAAGGATTCGGGATACGAGAAAAATCCCTGTTAGAGCCTTTTCATAAGCAGCAAAGACTTGTTGTGCCCGGTATAAAGGAATACTATTCATGGCTAGCCACTGCTGATGAGTAAGCTTGAGCTTGGTAGGAGGAGCTAGACTTGGAGGACAGATGTTTAGTCCTTTCAGTCTATCTTCTAGAGGAAGGTCATCCCACAGGTGATCCAAGTCATCAGAATTTGGAATAACATGAGAAATCATGTTGCAGGTTTTAACTTTCTTACCTTTCTTGGATTTTGAAGTTTTACCTTCATTTCCCAACTCAGGTATTAAGTCAGGATGTACCCACATGATTTCACCATTCTTTAGGGTGAGTGGCAGCAATCCTGTATTTTCTTCCCTGGCAGACGGGATATTACAATCTTCATTGTCGCCTTTGGGATTAGGATAATTCCGTCTGGGACTTGCTGTGGAGGAAAATCCCCGAACTGAAGAGAAACCATATTGGTTGTAACCGTATGGTCATCATTGGTTAAAGCGATAGCACCACCATTTATCAGATCTTGGATTTTCTTTTTCAAGACATAGCAAGTACTGGTAGGATGATTAATGTATCTATGATAGATACAGTATTTAGGATTGTCAGTCAGATTCACCTCATTAGGCCTTTTTGGCTCCGGAATATGAAGTTTGCCATTTTTCACCAGACATTAAAATATCCCTGGGATGTCACTTTCATCAAAAGAGTATTCTTCCTTTGGCCTGGAAGATTCTTGATTATTCGGTGTCATTTTGTTCTTGGAAAGATTGACCATAAGAGTATCTTTTCCCTTCACATTACGATTGCCAGGATTATTACCAGGATTATTTTTTTCCCTTTATCTTCTGAAGCGAAAATCATCCCATGCTCGCGAGCCAACCTACAATTGGTCTCGGCAGAAACTGCTGCTATGATAAACGAAGCCCAATCTGTGAATTGGGAACCCGTGAAGACAGCAATAGATGGTCGCAGATTCATCTTGCATGTATCAATCAACGCTGAATCTGGCATACCAGGAGGCATCTTTAGAGTAGCCTGTCGGAAACGTTCAATGAACGTCCGAATATCTTCTTTCTCCTTTTGTTTGATTTCTATCAAGGAGGACATGTTCATGTCCATACCTCCTTCATAAAAGCGGGAGAGAAACATTGCCTTGAATTCGTCAAAAGACGAAATAGAGTTATCGGGTAAGCTACGATACCAGTCGTAAGATGAACCCGTCAGGCACCCGATGAACACTCGAGTGAGAAGAGCATCATTTTTCTGTAAGTGTACAGTCATAATATCAAAGTAATTGATATATTGACTGGAAGATGCTTTTCCATCGAACAAAACCATAGATTGTGGCTTGAACTTTGGTAGAAAGGGTACATCATTCCAATGAGGAGGATAAGGTTGCTTAATCCCTAACCTCTGGAGCTGATCTTTGTGCCTCAAAACTTCAAACTGTGCTTTGAGTTCACGCACTGCTTGAATGGTTTCACTGGTTTGAGGAAGCACATTTGATTGAATGGTCGTTGGATGTACCGTAACCTCCACTGGAGGTGGTACATCTTTTGGAATGATGGGATCTGGAGATGCAGAATTTTGATTAATAGCAGGCTCTTGAATATTCAAAGGTATATCAGTCCCTTGACTATCTTGAGTTTGTGTTGCTACTGGTACCGGGGTTATTACTGTCGGTTGAGTAGTTTGCTGATTCAAAATTATCCGATGCATGCTTTGCACCATGTTAAGCATGTCTTTCAGTGATTGCTCCACGGAAGTGAGACGTTGTTCCATATTAGCAGATGACGTCTCTGGTTTATCTCCAACAGCGTAGGATTCAACCTCTCTTGAAGATATAGAGGGATTAGTATAGAAATATGAATCCACACTATCGGTATCAGACTCAAAAGATTGAGTACCCCCAGCTTCTGAATCAGAAGTCTGCAATTGTCTTTGTCTTCTTGACCGAGTATTCTGATATACTCCTTCAACGGAATCAAGAAGCCTGTTGAACTGTTGTTGACCTGGAGTTTGGGATATATTCCGTCTTGGATGTCGTCCTCTGTTAGTATGAGATGCCATGTTGACTGACACATATGACAGCTCATGTTCTTAGCTTCAGCTTGATGTTGAGGCCAGTTAAAACTTAAACGATCAAAAACTGACCGTTTTGAAGCCGAACAACAACAGTTGATCACAACCTGGTGATATTCACAATGATGTTTTTCTTGGGGGAATGTCACCGGAGATTATCTGTTCTTACGCTTTTGCATTAGCAATTCACGTAAATCAGAAGGAACAGATGGAGTATTCTTCTTTATTACATTTGGGGTAGAAAAATGTTTAGTCCCTTGTGTATAAAGAAGATTACTGGCTGCATTTGCAGAACCAAACTGTACATTTTTACGCGTTTGGAGTTGTGTACATAAATCTTGAGATTTTTGAGCACGAAGGACTCCATTTTCATGGCGTATAATTTGTAAGTTTGGTACTTTGCGTGAAGCAGTATAAGAAGGTTGTTGGTGTAGGACAGAAGCTTTACCAACGACATTTTTACGCTATATGCGTTTGGGTACATTCACATTAGATGTGTGAACATCGTTGTGAATTTTATCTACACTGTCACAGACAGGAGACTTACCTTTACGCATGGAGCGTAAAATTTTATTATCTACCACGTCACAAACGGGAGATTTTGTTTTACGCGAGGAGCATAATTTATTTGAGCCTACCACGTCACCGACGGGAGACTGATTCTTACACTCAGAAGCACAAACTTTAGAGTCTGCCCCATTACGAATGGGAGACTCATTCTTATGTACTGAGCGTAAAATTTGGTTCTTACCCACTGAGCGTAAAACTTGATTCTTACGCATTGGGCGTGAAACCTGATTATCTTCATCGTTACAAACGGGAGATAAATCGTCACACTTTGAGTGCAACTCTGAAGTAAGGACTGCCTCGTTACTAGCGGGAGCCCCTACGACAGGAGTGGAAAGAATTCCCTTGTCATCAGAAGCAACAGAGAGATCAGAAGCCACTTTGGATTTAGGTATCCAAACTTTTCATGCTTTGCGAGACTTTTGAACATTGGAGTGGCGAGAACCACCCCCAGTTCGGAGCATTTCTTCATAGGCAATCTGGTCGAAGTGCACAACCAGAGTCTTCTTGGTCGAACCGACCGAAACATTATCATATTGAGCAATTGCCTCCTCGTCAGAGGAGAAGGTTGTCCCCAGCAGAGTCGCCATTTTGTTTCACTTAACAAAATGCCAAAGAAAAATCGGCTTTTGAAAATAAAACGAGAAAAAGTACAAGAAGTACAAATTTGATTCTGGAAAAGTATTGCTATGGAAGTCTGATCTGTGAATGATCACTTTGTTCCTTGGACCATATGATGATGATGAAGATCACTGCTTGAAGTAGAACAACTGGAAGAACTAAGTCACCAGAAAGGTATCGACGCACTTGGGCACTGATGGCGAGGCCGAATGCTTTCCTGCTTTGCTTTCCTCTGTTCTGAAAGAAAGGTTGAAGAAGAATGCTCTGGAGAATCAAAATCTCGAAGTTCTGATCTCTGTATTCTCTTTTGTCTCTGTCTGTGTTGTAAGAAAAAAAATAAGTCTATTTATAGACTTGGGCTCTGGTGCGTAAAAACTCAGCAAAAGTTCTGCCTTTACCTAACAACCGCCACCCATGATCAAAGTCATCCTCTGCATACGTTGACACATGTCCCATCATTTCAGTAAGAATAGGATGCACGTACACACGTTCTTCGAGATATGTGGCATGAAGGCCATGTAGGCAAACCACGTTCCAAATTGATCAGAAAGAACAGGGCGTAAAAATAGCCCAATGTGCTCTGAGCGTAAAGCAGTAGATTGGGCGTAAAATAGCCCCGATATAGACTTTCCGCGTAAAGTGGTTGTTAAGTAACCTTGAGCGTAAAAGATAGCTCAAATAGACTTTACGCACACGTCAACTGTTGAGCGTAAAAGCTCGTATAGTCTTCGTGCGTAAAAGAAGCCATAGTGTGAGCGTAAAGTAGCTCAATCCACATATTAAACGACAACATTGGTCTCTGTATAAAACAAATCCCTTTGAATTCTGTGATATATGCCATCATTGATATCTTCGTGTCAGAGTTTGCATTAAATGCAAGACTTGACAGCTTTGTCCAGCATAAAAGAGGCTAGCCTGTCCTGGGCGTAAAGTGATGGATGTAGACCCGAGCGTAAAATAACCAGCCTGCTTCAGGCGTAAAGTGATTAGCCCCTCCTTGGCATAAAGGGGATCAATTTGAGTAGAATGATCTATCACTTTGGCTCTTTCTGTGAAGCACTTTTTACGCTCCTACACCAGGATGTATGGAATACTGCGACTGGTGCGCTTCTTGCATCAGCTCATTCCTCAGTTCGCCAGATGGTACACACAGCCTCGTGCCATTTTTCAATGCTCCGTCACTGGCGATAGAGAATCCTTCAAGTATTCCTGCCAGTACTTTATATCTGAGTTTGCAAAGCATCTCGTCTTGGAATTGGGTCTCCTTGACTTTGTCCATCAGACTTGAACGCAATTGCAACTGCATCATGTTCGAGTCAGCTCCAGGTACAATAGCTTCTCGCCCTAGTTCCTTCATCTTTTCCTCAGGCAGTATAATTTCCAGACCAAGCTTTTCTATGTCCTCCAACAAGTGCCGCTCCTTAGTTAAGAACATCGCCACTGGGTATCGACTAAGTGCATCTACAACCACATTAGCCTTACCCGGATGGTACTGCAAGTCGATGTCAAAATCCTTCATCAGCTCCAGCCATCTTCTTTGTCTCATGTTCAGCTCCTTCTGAGTGAAAATATATTTCAGACTTTTATGGTTTGTAAATATTTCCACTCTCTCTCCATAGAGATAATGCTTCCATAGCTTCAAAGCAAAGATAACTGCAGCAAGCTCCAGATCATGTGTGGAATAGTTCTTCTCATGAGTCCGTAATTGCCTAGATGCGTAAGCAATTACTTTTCCGTGTTGTTGAAGAACGCAACCCAGTCCTTTTCCAGAGGCATCGCTGTAGATTAAGAAACCGCCGGTACCTGCGGGTAGCGCAAGTATCGGTGCTGTTGTAAGTCTCTTCTTCAGTTCCTCAAACGATGCCTGGCAAGCTTCCGTCCAGATGAACTCTTCATTCTTCCGAGTGAGCTTCGTTATCGGTTCAGCAATCTTGGTAAAATCCTTCACAAACTTCCGGTAGTAGCCAGCCAAGCCCAAGAAACTTCTGATTTTAGCAACTGAGCTTGGGGTAGACCACTTCTCAACAGCAGCTATCTTTTTAGGGTCCACCGAAATTCCTTCTCCTGTGACAACATGGCCAAGAAAATCCACCTTGTCTAGAAAGAATTCAAATTTGGATAGCTTACCATATAACTTCTCCTTCCTCAAAGTTCCCAGAACTTTCCTGAGGTACTCTTCATGCTCTTCTTCAGTCTTAGAGTAGATCAGAATGTCATCGATGAAGACAATGACAAAATGATCTAGGTATTCATGGAAAACCTTGTTCATAAGGTTCATGAACACAGCAAGAGCATTCGTCAGTCCAAACGGCATGACCAAGAATTCAAACTGCCCATACTTGGTGTTGAACGTCGTCTTGGGAATGTCCTCCTTCCTGACCTTAATCTGATGGTAGCCGGATCTGAGGTCTATCTTCGAGAACACCTTGGCTCCACTGAGGTGGTCAAACAGGTCATCGATCAAGGGTAGAGGGTACTTGTTCTTGATGGTGATGTTGTTCAGCGCCCGGTAGTCGATGCACATTCGTACTGTTCTGTCCTTCTTGAGAACAAATAAGACAGGTGCTCCCCAGGGTGAAGCTCCGTCTCGGATAAATCCCAAAGCCTTCAGTTCATTGATCTGATCCTTCATCTTTTTTGCCTCCTTCGGGTTGACTCTGTAGCATCCCTTAGAAATAGGGGAAGAGCCGGGGACTAGGTCAATGGTGAACTCTATGTCTCGATCTGGGGGTAACCCGGAAAGACTATCAGGGAAGACATCCAAAAATTCTGCTATGATAGGATGGGGCGGTCCGGGTTCTTCTGTGATAGAGGTGTAGGTAACACACTCCATATCCTCCAGAGTTCGAGAGATTTCAAACTCCGGCTCTCCAAGTGGGCTGAGGACCACACATCCTCTATGACAGTCTATCAGCGCATGCTGCTTACTCAACCAGTCCATCCCTAGGACTACATCATAGTTAGGTAAGGGCATCACAAGCAAAGGTGCTATGAATTGGTGGCCTGATATGGTGATAGGGCAGTTACAGGTCTCAGTGATGGGTAGGAGTCCTCCACCGGTCATGACTCTACATATCTTCTTACTAAAGCCCGTATCTATGTGGTGTGCAGAGATGAATTTTGTTGATATGAAACTATGTGATGCACCCGAATCAAATAAAGCTAAGGCAGGATAGGAATGCACATAAATAAAACCTGCGATAACATCAGCGGTAGGTTCCTGCTCTGGCTCTGCCTCATCTGCTGCTAAGGCAAAGGCTCGTCCAGTCTTCTGTTGATGCTGCCCAAATTGTTGTTGCTGAGTGGGCAGAGGTCCTTTCTGTTGAGTTGCTCCAGTCCGATGGATCGACGAGGGGCAGTCCTTCACTTGGTGGGTGGCAGACCCACAGACTAAACAGTGTCCTAGTCACTTCCTGCAGATGTTCGACTGAGGTCCTGGCCTTTTGTAAAAATCATAGACAGTGATCTGCCTCTAAGGTGCTCTATGATTGTTCCTCGTCTGTCAGTGCTGCTGCTGGTGCGGAGGCCGATTGTTGTTGTTGTTGGGCTTCTTCTAATTACCCTGGAAGTTGTTAGTTCCAGGATAATCCCTCTTTGAGCGAGCTGGTTGACTCTTCTCTATATCTTGAGCTCGCTCCAGGATCCTTTCATAAGTCTTAGCACCGCCTGAGATCACATGGGTGCGGATCTCCTCTCTCAGCCCATATTTGAACCTTTCAGCATGGTTATCAAGGTCAGCTACCAAGTTCTTGGCAAAACGGTTGAGTTGGCCGAATTCTGCCGCATATTCTCCAACAGTCATATTTTCTTGCTTCAGGTTCTGAAATTGCCTCTCCATGTCCCGCAACTCTGATGTTGGGAAGAACTTCCTCTGGAACAACCTCTTGAAGGTGTCCCAGTTAAGCTGTTTGTCCTGGAGTCGGGATTCATTCCGATACCAAGTGCTTGCTACACCTTGCAGTTGGAGTCCTACTGCTTCGGCCTTGAGGTCTTCTGGAATTCGAGCGACGCTTAGGAGACGCTCCATGCTATCGAGCCATTCGTCAGCATAGACGATTCCCTCGGTTCCCTTGAAAGGTCGAGGGTTCTGCTTCTTGAAACTCTCAATATCGCCCACCTTGGCAATATGATCCCCATTAATTTAAATAGCCTTAATGTTACATAAATTAATCCCTTAGAAATATGTTTACCTTGGCAGGCCTTGGTTCAAGTTGAGCTGCTTCTCCTCTTCCCAGAGCAATCATAGCCACGTTATGAGCATTCTCCATGCTTTCCCTCATAATCGCGGTTTGCTCTTGATGAGCTTCCGTTTGAGCTCTCTGGGCTTCTAGCACTCCTCGTAGCAAACCTATGAGGTCGGTGGGGTCCACAGGCACCGGTGGGGCAGCTGGAGTGGGTACTTACACAGGGGGCTGCAGCTCAGTCTGGAAAGATGATGGATCCGCTGTTGTATTATGGGGACGGTCGGCCAGCTGCCGAGGTGTAGGATCCGGACTTGGTTGGAGAGGTGGGGTATGATATGGTGAAGATACCCTATCGCCAGCAGGATTTGTGGCCATATTCTGGAAGGTTTAGGATATAAACATAAGCAAGGTAGCCTACCAGTCTATAATCAAACAAAAATATTTATAATATATAACGGTCCTATGTTGTGACAAATTAATGTTCTAGTGTTCTAAATGTCTCTAGATACTTTTTCCTAAGTTGTTGATTGTTTTGACATGCATGGGCCACTACTAAAAACATGTTACGACCCGGTCCCAATTTCTTGGGTCGAATCGAATCATGCCCAGCCTGCACCGTTGTTGAGATGGCGGCAGTAAGCTATATCACTCATGCAGGTAATCAACAACACAATTTTAATTGCCACAATTTAATATTTCGATAAATAAAACTTGTCCAAATACAAAGTTTTCAAATACAACCTACAACTGAAATAAAAAAATTATCTTTCACAATATCATAAACTAAAAATAAAACTAATTGGCAGTCTCCTCATCATCATCCTCTGGTAGAACAGCCGGGTACAGCTCAGGATCATAGTAGCTACTTATCAGTAGCTCAGTATCGTCCATAGAACCTAAAAATGTAGACTCCAGTCAGGAGGGAGCAAAGTACAATTCATGATAATTTAACAATTGAAATAATAATGGAGTTATGCACTTTTAAACAATTTGAAATAAATAGTTTTCCAGCAGTTAAAACAGTGTGATGTGAATAGGCAATGAATATGACCGGATTGGGTTGTACAGTTGTATCCTATTGATACGATATGGCTTATCCCCGTGTGTATGGGGGATAAGCTAACACAGTCATTATACTATTTTGGATGTGGTCATACTCATTACACTACTCCCCCAGTACCCAACAGTTAAACAGTCAATGCTCTCAGAGAGAGTTCCGTGTTACATCGTGGTTTAAACTTGCAATAAAACGATTACTAAATAATTATAAACTACCACAAAATGTACTTGCCTTTGATTATGACTGGATTTGGGATGTCTCCGGGATTGAATTCGGACTTGTCCTCGAAATCCTACAATCGAGAAGTCAGCCTTAGATTTCCAAAGTTGCTATGCTAGATGTGCTAGTTACAATCTTTAAATTTGTCCTAGTCAATTTTTAATCTTTATTATACTAACACAAACAAAACTCGATTATCTAATGCGTTACATTTAATTATGATGGAAAGATCATTTTATATTTAATTTCGGAAAACTTTATATTTATCGGTTTATTGGCAAAACTTGGTATTTTATAATTTATATAATAAAACTACATTTTTCTTTAAATGAGAAAAACGTGAAACTTGTTTAAATAATAACTTGTAATTTTTCCTAATTTATTTAATGTGAGAAAACAATATTGATTTTCTATAAAATAATTATTTTACTATTTTACATGTTTACGTCAATCACAACCAGAAAAGAATAAAAATTTAACTAACTTATTACAAAACCACATAAAATAATAAAACTGGGCTTATGCCCTTTACAGACCATTTTACATGAATTTAAATAAGAAGAAAACTTTGGTTAGTCTCTAAAAATTATCCTACAATTTAATTACAAAATAAACAATAATTTAAATTAAATCGAATTAATTTATGAGTCTCAGATATTGGTCCAATCGTCAAAAATAGCTAATGCCTCAACGTCCGGTAAAACCGTTTTCGTTTGCATTTCGCTAAGACCGATACGGTCGTCGCCCAAAATCCAATTTATAAATATTTTTGAAATCCGATTTGAAATCCAATTATAAAGTTTTATAAAAATTTTGACAGCATTCCCTCTATTTTCGGGACAACCCAAAACTGGAAAAATGTGCCACAACCACCAATCACAAGTCCCATACCAGGGAAACCCAATTTCCAACCAGAAAATAATAATAATATCCAAAACCCGAAAATAATATCCACAGCACGTTTTCGAAATTCGGAAAACCGAAATAAAACTCGAAAAACCCGAAATGAACTTCGGAAAACCGAAACTCCTCGGAAATTCCAAAACCAACATAACACTCAAAGAAAAATAAGCCACAGAACCAATTCCGAAAAGATTTCGGAAAACCAAACCCATAGAAATATTTCGAGAACTCACAGAACGTTTCCGAAAGGATTTCGAAAAATCCGAAAATGCCTCGTTTACCAAATTCCCAGGGAAATTCGTGGACAAAATTTATCACAGACTATGAAAAATGGAAACGGGGCAACGGAAATATACCAAAAGTTGCTCGGCTAGAGCTCTCAGGTGAATTTAGAGAAAAAGAACTATGCAGACTCGGAACGATCCAGGAACACACAGACAGCGGGATCGGGGTCACGTGAAACCCAAAAACAGCGGATCAGGAACGGCAGGGGGTCGACGGCGTCAGGGCGGACGTGGACAGGGCTCGAAACCAGAGGGGCGCGCGCATGGGCGAGGCTTCGATAGCCGACCGTCGGCCTGGGCCGTGGGAACAGCGTCGACGGGGGTCGCCGGGCTTGGGCGGAGGAGCGCTGGGTCGGCCGAGAGGGTACGCCGGACTTGGCGCCGGAGGGAGGTCGGTCGGATCTAGGGCACAGAGGATTTGGGGGATTTAGGAGTTGGTGATGATGGTGAATGGAGGGATGAAGAGAGGGTTATATATATAGGGAGAGGGGAGAAGGAGTTATGGAAGGGGAAGAGACATGGTCGGCCGGCGGTTTCGGGAGGGGAGGAGTCGGCCGAGCGCCCGCTCGGGAAAGCTCGACCAAGAGCTCAGGAAGTAAATGAAAATAGAGAGTTAAGAGTAATGAAAAGGGGTTTTTTAAAGAAAGTTTTAATAACAAAATTTTTGTTTAAAGAATAGTATTCTCTTAAATAATGTTTTATCATAATTTTAATTTATGTAAAATTTATAACTACAAAAGTAAAACTCCTAAAAAAAATTGAATTTGGGTTCGGGTGTGGCCAGACGGTCAAAAGTCCAGGAATTTATATTTTGAAAAATAATAATAATAATAATAATAATAATAATCTGGCAAAGTATTAATTTAGCAAACATGAAATTTTAATAATTTTCTAAAAATACCATTTCCTAAATTTTGATTTATATTAATAATTATCTAATTAAATATTCAATTGAAAAATGAAGGGTTTCACACCAAATCTGCAAGCAAGTGTCGATCCATAGTCAAACACATGGCTGTCGGATACCTACTCAAGGCATCGGCAACCACGTTGGCCTTCCCTGGGTGATACTGAAGTACGATGTCAAAGTCCTTCATCAACTCTAGCCATCTGCGCTGCCTCATGTTCAACTCCTTCTGAGTGAACACATACTTTAAGCTCTTGTGATCTGTGAAGATCTCCACCCTCTCTCCATACAGATAATGCTTCCATAACTTCAGTGCGAATATCACCGCTGCCAGCTCCAGGTCATGGGTAGGGTAGTTCTTCTCATGTGGACGTAATTGTCTGGAAGCATAGACAATCACCTTCCCATGCTGCTGTAAGACGTAACCCAGCCCCTCCCCTGAAGTGTCACTATAAATAGTGAATCCACCTGATCCTGAAGGCAATGTCAGAATCGGAGCTGTCGTAAACCGCTTCTTCAACTCATCAAAAGCTGCCTGACACTCCTCTGACCAAACATACTCAGTATCCTTCCGGGTCAACCGAGTCAACGGCTCTGCAACCCGGGAGAAATCCTACACAAATCTCCGATAATATCCTGCCAGCCCCAGGAAACTCCTGATCTCTGCAACTGAAGTCGGCGCTGCCCATGTCTCAACTGCTACAATCTTCTTGGGGTCAACTGAGATACCATCTCCAGTTACCACATACCCCAAAAAGTCCATCCGGTCCAAGAAAAACTCACACTTGAAGAGTTTTCCATAAAGCTGCTCCCTCCTGAGAGTCTCCAGCACTATTCTCAAGTGCTCCTCGTGATCCTCCTCAGTCTTGGAATATACCAAGATGTCGTCAATGAACACCACCACAAACTGATCCAGGTACTGGTGGAACACCTTGTTCATTAGGTTCATAAACACTGCTGGTGCATTGGTTAGCCCAAATGGCATAACCAAAAACTCAAACTGCCCGTACCGCGTCCTGAAAGCGGTCTTGGGAATATCCTCCCCCTTCACCTTCACCTGGTGATATCCCGACCTCAGATCAATCTTGGAAAATACCCGAGCTCCGCTCAACTGGTCAAAAAGATCGTTGATCCGCGACAGTAGGCATTTGTTCTTGATCGTGAGGTTGTTGAGTGCCCTATAGTCAATACACATCCGTACTGACCCGTCCTTCTTCGGCACAAACAATATTGGTGTACCCCATGGCGACGAACTCGAGCGGATGAAGCCCTTGTCCTGCAGCTCATCCACTTGCTTCTTCAGCTCCACCAACTCACTGTTGTTCACTCGATAGACATGCTGGAAGATGGGTTCCACTCCTGGAACCAAGTCTATCGAGAACTCTATGTCTCTGTCCGATGGCAATCCCGGCAACTCCTCTGGAAAAATATCCATATACTCTGCTATCAAGGGGTGTAGAATCGTTTGCTCCTCAACCGAGACTCCACAGAAAACTCTGCTTTTCTGCTCTGTCTGACGTCTGGAGTACTCGAACTCTGGCTCCTTCGGCACTCTGAAGAGAACTCTACCCCCTCTGGAATCAATACTGGTGTGGTACATGCTCAACTAATCGATATCGAGCACTATATCGTAGTTCGGCAATGGCATTACGAGCAGGCTCACCTCCAACTCACGGCCTCCCAAAACAATACTCCGACCCTTACAAACATCACTCACAAGGATGATACCACCCCCGGTCGTGATCTTGTAAGTCCTAGGCAACGATTCAGCTATGATACCGTGTCTAATCGTAAAAGATACTGATATGAAACTATACGAAGCACCGGAATGGAATAAAGCAAAAGCTGGACTGGAGTCGAGAAGAATCGAACCTGCGATCAGCTCTCCTACCACCTCTGTATCCTCGACTGCCATGGCAAAAGCTCGTCCCTGCTGGCCTCCCCTGGCCTGCTGCTGATGCTAAACAAACCTCTGCTGCTGTGTTGGCAGGGCTGGTCCCCTCTGCTGGCCTGCTGGAGCTCTGGCTCCTCCTTCCTGAGCTGCTCGTGCTATGAGACACTCTCTCATCTGGTGGTCTCCTGAACCACATACCAGGCACTTGCCCAGTCTCTTCCTACACTCGTTCCACCCGTGCCCTGGCTTCTTGCAATAAGCACAGGTAGTGGCCTGCTGCCTCGGTGCCTACTGCTGTACCCTCTGCTGCTGATGCTGCACTGGCTGATGCCTCGGCTGCTGAAACTGCTGCGGCTGGAAATGCCTCGGCTGCTGGTGCTGGAAGTGAGGCCTTTTGGCCTGGCCTCCGCTGCTGCTGCCTCCCTGGAAGTCTCGCCCCCTCTTGAGCCTAAGCTCAAGATCATCATCTGCAGCTAAAGCGTCCACCAGGATCTCCTCAAAGGTAGCGCTGCGGGCATTCTTGGTGTAGGACTTGACCTCCTTTACCAAGCCCTTCCGGAACCTCCGAGCCTTCGTCGCCTCCGACAATCCCTCTACAAATCTGCTCAGACGGCAGAACTCTCCTGTGTACTACTCCACAGACTGGCTCCCCTGGACTAGGGCCTCGAACTGAGTCTCGAGGGCTCCTAGTGCTGCATCTGGAAAGAACTTCTCCTTGAACAGCTTCTTAAATATTGCCCAAGTCTGTCCTGCTGTATCAACCCTTGGGTCGGTCTGGTACCATGTGCGGGCCAGATCCCGCATCATGCTGGTCGCTGCCTCAATCTGGAGCCTCGTCGGGATCTCAGCCAACCTGAATATCTCCTCCATATGCTCAATCCATTCATCGGCATACAAGATCCCCTCTGTCCCTCGGAAGTCTCTCAGGTACATCTTCTGGAAATCTTGGATGCCCTTCTCCCGCGGCTGGTACGGCTGCGGGGCTACCGCTGGCTGAGCTACAACTCCCTCTACTGCGGTCACTGCCAGCTCAATGCCTCGTGTGAGCTCCGCTGTGTGTCTCTGCTGCTGGGTCTGCTGACCCTCCATGTACTGCCGGAAGAAGGCTAACAGCTGAACGGCGTCAACTGTCCCCGCAGGTGGCTGCTGCTGCTGAAGTGCATCCGGAATCACCGGAATCGGCCCATGCCTCACAGGTGGTGGGGCTCCTCCGAAAGCTGCCGAAATGCCTACCCCAGCTGGCATGACTAGGGCTGCGGTACCAGAGGCTGGCTGCTGAGTATGAGAGGTGGCAGACCTCTTATCGGCGTCCCCCTGGCCCTGGCGATGCGATCTCATCTCAACTATCCTGGAGACACAGTTCAAAAGAAACAATTGCTGAGAATGAGTCGAAATATCAAAGAAGGATAGTTTAAATTCAAATGAAGACAATAAGCAGCAAAATTTAGATATACGAAATCTGATAAAGAGTTTGTCCTAATGTGATTGAGTACCTTCAAAAAATTTCTAATTCTACTGCAGGCTGCAGTGATATTCTAGTTCGAATACCACTATATTTCAAATCTAGAGCTGCATGGGCTACCACTAAAAATGTGTCACGACCGCACCCTAGAGTAAGGGCACGAGACGTGGGTACGTCCAGCCTACGCCGCAGTATCGGCGGTAGAACGTTGTCCTAGGTCACAACATCTAACAATATAAAGCTAAGCAGTTTATACTCCCCGAATGGGGATGACATAGCAGAAAGTAAACTCAATCACAACTAAGTCAGGAAGATAAGATAGAAAGATAGATAGATAATACTGCTGAAAAGAAAGAAAATCCAGAAGTACATCCAGAGAGTCTAAGTGTCTAAGATAGATACATATCCCAAGTATCAAATATATACAATCATCCATAGAGTAATATAAATGAAAAACATCCTAGTCTAGTGGTGTGTCATCCACTGCTCGTGGGTCCTGCTGCTGGTCCAGGTCCAACATCTCATCTAAGGTAGCACCGTAAAAGATATCCACACCGGCCTCCTCTTCGTCCTCTGTAATATTTTCAACAGGTCCAGTCATGACAGGAGCGAGCACAATACATCTCAACAGTTCATAGCAGGTTAGAAAATATAATCATACAGTAAAGTAAGATACAGGTACTGAAAGAAAGTACATGATGTAAACAGAGAAAGCTGTAATGGAAATATATACTATAAATAGAGAACTATCAGTGGCTAGTGAATCAGAGTACAATATAAACATGTGAATGGCATAGGAGATTCTGATGAGACACTAAGGAGGTGATCAGGTGAGATACTACTTGGATATTATTCACATGTCTACTTCTACTCCCCCGTACCCCCAATCAATACACAAGGATCCAACCAGGTTATTTTATGATTCCATGCAAAGGCCCACAAGGGATGATACATGGATGGACCAAAAATGGGTAATTCTAGGAATGCCCATAAATGGGGTGATTCAAGAAAGACTCTGTGATCATGAGAGTACATGTCACAAGTGATCAATGAACCGTGAAGCATAGTGATACTCCATGTAAGTGAAACGCACAGAACATGTAGTATATGATGCTCCATGAGGGGATAACATCTCAAGAAGGGATCCATATAGTACTAATCCGTGTGACCAACGTGACAGTATCGAGTAAAGTAATTTAAAGTAGGAAAATAATTCTAAACAGGATATGAAATGATCAGAGAATATACTCGCCTGGTATCTAAGTATCCAAGATGAAAGTACTGTCCGAGGAGTGGTGTCTGGCTCCTATTTAGGACAGCACAAGTCACAACAAGTCCAGAATGGTAAAATGAAGTTCTACTATACACTCTACATGAATCTAGGTCAAACTAGGCCAAAGTCAACTCTTAGTCAACTCTGGAAGTCAAACTAGGTCAACTATGGTCAAACTAGGTCTAACAAGTCTAAACTAGGTCAAACAAGTCATTCTAGGTCCTAACAAGCCTACATTGGTCAATACACTACTATACTAGACTATATTATTCTATCTAGGTCTACCAAGCTATACAAGCCTAGACCAAGCCATCACACACATTACCTAGGCCTATACATGGAATCACATAATACATATATATATATATATGTATACATATAGGTTATCTATATGTATACCACACATACATAAATTATATATAAATCATAGTACACACACATACATATATTGATATTCACATATTATATATCCATAGTGTAACCTATACAGTAGATACACATTTTACATATATATACATTACATATATACATATACATACATTAGGAAGATAGGAATATAGAGATGGAGTGTGTGTATATGTGTGTCAAGAGGGTGTGGCTGTGTGACAGGAAATCATAGGGTGTGTGACTGAGTGAGTGAAAGGGGACCTATGTAGAGTGTATAGGTATGTATTAATGTAGGATTCAGCTTTCAGAAAATAGAGAAGGGAACCCAATTCCCTGTGTGTGTGTGTGTATTGGACATACAAATAATGTGTTCTCAAGGCAAGAGTTCTCAGATTTTGTGTGTGAGACAAACAGTGTCAGTGTATTCTCAGGTTTTTAGTATATCACAGATTTTAATATAATCTCAGTGAGAAAAGAAAAGAAAATCAATTCATATCTCAGTTCAGATTATACAGTAATCAAACTCAGGTAGCATATCACAGATTTTGGAGAAAAACAGGCCAAACATTCCCTTCAATTTCAGTTCTCAACCCAATAGTATGCCATGAATTCTCAGAATTTAAACATCTAACTGAATCAACATGCTCTTAGTAAAAAGAAAAGGAAATCAGATTCAGTTTAGGTATTCTCAGGTTTGCACATGACTGTTTGAAAACAGTCCAACATTTCATTCCCATTTCGAATCCAAAACACCACAATTTCAACCCAAAATTAGCATACATGTAGATAACTTATAGGAGAACCATATTAGGGACTTAAACATGTAATTTACAGTATTTAAACTAATTAAATTGAATGTCAAAATCTATATTTAAAACTGGAAAAATTAGTGAATATCATATGTATCAGATTTTCGGAATATTTGGAAATTGATGATTAAAAAACATGTTAGAATATACAATAATGGTTGTTAATATAAATATAACTTGTGCACGTGTCTTAGGGAGTGTTTCGTGTCCACCATAGCCGGATACGACGTGTCCAAAAACAATCAAACACAAATCGAGCACAACAGACATTGCACAGTGCACTGTCTCGTGCACAAGTGCACCCGACACGACACGAATGGGTCGTGCCCTCGTGTAGGGTGGTTCGCCTAGTGTCCACCTAGGTTTGTGTCACCCTGTATTAGGTCCTAGTGTGTCATGTCCTGACTTAACAAGCCGTGTCAGAACCCAAAAACTGACTGTGCACGTATAGTGGAAAATCGGTGCACGAGCTCGTGCTCGCTCGACACGACACGGGGACACATGAGACTTGACACACGTGGTGTCAGTCAATGCCCAAGCCATGTGTCAAGTGGTTTGTGTCGAGTCGTCGTATCCACAGAGAAAATGCCCCCGAGTAGCAGGACAGCGCACAGCTCGCGCGCGCGTGTCCACCCGCGTGTGCACGTGTCCAAAACAACATCGACACGACACCAAATCGATCCCAAACCAACAGTAACATATAAGCAACACAAAAATACAATTTTCTATTTAAATACTTTCACAAAAACAAATCAAAATGCCCTTTGGGGCATTTTATCGAACACCTGCGCACAACACTGATACGTGTCCGATACGAACACGTACCGGACACGAAATTTCACAAACTCTATTCCTACAGGACCAGGACACCTAGGGCTAGGTATTTATGCAAAGAAAACCTAGTTTTAATGGTGGAATAGAAATATACCTATGTGTGTTCTTCAACACAAAAGCTTCTCAAAAGGGGATCCTCAAAAGCCAACCAACTTCTCCAAATTTCTATGAAACTGAGATTAACAAATACCAACAGCAAGAAAACACTAATTAGAACCTATTGCAATTTGTTTGGATTAAAAAGGAGTTAAAATAGATTTTCTAGGAATTTATGAAGATGGAGACTCACCTCTTTCTAAAATTTGTTCTTTCCTAAAGAGGTTTAACCTAATGGAAGAGGATATTTATAGGCGGGAATCCCTAGGTTAGGTGTGGTGGCCGGCCAACTTGGATTAGGGTTAGGGTATTCTAGTGGGTTGGGCTTTGGGCTCCTATGTGCCAAGTTATTGATTAATGGTTCAACCCTAAGTCATGGCTTATGACTTAATTATTCTAACTTGAGTTAAATGACTAAACCATAGGTCAACTCTTGTCTAACTAGGGTTGCATGACCTAACCAAGTCCAAACTCAACTAGGGTTAGCTCCTATGTTAGTCTATCAAGGTCATTGCTAGTCAAAGTCAACCTAGTCAACCATCATTCAAATAATTCCAAAATAAATTCTAAAAATTTCCATAAATTCAAATAAATTATAATAAATTCAAATAACCCCAAAAATGATAAAAATACCCCCAAACTAGAAATATGGTAGTGACAATTGCTTTGTTCCTCTAACATGTATTTACAGAAAAGCAATAAGCAAGATCAACATAGACATATGAAATGAAGAAATCATGGTGGGCCAAAGATGACGGCATCCCACAAGATTTCTCTGAACCACCCAACGATATCTCCGGAGTCGCACACTCAGGGGTTCTGCTGCCCGGTCAGCGGACAGGGGTCGAGGGGACAGTGCCCCCGTGGGGGTTCTAGGGCAAAGCCCTCGAAAGGTATTTAGATTTCCAATATGTATATCTTTGGACAACTGCTGTCGAAGAAGAAGCTATCATCTATCAAGTGAAGAAGCCAATCCATGCCATCATCATTTCAAGACTCTTAAGAAGCCTGCACTTGCTCAAGTATATCTGGAGTCTGTAGTGAGTTTTAAGAATATTTGTAAACATAAGAATTTGATGGAAAAATTGAAAGGTAGGATGGAAATTAGTCCAGGATCATTTTCGGATGAAAATTGACATACCGACGGTACACCGGTTCGTACCGGTGGTATACCTATTTTATATAAAACATTTTCTCGGCCTAATGAACTGGCATACCGATGGTACACCGGTTCGTGCCGCCGGTATACCGTTTCAGTAATGTTAAAAATCCAACGGTCGAATTCTGAGCATTTAATGATCCCAACGACTATATTTTTAGCCGTTGCATTCCAGATCGGTATACCGACGGTACACCGATTTATACCGATGGTATACATGTCACTCCCCATTCTCGATATACATATTTTCCTACGTGTTTTCCGTATATGATATCTTGTATCTGTGCCCGCGCAACTATGATCCTGTATTTTACACATGGTCATGGCATGAAACAATATCTCGTCGCAGAATAGTATGCCACCCCTTGTCCTTATTTGGTTGCAGGCGTGGTTCACTACTTCAATGATAGAATTTCTAGACTGTGTTAAGATCAGGGTTATGATTAATTAATTATTACTTAGTTGTAGCATGTAACAATTAACATGTTATATTAGTCACATGGTTAGGACATGCTTAGTATTAGGGTTTTAAGTGAACCAACCCACCCCCACTATAAATGTTCTCTTCCTTCTCTCTCTCCTCATAAACCCTCATTTATTTTTTCTAACAACTTTTTAAGCAAGTACACCTTGCTCAAATGGAAAGATTTCTTGCATTTTCATTTCTTAATTTTTTTGATATTTTTAGTCTAGATTATTCCTATCCTCATTCTCTATATGTTTAGTACATGGTATTTTTTTATTTTAATGACTATTTTTGTGTAGATCTAAGTTTCTAAAACTAGGGTTTTATGGGTTTACATGGTTTTGACCTCTATTTTGCCCGATTTCGAGTACTATAGCCCGAGTTATGGACATTGGAAGTTTCTAAAATTTCATGGCCAAAAGCTGGTTGCTGGCAGGGACGACGACCCTCCGCGCGCGCACTTCGTGCTACCGCGCCACCCATTCGCACCAATGTGCGCCATTCATGCCGCTGTGTGCCATTCACGCACAGTGCGCCATTTATGTCGCTATGCGCCATTCGCGCATAGTATGCCACTTCCCGCCTTTCACGCATTATGTGCCACTGTGTATTGTGCGTCGTTCGTGCGCCACTGCGCGTTGTGCACCGTTCGTGCTGCATGCTTGCACAAATCACGTACTCGAGAGTCCCGCGTGTTTGACCCATGCGCCTATGTGCCTAAGTGACCTATGTGTCTAGTAGCATATGATTGTGTAAATTGAATATGTTCCTAACCTGTCTACATATGCATGTACTTGTATATCCTATGTGTGTACTGAGGTATAATCCATGTGTGCACTGTGGTGCTACCCTACATGCTAAGCGATTCTATGTGCCATATTTTAGTTCATTCAAAGTCTCCAGCACATATATGATAAACGGTCAGTGACAATTACGTGGTGTGTTGTTTGTTGAGCGATACATTACATTAAGGATGGATCCATATATGGGACTCCATGAGCCAGTGTGGATTCATACTTAGGGTACCCGTGCCATGAACGACATCTAAGGGGATGATCATGTGACCACGACATGTGAGACCAAGACCAACATATGGTTTAACTAAGCAACTCAATCTAGTAGATGCATTGGGAGGAAAAGAATCTCGAGATCATGTTATA
Organism: Iris pallida; assembly: GCA_029216955.1. NCBI lineage: Eukaryota > Viridiplantae > Streptophyta > Magnoliopsida > Asparagales > Iridaceae > Iris > Iris pallida. Next base: position 10,434,842 of record JANAVB010022800.1, read on the forward strand.
CTAGCCACCCCAGGTCCCGTCCTGACGTGTCGGGTTGGCCGCCACAGATATTGTTAACTGCCTATGGTGGATGACATTATTCGACTCCTACGTGTGATGAGTTATATGTTCCGTACGGTAGACTTTCGAAGGACCGGTGCATAATCAATATGCTACGCATTATAGAATTGGATTGGCTAGCCCTGTTGGAAACAACACGATATGAGGATTCCTATAAGCAGAATCGCAAGGATAACTCCGCCAAATATAGAAAGCCATAGGAATGATTGGTCATTCGTAAAATGACTTGTTTGTGTTATGTACCTTCCGTTTATAGCCAAGGAACATGGACTGTCCTGGTGCGTAGTCTAACTCATGTCCTTGTTTGGTTGTTGGACTATAGTCCTATGACAGGCTGTGGACCAAGGTTACGACCGGAAGCCCTTAACTTGACCATGGTTATAGGATGTATCTTATCTCGATACGATATTGGCGTCGTTTGTCCCTGATTAGTTGTAAGGGTGCCATATGGTGTTGAAGATACGTTATAAATATGTAACTCATGAGCCAAGGCTTATTATTATTATGCTTGGATTTTTTTGTCTCCCCCTTATGTGCTCCCTTGTGGTACTTGCTATTCGGGGCCGATCCCGCTAGTTTTGTTTGGCCATATCATGTAGCAGAGCCGATGATCCAGTCTTTTTCCCTGACGTCAATGGTACATACTAGGAGGATAGCCATTGGAGGACTCGAGTGGGTTTATTCTCCACCACTCTAGTATCATTAATTTTGTTCTGGTGTTTTGTCGATTATTCTGGATATTTAGTTTTCTTGCATAAATTAGACTGCAACTAAATATGGTTATGTATTTATGACTCCCTGGGCTATGTGGCTTATAAAGCTAGTTTCTTATGATCATTTTGATGAAGCGTTGGGGACGCCTTACTACTTTATCCTATATGTTCATTAATTTCTGTTCCTTGCTCTGAATGATTGAGACATAGATGTAATGTATGATCCTAGATGACTTGATTGTAGTATGCACCCCTTGTCATTTGACAGCCGTGACCGCTGTATGACATCTTCGTACCTCATACGATGTAGTTGGCCATGTTCATCCTCGTATTTCGATACTGGGGCATGACAAGGTTTTAGTGGTGGCCCATGCAGGTCTAATTTTCAAACTTATGGGATGTTGTTATTATAGGAGTCTCAATAGAAACTTGTTCCCTTTGATCTCTTGCCTCGTTTTCTCTTTCCTCACCTTGATTGTTAAATTGAATTGCATCCTCGAATCTTTTACATCCTATCTTTTGATATCTTGTATCTTTCCCTATAGTTGCGCTTCTTTCTCAGTAGCTGGCGAGGCCAACGTGGAGGAACATCCAACAGAGCATGGCTCAATGCTTCCACCTAGTCAAATTCGGAGAGAGATTATGTCAGAGCCATTGGAGCAATAAGTTCCAGAAACTCCTACACCACCAGCGGTACCGACAGCGACAACAGTACCCAATGTTGCAATACTCCTGAAGGTTATCTGGGGATTTATGGCCACACAGTAGTGCCAGGTGGCAGTCCATCAGCAACAGCAGACCCAGCAGCAGGAACAGAATGTACTACTAAATCAGGGGTTACAGCTAGCCCTTGAGAGGAGTGTCAGGAATAACTTGGGAGCCTCGGGAAGGTTTTGTTGACTTAACCCGAGGTACTTTGATACCATTACGGTAGATGCTTGGCTTCAGGATATTGAGGCCATTTTAACAGCAGCAAAGGTTCCAGCAGAAGAGAATATTGACCAGGTCAAATTATTGCTTCAAGATCTCGCCTGCGACTGGTTGGCATCAGAAGAGGTTAGAATGAGGCACCATGTTCCTTGGAATAGCTTTAGTACCAGATTTAAGGTCAAGTACTTCGGTGTGGCAGTACGATATGAGCTACAACAGAGGTTTATCAGTATCAAGCAGGCTGGTAGGACGGTATATTGATATGCATCGGAGTTCTGCAGACTGAGTCGGTTTGCACCGACGATGGTGGCTACGGAGCCAGAGAAGGCTATAAGGTTCCAGCAGGGACTTCATCTGGAGATTCTACAGCTGGTAGAGGGGCACGACTACCAGACTTTTGATGTAGTCTTAACGGCAGCTCGGAGGCACGAGCTTACCCAACAAAGGTTGGCGACAAGAACTGGGGGCCAGAAGAGGTCTCATGCCCAGAGTGGGGACGGAGGAGCAGCACAGCGAACGTCGACAACAGCACCGGGCATTCATATTCATAATCAAAGGGCACCACGGAGGCCGACGGTACCTGCGTTAACAGTACTAGTTCAACATCAGCAGTCGGGGAACCAGCAGCAGTATCAAAGGGTACCCATAGGATGTACTTACTGTGGTAAGGGAGGGCACACTAGGGATATATGTCGAGCAGCTAATAGATTATATATGAGGTGTGGTAGCCCAGACCACAGAATCGACAATTATCCTATGATACAGAGGCAAGGAGGGCCAGTTCAATAATTTTTGGTGTTGCCAGCTTGAGGGACAACACTGATCAGAGGACCAACATTGGCAGAGAGGCTATTAGCCCAGCGCCTACCGACGCAGGCTCAGATGTTTCGCCAAGCGCAGAATCAGGAAGGCCAGCAGAGGCTGCAGCGGAAGCATAGTCAAGGAGGACAGCAGCAGGGAGCTTAGCAAGGCTAGGGTCAGGCCTTCACCTTGTCTCTAGAGGAGACACTAGCATCAGGCGACGTAGTTGTAACTACTATTTCTATTACCTCTTTTCCTACAGTAGAATTATTTGATTCGGGGGCAACCCATTCTTTTGTATCCGTATGATTTGTGACACGCATTTGGACTGGAGGTCGAGGCATTGCCAGAGAGGGTGAATATACTTCTGGAAATGGGCTTATAGGAGTTAGCAGAGTGTGCTTAGCGTGTTCGGTCGTTATGTGTGGGTATTTATTGTCCGCATCTTTGATTGAGTTTTCTATGGGCAACTTTGATGTAGTCCTAGGCATAGAGTGGCTGAGAGATAGTCATGCGACGATAGATTGTCGAAGAGATAGGTTGGTTTTCAATATTCCAGACATTAAAGAGTTCACCTTTGTGCGGTCTTTGGGAGATCATTCCAAGGGCATAGTTACAGCGGTAGTAGTATCGTAGGAGACAGTTTGTAGGGTGGTCGAAGAGTTTTTTGATGTTTTTCCAGATGAGCTTCCAGGTTTACCACCAGTGAGAGATGAGGAGTTTTGCAATGAGTAGAATCCTGGAACGGAGCCTATAGCCAGTAGGGTTTACAGAATATCGTAGCCAGAGTTAGACAAGATTTATCAGCAGTTGGAAGAATTGAAGGCAAAGAAGTTTATTCGAGATAGTGAATCGCCCTAGGGAGCGCAAGTGATCCTAGTACCCAAGAAGGATGGGACGACGCGGATGTGTATTGATTATAGGCAGCTAAATAAAGTGACAGTGAAGAACAAGTACCCGCTTCCAAGGATTGATGATTTGTTTGATCAGCTGAGTAGAGCCAGAGTCTTTTCAAAGATTTACCTTCGATCTGGGTATCATCAAGTAAGAGTTCGGGGGCAAGACATACCCAAGACAACATTTAGATCGCGATATAGGCATTATGAGTTTCTGGTGATGCCATTTAGATTAACTAATGCCCCAACAATATTCATGGACTTGATGAATCGCATCTTTATGCAATATTTGGCTAAGTTTGTGGTAGTGTTCATAGACGATATCCTAGTCTATTCCAGTAGTGAAGATGAGCATGAGAAATATTTTTAGACAATTTTGCAGACCTTGAGGGAGCATCAACTTTATGTGAAGCTTAGTAGATGCGAGATTTGGTTGGATTGCATATCGTTCCTGGGACATATCATTTCTGGAGCAGGAGTGTCAATAGATCCGAAGAAGGTTGAGACAGTAGAGAATTGGCCAGTTCCGAAGACAGTAGTAGATGTGTGTAGTTTTTTGGGATTACAGGATATTACAGGAGGTTCGTGGCAGACTTTGCCATAATTTCAACACCCTTGACGCGTTTAACGCGTAAAGAGGAAGAGTTTGTTTGGTCAGCAAAGTGTCAGGCATCATTTGAAGAGTTGAAGAAAAGATTGATCTTGGCCCCGATTTTGACGTTTCTAGTAGGATTGGAAGGGTTTACAGTATATTATGATGCATCCGGGAAAGGATTCGGGTGTGTATTAATGCAACATAGAAGAGTGATAGCGTATGTGTCTTGTCAGTTTCAGGATCATGAGAAGAACTATCTGACCCATGACTTGGAGTTAGCAGCAGTAGTGTTTTCACTTAAGTTGTGGAGGCATTACTTGTATGGGGAGCGAGTGGAGATTTATACTGATCATAAAAGCTTAAAGTATCTATTCACCCAGAGGGACCTGAACATGAGGTAGAGAAGATGGTTAGAGTTACAGAAGGATTTTGATGTGAACCTTCAATATCATCCATGTAAGGCAAATGTGGTAGCAGATGCCTTGAGCAGGAGAGGTGGTGCATTCATCTTGACCTCGCAGAGGCACATTCTAGAAGACCTTCAGGATATAGGAATTGACGTAATCTTGTCGTAAGATACAAAAATTTTAGCCAGCTTATAGATTCAGTCTACTTTGGTGGAGAGGATCAGAGCTGCACAGACAGAGGACCCGCAGATCCAGAAGCTTCGATCAGAATGTGAGTCAGATCTCATGAAGGAGTTATTAATCCATGAAGATGGTACCCTTATATTTGGAAACCGTCTTTGTGTACCAAGTGGAGACCTTCCACGGGAAGTTATGTCAGAGGCTCATAGTTTTCCTTATTCCATTCATCCCGAAGGAACAAAGATGTACCAGGATATAAAGCAGCACTTGTGGTGGAATGACATGAAGAGAGAGATAGCAAGATTTGTTTCTAGGTGTTTGGTATGTCAGCAATTGAAGGCAGAGCAGAAGGTGCCAGCAGGATTATTACAACTGCTTCATATTCCGGAGTGGAAGTGAAAGCACATCAAGATGGATTTTGTGACCGATTTACCTAGATCTCCGACTGGTCGAAACATAGTCTGGATGATAGTGGATCGGCTCATGAAGGTTGTTCATTTTCTTCCTTTCAGAGTAGGACGGTTTACTAAGTAGTTGGCAGAAATATTTATGAAGTAGATAGTAAAACAACATGGTGTTCTAGTCAGCATAGTATCAGATTTGGACACATAGTTCACCTCTCACTTTTGGCGGAGTTTGCATTAAATTTTGGGTACCAGGTTGAGGTTCAGTACAACTTACCATCCGCAGATAGACGGACAGTCAGAGAGAACCATTCAGACATTGGAAGATATATTGTGATCTTGTACCTTAGACTTCTGCAGAACTTAGGAAGGTCATCTTCATTTGGTAGAGTTCTCTTACAATAACAGTTATTAGGCAAGTATTCAGATGACTCCATTTAAAGCATTATATGGAATAAAGTGTAGGTCTCCTTTAGCATGGGATGATGTGAGAGAACGAAAATTATTGGGACCAGAGATGATCATGTAGACAGCGGAGACAGTCAAGTTAATCAGGGAGCGACTTTGAGTCGCGCAGGACCGGCACCGCTAATGGGCAGATTAGCAATGTAGGCCTCTAGATTTTGGTATTGGTGACCAAGTATATCTGTGGATTTTGCCCACTCGAGGTGTCATTAGATTTGAACCCGGAGAAAGCTTAGTCTGAGATACGTTGGTCCGTTTGATATTCTCGCTCGGGTAGGCGATATTGCTTATCATCTTGCCCTTCCGCATTCGCTACGTGATGTACATGATGTGTTTCATATATCTCAGTTGTGTAGGTATGTCCCGGATCCGAGTTATATTCTCGATCATTCTGAGCTGATCGTTGGTACCGACCTGACTTACGAGGAACAACCCGTATCCATTTTAGATCGACGAAAGAAGGTGCTCATGAACCGAACTATTAGTCCTATTCGTGTCGCTTGGGACCATAACTCACCGGAAGAGTCGACATGGGAGCACGAGGACAAGATTAGATCTCGATATCCGTATTTATTTGACTCAGAAGGTATGTTTATTCTTATGCCTTTGTAATCTGTTTCCGTGCTTAATTTACACCCGCTAGGGTGGATGATTGTTCTCTAAATGCCTGCTAGAAATCGATAGGGTTACATGTGTAATTAGTCCTGTAATTAGTGTCTTGCTTGCCCTGATTTTTCGATCCTGCCTTGGCTGAAATTCTGAGGACGAAATTTTTCTAAGGAGGGTAGAGATGTCACTCCCCATTCTCAATATACGTATTTGCCTACGTATTTCCCATATATGATATCTGGTATATGTGCCCGTACAACTGTGATCCTGTATTTTGTACCTGGTCATGGCATAGAATAATATCTCTTCACGAAATAGTGTGTCATCCCTTATCCTTGTTTGGTAGTAGGCGTGGTTCACTACTTCGATGATGGGATTTCTGGACCGTGTTGAGATCAGGGTTATGATTAATTAATTATTTCTCAGTTGTAGCATGTAATAGTTAACATGTTATATTAATCACATGGTTAGGGCATACTTAGTGTTAGGGTTTTAATTTTTAAGTGAACAAACCCACCCCCACTATAAATGTTCTCTTCCTTCTCTCTCTCCCTATAAACCCTCTTTTATTTTTCCTAACAACTTTTTAGGCAAGTGCACCTTACTCAAATAGAGATATTTCTTGTATTTTTATTTCTTAATTTTTTTCCCTTGATATTATTAGTCTAATTGTTCATAACCTCATTCTCAACTTATTTAGTACTTGGTCTTTTTATTTTAATGACTATTTTTGTGTAGATCTAAGTTTCTAAAACTAGAGTTTTATGGGTTTCCATAATTTTGATCTATCAAACTTGCTTATTTTCGAAAATTAATTGTTCCATGTCGTAGAAAATTCAGTTTTATTCAGTTTTGACCTGTATTTCGTCCGATTCTGAGTCCTATAGCTCGAGTTATGGACATTGGAAGTTTCTAAAACTTTATGGCCAAAAGTTCGCTGGCAGGAACGATGATCCTTCGCATGTGCACTGCCGCACCATCCATTCTCGTCGTTGTGTGCCATTCACGCCACTGTGTGCCAACCGCTATGTGCCATTCGTGCACAGTGCGCCATTCGCGCTGCTGTGTGCCATTCGCGCCGCCGTGTGCCATTCACGCACAGTACACCATTCGTGCCACTGTGAGCCATTCGTGCCACAGTGTGCCATTTGCCCCGCCGTGAGCCATTTGTGCCACAGTGCGCCATTCGCGCACAGTGCTCCACTGCCCGCCTTTCGCGTATTGTACGCCACTAAGCATTGTGTGCCATTCGTGCACCACCGCATGTTGTGTACTGTTCGCGCTGCGTGTTTGCATGCCTCACGTACTCGAGAGTCCCGCGTGTTTGACCCATGCGCCTATGTGCCTAAGTGAGCTATGTGTCCAGTAGCTATCATATGACTGTGTGACTTGAATATGTTTCTGACCTGTCTACCTGTGCATGTACTGGTATATCCTATGTGTGTACTGAGGTACAATCCATGTGTGCACTGAGATGCTACCCTACGTTCTAAGCGATTCTATGTGCTATATATCAGTACATTCAACGTCCCCAACACATATAGGATAAACGGTCAGTGACAATTACGTGGTGTGTTGTTTGTTGAGTGATGCATTATATTAAGGATGGATTCATATGTGGGACTCCATGAGCCAATGTGGTATCATACTTAGGGTACCCGTGCTATGTACGACATCTAAGGGGATGATCATATGACTATGACATGTGAGCCCAAGACCAACATATGGTTTAACTAAGCAACTCAATCTAGTAGATGTATTAGGAAGGAAAGAATCTCAAGATCGTGTTATACTAGCCACCCCAGGTTTCGTCCTGACGTATTGGATTGGCTGCCACAGATAGTGGTAACTGCTTATGGTGGATGACATTATTCGACTCCTACGTGCTATGAGTTATATGTTCCGCATGGTAGCCTTTCGAGGGACCGATACATAATCAATATGCTACGCACTACAGAATTGGATTGGCTAGCCCTGCTGGAAATAATATGATCTGAGGATTCCTATAAGCAGCATCGCGGGGATAACCCTACCAAATATATAAAGTCGTAGGAATGATTGGTCATTCATAAAATGACTTGTTTGCGATATTGTCACGCCCCAGAACCAGAATACTGGAGAGCGGGAGAATGACTCAGCCAGCTACGTATTACGGGTAGATAAATACCGTATAATACGATCAATGTTGTCTAACCAGACGAGGGGGTGCATACTACATAAAAGTCTTGCTATGGTCACTTTACATCTATTGTCTCAATTATTCAAGCAAAAAACAGTAATAGAGAACATGTGAGATAAAGCGGTAAGGCGTCCCAAACGCTCAGTCAAAATGTTCTTGAGATCTGGCTTTACAAAACATAGCTAGATGATATAGCAAGTATACACAATTGTTATCAGCTGCAGTCTGACTTAATTACAATTATGTAAAAGTGAGTACAAGACAATCCGACTAACATGTCGGTGCCAAACGGCTAAGTATAAAGGTAAATAACAAAACGAGCGGTGAAGTAAGGGACCCACTCGAGTCCTCCTGCGATCATTCCTCTAGTATTTACCATCCTGGAGGTAGAAGTAAGCTGAGTCCTCGGGAACCGGCTCTAAATCTGGCCATGCAAAACCAGAGAGGTTAAACCTCTAATAGCAAGTACCACAAGGAAGGACGATATGAAGGACATAAACTAGTAAGTAAAAGAATATAATAATAGATCTCTGCTTGCTACTAGGATTCACATCACATCACGACACTTCGAACCAACCTCTCAACCAAATAAGGACAGAAGTTGGCCCGTCATGTCCTGACATTCTGATCATCCCAGTTAGGTAACAGAGTAGTACAGTACACAAACAAATCATCTTGAACGGCCAATCAACTCCTACAGCTTGCTATTGTGAGTCCCAGGTTATCCTGGAATAATGCAAATTGAGGATTACTCAGTTCTTACTATGCACGAGCAAGGCTTGTCTATCCAGTGAATCATGTACGCCATGCATGAATTAGACGAGTCCTAGCAGGATGCCCGTCAATATACCATATACAATAATTATAAGAGCAGATACTGTTCTCTGCCCGTGTGGCAGATTTACAGTATCTGTGGGAACCAGCCGGCCCGTCGGGTACTACTCGTCCCAAGGGGGCTGCCATGTAAGAACTAGGAAATCCATTCTCTCTACGCAATCATTATTTTTATTTAACTTAATAGTCCCTACGTTGAGTGAAATCCCATGCCATAGATTATGGTCATTCAAATGAGTACTTTCGTACGGGGTACGATATGCGCAACTCTACAACGATACCAGTACGGTTAGGTTGCAGTTTTTACATTGCGTAATGCAACAATCAAATCTAACCACGGTAATCATGCCTTGACCATAAAGTACACATGCTTCTTTTGTAGAAAATAAATAAATAAATAAATAGATTGAAGTCTGCATGTGCAGGTATGTCAATATTCGGGATCAGCCAGTCGATTACAATAGTTCATAACATGAACGTGTCTCATTCATTCATTCATTTCAATAAGACGACTAGCCAGTCTCTTAGTTCCAACTAGGAACGCATGATCAATTCAGTCAAGATAGCCATCGTCATCAACGGTGACAATATATGAAAGTCAATTAGCATGAAATGGGGTCGAGTCTATAACTCTCAAAGTCAAGTTCCAGTCTTACTGGATATCCATAAACCAATCAAGACACTTGGCACTAATACACAACCATATGTATTAAAATATTAACATGCTAAGATTATCGGGTTCATGCAAAAAGGCGTAAGGATATAATAGGGAATTATCATGCCAACATTAAATGAATAAGGTATAGAACAAATAAAAACACCCAAGTCAGGAAGTCACGCTAACAAGTTCATGCTAAGGCCAAAAGTCACACGAGAATCGTGCGTGTAAAAAAAGCACGCCAAGTTTAGTAGGTAGAAGTGAGCGTGAAACGTGGTACACGCTGGCAAGCGTGAGCGTGAAAAGTGACACACGTAAGCACAGCGTGAGCGTGACTAAAAATACACGTACGCACAGAGTGGGCGTGACTAAAAATACACGCACGCACAGAGTGGGCGTGACTAAAAATACACGCAAACACGTAAAGACGTGTGCGTGACTAAAAATATACGCACGCACAGCGTGGGCGTGACTAAAAATACACGCACGCACAGAGTGAGCGTGACTAAAAATACACGCACGCACAGAGTGAGCGTGACTAAAAATACACGCACATACAGAGTGGGCGTGACTAAAAATACACACACGCACAGAGTGGACGTGACAAGAAATACACGCACGCACTGCTTGAGTGTGAAAAGTCACGCACGCAAGTACAAAGTCATGGGCGTGAAAAGTCATGCACGCAAGTACAAAGACATGAGCGTGACTCAAAATTCACGCACGCACGCAAAGATGTGTGCATGACTAAAATACACGCAAACACGTAGAGACGTGTGCATGACTGGGCTGATGTTTTACGCGAGCACGTAAGAACGTGTGCGTACAACATTTCCCGAACTCCAAGTCCTATGGAGCCTTCGCTCCAGTGCCAGAGAAATACACGCAAAGTTGGTGGACCAAGAACCCATAAACAGCCGAAATACAAAACTTAGATCTAGAAGAAACAAGCCAACGAAATCCAAAATACTAAGTAGTAAACTCTCTTAGAATCACAAGAGGAAGCCAAATGAACCATAAAAACATGGTTCTCAAGTAGAAGCAAGTTTGTACTTGCCTCTTGCTGCTGCTGCTGGTAGGTGGAGAAGTGATGAGGAAGGAGAAGAAGAAGTAAATGATGAAGAAGAAGTAAATAATGAGAGAGAAGGAAGAGGGTGGCTTTAAATAGGGGGAGTGGTGGTAGGTGGGGTGTTGGGCCGGGTTGCCCAACATGAACCCGAGAACCCAATAAGACCAAAGCAGGGAATAAAATGCAGAAAAATAAAATGCAGATAATTAGAATACAGAAATAAAATTGCAGGAAATTAATTAACATGAAAATTTAAAGAGCAGATAATTAATTAACATGAAATTAAAGGAATTTAAATACAGAATAATACATGATAAATACTAAATAAATACTTATGAGTTGTACATGTATAAAAATACGCATTCTGGGAACGGGGAGTGACATCTCTACCCACCTTAGAAAAATTCTGTCCTCGAAATTTTAATTCCAAAGCAGGTAGAAATATCGGAGCTAAACTAATACAAGCAATTCTAGTGATCAAGCAATTCTAGTGAGCAAGCAATCATTTTTACCATATCAAAAGTAAGTACTATATATGTAAATCCATCAATCTACGATATCAAGTAGTTCTATCCATGAGGCGATAAGCATGAGAAATCAAGACAATCAAGGTATACAAAAAGAGATATACCTTGTGAGTCAAACAGGTGTGGATACCGTGATCGGATATCATCCTCACGTTTCCACGTTGACTCTCCCAAGGAGTGATGACCCCAAGCAACACGGACAAGACTAATTGTTCGGTTCTTGAGTATCTTCTCTCTTCGGTCCAAAATGGACACAGGTTGTTCCTCGTAAGACAGGTTGGTACCAACAACCAGCTCAGAATGATCGAGGACATGGCTTGGGTCCGATACATACCTACGTAATTGAGATACATGAAACACGTCATGCACCTCTCGTAACGAAGGTGGGAGTGATAAACGATAAGCAACATCGCCTATCCGATCAAGGATAACGAATGGGCCCACGTACCGCGGACTCAATTTCCCGCGAACGCCAAATCTAATGACCCCACGAGTAGGTGAGATCTACAAGAATACGTGGTCCCCAACAGAGAACTCTAACGGCCTACGATGCTGGTCCGCCCAATGACGATGTCGGTCCTGCACAACTCGAAGTCGCTCTCTAATTCCTTTAACTACTTCAACCGTCTGAACAATCATTTCCGAGCCTAACATCTTCCTCTCTCTAATATCATCCCATGCTAGCGGTGACCTGCACTTCTTACCATATAATGCTTCGAATGGCGCCATCTGGATACTGGCTTGATAACTATTATTGTATGAGAACTCGACCAAGTGCAGGTGACTCTCCCAAGACCCTCCAAAATCTAGAGTGCAAGCTCGCAACATATCTTTTAAAGTCTGAATCGTTCTTTCTGATTGCCCATCCGTCTGCGGATGGTAAGCCATGCTAAATCTTAACTTGGTACCCAGACTATGATATAAGCTCTTCCAGAAGTGTGATGTAAAGCGGGTATCTCGATCCGACACAATACTGACAGGGACTCCATGCTGCCTGACTATCTGTTGCATATACAATTCTGCCAACTTTTCTGTAGATTGCCCTACTCTGAAAGGAAGAAAGTGTGCTACCTTTGTAAGTCGGTCCACTATCACCCAAATAGCGTCTTTACCACTTGGTGATCTCGGTAAACCGGTCACAAAGTCCATTGTAATATGCTCTCATTTCTATTCCGGGATAGGAATCGGTTGCAATAACCTAGCTGGCCTCTGCTGTTCTGCCTTCACTTGCTGACATACCAAGCAACGGGAAACAAATCTAGCTATCTCCCTCTTCATCCCGTTCCACCAGAAATGCTGCTTGATATCTTGGTACATCTTGGTCCCTCCAGGGTGAATAGAATACTGAGAACTGTGAGCCTCTGCCATAACCTCCTGTCTGATATCTCCACTAGGCACACATAGACGCGATCCAAACCTAAGTGTACCATCTTCATGAATCCTCATCTCCTTTCTAAGTCCTGACTCACATTCTGCTCTAAGCTTCTGAATCCTTGGGTCTTGTGCCTGAGCTGCCTTGATCCTGCTTACCAAGTCGGATTGAACCTGCAGACTTGTTAGAACTCCTACATCACTAGGAAGTATAACTTCGATGCCCATCTCCTGAAGGTCTTCTAAGATATGCCTCTGTGTTGTCAACATAAATGTGCCGCCTCTCCTGCTGAGAGCGTCTGCTACCACATTAGCCTTGTCTGGATGATACTGAAGCTCCACATCATAATCCTTAATCAACTCCAGCCATCTTCTCTGCCTCATGTTTAGTTCCTTCTGAGTAAAGATGTACTTCAGACTTTTATGATTTGTGTACATCTCCACTCGGTCACCATATAAGTAATGCCTCCATAGCTTCAGAGCAAACACTACTGCCGCTAACTCCAAATCATGAGTTGGGTAATTCTTCTCGTGGTCCCGAAGCTGCCTAGATGCATATGCTATCACATTCCCATGTTGTATAAGGACACATCCAAGTCCTTTACCTAACGCATCACAATATACTGTAAAACCTCCGGGTCCAACTGGCAATGTAAGAATAGGTGCTGATATCAACTTCTGCTTCAAAGTCTCGAATGATGCCTAATATTCTGCCGACCAATCAAATGGCACATCCTTCCGGGTCAAGCGGGTCATGGGCGCTGAAAGCCTTGTAAAGTCTGACACAAACCTTCTGTAATATCCTGCCAATCCCAAGAAACTTCGCACATCTTCTACGGTCTTGGGTACTGGCCAACTCTCTACTGCTTCTACCTTCTTGGGATCTACTGCTACTCCAGCTTCTGATATGATATGACCCAAAAATGAAATATGATCCGACCAAAACTCACACTTGCTGAGCTTGGCATACAACTGGTTCTCTCTCAGAACCTGCAACACTTTCCTGAGGTGGTCTTCATGCTCCTCTTCACTAGCTGAGTATACGAGAATGTCGTCAAGAAACACAACGACAAACTGGTCTAAATATGGCATAAAGATGCGGTTCATCAAATCCATGAATATAGCTGGAGCATTGGTCAAACCAAATGGCATTACTAAGAATTCATAATGCCCATACTTCGACCTGAATGCTGTCTTGGGAATATCTTCCTTCCGAACCCTCACCTGATGGTACCCTGAACGAAGATCTATCTTGGAGAAAATTCTAGCTTTGCTCAACTGATCAAAGAAGTCGTCGATCCTGGGTAATGAGTACTTGTTCTTCACTGTTGCCGCGTTAAGCTTCCTATAGTCAATGCACAATCTGGACGACCCATCCTTCTTTCCCATAAGTACCACTGGTACTGCCCACGGTGATACGCTAGCTTGGATGAACTTCTTCTCCTTCAATTCCTCTATGTGCTGATATACCTTGGCCTGCTCTGAATCTGCCATTCTGTAAACTCGATCTGATATTGGTTTAGTTCCTGGTGCCAATTCAATACTGAACTCAATATCTCTAACTGGTGGTAGACCTGGAAGTTCTTCGGGAAATACGTCTAGAAATTCTTCAACTACCTTCGGGATCTGAACTTCCTCCATTGCCGTTACTACTCCCTACTCTTGTTGAGTTGCCTCTGATCTGACTAAGGTAAATCTCTTTATGCCTGGAATATTAAAAGATACACTCCCTCTACGACAATCTATTGTGGCATGACTATCTTTCAGCCAGTCCATGCCTAAGATAACGTCGAAATTTCCAACAGGAAATTCTATCAACCGGGCGGGTAAGGAATGCCCGCAAACTACAACGCTACATGCTAAAATAACTCTACTAACTCCTACGAGCCCATTACCAGTGAGTATATTCAACCTCCCTGGCAATGCCTCGAACTCCATTCCTAGTCGTGTCGTAAATCGTGCAGATATAAATGAATGGGATGCTCCCGAATCAAACAATGCCACTGCGGGATATGAGGCAACAAGAATGTTACCTGCCACAACATCTCCCGATGCCAATGCTTCTTCCAAGGACAGAGTGAATGCTTGCCCTCGACCTCCTTGCTAATTTCTATGCTGCGGCCTGGCCTGATGTTGCTGCTGGCCCCTGCCTTGATGATGTTGGGGTGGTCTATGCTGGTGTTACTGCATCGGCGGTCCCTGCTGCCGAAACATCTGAGCCTGCGGTACTAACGGATGCTGTGCCAATGGCCTTACTGCCACCACTGGTCCTCGATACTGGCCTGCCCCTGGTGCTGGCAGAGTAAGAAACTGCTGCCCTGGTCCTCCTGACCTCGAATTCATGGGACATGTGGTAACCCGATGGTCTGGATTTCCACATATCAGACACAGTCCATTCAATGTCCGACACACATCTCTAGTGTGTCCTATCTTCCCACAATAAGTACAGCCCGTCGGGGGTTGCTGGTTCTTCCTCTGTTGGTGTTGCTGCTACTGCCTGGGTGGTGCTGGTCCTCGTATCACCACATCGTGGATACGAATGCCAGTGGATGGTGCTGTTGTTCGGGGCGCTGCTCCCCCTCCTCCTTCAATCTGACTGTGGGATCTCTTCTGACCCCCAGTCTTTGTCGCAAGCCTCTGAATGGTGAGCTCATGCCTTCGAGTCGCCGTCAATACTTCATCAAAAGTTTGGTAATTGTGCCCCTCTATCAATTGTAAGAGTTCAAGATGAAACCCTTGCTGAAACCTCATGGCCCTATGGCTCTCTGTTGCTACCATCTCTGGGGCGAATCTACTCAATCTGCAGAACTCCGCTGCATAAGCATCTACAGTCTTGCCGGCCTGCCTGAGGTTGATAAACTTCTGTTGTAGCTCAAACCGTGCCACAACTCCATAGTACTTGGTCTTGAATCTTGTAGTAAAATCGTCCCAAGCCACAGGACGTCTGATGCCCACTTCCTCTGATTCCCACCAATCACGTGCGAGATCCTGAAGTAACAACTTCACTAGATCCACACGTTCTTCTGCCGGTACCTTAGCTGCTGTCAGGATAGCCTCAATATCCTTAAGCCATGCATCTGCTGAGATAGCATCCTCCGTGCCCTCGAAACGGTGGGGGTTGTACTTACAAAACCTGGCTGATGCTCCTGAATCAGCCCTCACTCCTCTTTCCAAAGCCGTCTGCAATCCTTGGTTGAGCAACACGTTCTGCTCTTGTAGCTGAGTGTGCATGCGCTGCTGGGCCAACATCTGATGTTGCTGAGCAGCCATCATTTCTCTCATGATCTCCAGAAGGGCTGGTGTGTCCACTTCCACAAGAGTAGGTGAAACTATAGGTGGGTTTGGAACTTCCGGATACTGCGGTCCAACTGCTGGTTCTACTATCACTTCTTCCTGGATAGTCTCCTGAGGTGAGACTGGCCCTTGTTGCTGACCAACCTGGTCAGGTTGCTCATGTTGCCCTTGTTGTTGCTGCCCAGCTCTGACCGATGCGGACGAAGTGCCCCTAAGAAAAGGGACAAGAGAACAATCAAACGACCAGACATGAAGGATCAATGAAGTCAAAGGATACCGAAATGTCAAGCGAGAGTTGAGAATAACGAATCAGAGATCAAGGGAAAACATGTGTGATTGAGACATCCTATAAATCAAAACACCCCACAAGTCTGAAATCAGACCTGCATGGGCCACCACTAAAACCTTGTCACGCCCCAGAACCAGAATACTGGAGAGCGGGGGAATGACTCAGCCAGCTATGTATTACGGGTAGATGAATACCGTATAATACGATCAATGTTGTCTAACCAGACGAGAGGGTGCATACTACATAAAAGTCTTGCTATGGTCACTTTACATCTACTGTCTCAATTATTCAAGCAAGAAACAGTAATAGAGAACATGTGAGATAAAGCAGTAAGGCGTCCCAAACGCTCAGTCAAAATGTTCTTGAGATCTGGCTTTACAAAACATAGCCAGATGATATAGCAAGTATACATAATTGTTATCAGCTGCAGTCTGACTTAATTACAATTATGTAAAAGTGAGTACAAGACAATCCGACTAACATGTCGGTGCCAAACGGCTAAGTATAAAGGTAAATAACAAAATGAGCGATGAAGTAAGGGACCCACTCGAGTCCTCCTGCGATCATTCCTCTAGTATTGACCATCCTGGAGGTAGAAGTAAGCTGAGTCCTCGGGAACCGGCTCTAAATCTGGCCATGCAAAACCAGAGAGGTTAGACCTCTAATAGCAAGTACCACAAGGAAGGACGATATGAAGGACATAAACTAGTAAGTAAAAGAATATAATAATAGATCTCTGTTTGCTACTAGGATTCACATCACATCACGACACTTCGAACCAACCTCCTAACCAAACAAGGACAGAAGTTGGCCCGTCATGTCCTGACATTCTGATCATCCCAGTTAGGTAACAAAGTAGTACAGTACACAAACAAATCATCTTGAACGGCCAATCAACTCCTACGGCTTGCTATTGTGAGTCCCAGGTTATCCTGGAATAATACAAATTGAGGATTCCTCCGTTCTTACTATGCGCGAGCAAGGCTAGTCTATCCAGTGAATCATGTGCGCCATGCATGAATTAGACGAGTCCTAGCAGGACGCCCGTCAATATACCATATACAATAATTATAAGAGCAGATACTGTTCCCTGCCCATATGGCAGATTTACAGTATCTGTGGGAACCAGCCGGCCCGTCGGATACTACTCGTCCTAAGGGGGCTGCCATGTAAGAACTCGGGAATCCATTCTCTCCATGCAATCATTATTTTTATTTAACTTAATAGTCCCTACGTTGAGTGAAATCCCATGCCGTGGATCATGGTCATTCAAATGAGTACTTTCGTACGGGGTACGATATGCGCAACTCTACAACGATACCAGTACGGTTAGGTTGCAGGTTTTACATAGCGTAATGCAACAATCAAATCTAACCACGGTAATCATGCCTTGACCATAAAGTACACATGCTTCTTTTGTAGAAAATAAATAAATAAATAAATAAATAGATTGAAGTCTGCATGTGCAGGTATGTCAATATTCGGGATCAGCCAGTCGATTACAATAGTTCATAACATGAACGTGTCTCATTCATTCATTTCAATAAGACGACTAGCCAGTCTCTTAGTTCCAACTAGGAACGCATGATCAATTCAGTCAAGATAGCCATCGTCATCAACGGTGACAAGGCATGAAAGTCAATTAGCATGAAATGGGGTCGAGTCTATAACTCTCAAAGTCAAGTTCCAGTCTTACTGGATATCCATAAACCAATCAAGGCACTTGGCACTAATACACAACCATATGTATTAAAATATTAACATGCTAAGATTATCGGGTTCATGCAAAAAGGCGTAAGAATATAATAGGGAATTATCATGCCAACATTAAATGAATAAGGTATAGAACAAATAAAAACACCCAAGTCAGGAAGTCACGCTAACAAGTTCATGCTAAGGCCAAAAGTCACGCGAGAATCGTGCGTGTAAAAAAAGCACGCCAAGTTTAGTAGGTAGAAGTGAGCGTGAAACGTAGTACACGCTGGCAAGCGTGAGCGTGAAAAGTGACACACGTAAGCACAGCGTAAGCGTACTAAAAATACACGCACGCACAGAGTGGGTGTGACTAAAAATACACGCACGCACAGAGTGGGCGTGACTAAAAATACACGCACGCACAGAGTGGGCGTGACTAAAAATACACGCAAACACGTAAAGACGTGTGCGTGACTAAAAATACACGCACGAGAGTGGGCGTGACTAAAAATATACGCACGCACAGAGTGAGCGTGACTAAAAATACACGCACGCACAGAGTGGACGTGACTAAAAATACACGCACGCACAGAGTGGGCGTGACTAAAAATACACGCACGCACAGCGTGGACGTGACAAGAAATACACGCACGCACTGCTTGAGTGTGAAAAGTCACGCACGCAAGTACAAAGTCATGGGCGTGAAAAGTCACGCACGCAAGTACAAAGACATGAGCGTGACTCAAAATTCATGCACGCACGTAAAGATGTGTGCATGACTAAAATACACGCAAACACGTAAAGACGTGTGCGTGACTGGGCTGATATTTTACGCGAGCACGTAAGAACGTGTGCGTACAACATTTCCCGAACTCCAAGTCCTATGGAGCCTTCGCTCCAGTGCCAGAGAAATACACGCAAAGTTGGTGGACCAAGAACCTATGAACAGCCGAAATACAAAACTTAGATCTAGAAGAAACAAGCCAACGAAATCCAAAATACTAAGTAGTAAACTCTCTTAGAATCACAAGAGGAAGCCAAATGAACCATAAAAACATGGTTCTCAAGTTGAAGCAAGTTTGCACTTACCTCTTGCTGCTGCTGCTGGTAGGTGGAGAAGTGATGAGGAAGGAGAAGAAGAAGTAAATGATGAAGAAGAAGAAGTAAATGATGAGAGAGAAGGAAGAGGGTTGCTTTAAATAGGGGGAGTGGTGGTAGGTGGGGTGTTGGGCCGGGTTGCCCACCATGAACCCGAGAACCTAATAAGACCAAAGCAGGGAATAAAATACAGAAAATAAAATACAGATAATTAGAATGCAGAAATAAAATTACAGGAAATTAATTAACATGAAAATTTAAAGAGCAGATAATTAATTAACATAAAATTAAAAGAATTTAAATACAGAATAATACATGATAAATACTAAATAAATACTTATGAGTTGTACATGTATAAAAATACGTATTCTGGGAACGGAGAGTGACAGATATGTACCTTCTATTAGTAGTCAAGGAACATGGATTGTCATGGTGCGTGGTCCAACTCATGTCCTTGTTTGGTTGTTAGGTTGGGATATCGTGCTCTGACAGGATGTGGACCGAGGTTACGATTGGAAGCCCTTAACTTGACCATGGCTATACGATGTATCTTATCTCGGTACGATATTGGTGTCGTTTGTCTTTGATTGGTTGTAAGGGTGTCGTATGATGTCGAAGATACGTTATAAGCCTGTAACTCATGAACCAAGACTTATTATTATTATGCTTGGGTTTTTTGTCTCCTCTTCATGTGCTCCCTTGTGGTACTTGCTATTTGAGGCTGACCCCGTTGGTTTTGTTTGGCCAGATCGCGTAGCAGATTTCGAGGATCCAATCTTCTTCCCTGATGTCAATGGTGTATACTATGAGCATGGCCGTCGGAGGACTCGAGTGGGTTTTTTTCCACCACTCTAGTATCATCAGTTTTGTTCTGGCGTTTAGCCACCGACACCTGTTTAGCCGGTTATTCTGGATATTTAGTTTCCTTGCATAATTGTAATTAAATCTAACTGCAACTGAATATGGTTATGTATTTATGACTCTCTGGGCTAGCTGGCTTATAAAGCTAGTTCTTTATGATTATTTTGATGAAGCGTCGGGGACGCCTTACTATTTTATCATATTTGTTCATTAGTTGTTGTTCTTTGCTTTGAATGATTGAGACATAGATTTAATGTATGATCCTAGATGACTTGATTGTAGTATACACCCCTTTGTCACTTGACAGCCGTGACCACTGTGTGATGTCCTCGTACCTCATACGGTGTAGCTGGCAATGCCCGTCCCCGTATTTCGGTACTGGGGCATGACAGTACCGATCGCTGACTGAAAAGTTGCCTTTGAGCACTTTTCAATGCTTTGGTTATAAATAGCCTTGAACCCTTTCATTCAAGGTTGATGCTTTGAGCCTAAAAATTTCTAAACCACCAAAGCATATCCACAAACAAACTCTACAAAGCTTTTATTTGCCATCCACAAATAGTGTTAGAGTTATTGAGTTAAAAAGATATCTTCATCTTGTTGTAAGAAGATCAAAAACCTTCTTATGAAAAGGTTGAAGTTGGAGAGTATTCGGATAAAGCTCTCGGTTGAAATTGGAGAGTCTTCGGATAAAGCTCTCGGTTGAAGTTGGAGAGTCTTCGGATAAAATCTCTCGGTTTGAAGTCGGAGAGGCCTTCGGATAAAAGCTCTCGTGTAAGAACTTGGTGAGCCTTCGGATGAAAACTCATGTTGTACTACTTACATAATAGTAGATTAAAGTCAAAAATAGTTCCGGGACTAGAGTGTCCCTCAGAGGATACCAGAATACATCTGGTGTCGGTATTGTTGTTGCTTCTTCTCTACCACTCTTAATCTTTAATTTTCTATTAGCAATCGTTTAGTGCTTGATTAGCTAGCTTGACCCTATTCACCCCCTCTAGGGTGCTTTTACACATCAGTCTCACTTGCAACACATCTAGTCAAGAAATGAGCAAAGTACAACCCAACAAGAAATACTATACCAAGTAATCTAAAATGCACAAGTAAAGATATGGACTAACCTGTAATATAAAACAACAATACAAGAACTGAAACAATAAACAAGACAATAAATATATGTAATAGCGAATTTGAAATATTAGTCTAATATGTGACCGGCTGGAAACCACAATATCACAATAAGGTGCGACTTAATTGTACGTGAGGTATATGATTAAGCTATTCATAATAACCTAGCGAAGGGCATGTGATCACACACTAGATAATATCTCCCAAATCCCTCTAAGACAATCAATAAAATATGGAACAGTCGTGTCAATCTCATGTTCAACATGAGAACAAGAAACAAGTTATGTCACCTAGAATTGATTAAGGAAATATGGTTAGATCATATAGGATATTACTTACAATCACTACTTATTATATTATCTATTATAATTCTCACTAGTAGCCTACTTATAAAATATTTTACTTATGAAAAGATATTAGCAAAATATCTGCT